>OU426868.1:592500-725000 GCA_911387685.1 Dolichovespula media
TACCCCTAAATATAACCGTAACATGGAACATAATCTAGTACGGGATAGTATGGCTCGTGAAAAAAACGTGAAATTATGAAAGCAACGAGAGAGACGTTGGATTTCGTAGTGATTTCTTTTTTTTCTTTTTTCTTTTTCCTTCTAATTTTAATGTAGACACGAGCGAAATATTTAAACGCGGATAAGCATTCATACCGCGACGAAAAGAAGACTTAAAACGCACAATTTTACCGACACTATCACATCTACTCTCTCTCTCTCTCTCTCTCGCTTCTTCTTCTTCTTCGACTTCATATAAACCGGCAAGCGCGAGAAAAAGAGCGACTCGAAGCAACCGTGGCGCGACGCGGAGGCATTAGTTTTAAAGACTCTTTGAAGTGATCTCTCCCTGCTGCTTGTTTTAAACATCCATTTGCGATTTAAAGCCTTGTAGCCGGACGACATTTTCTCGGCTGGTTTGCATCAATGAGCCGCGACAGCGACTACGACTACGAACGTTTATGGTTGAAAAAGCAAGCGTCATTTTTATTTCTGGAATCTCTGAATAATACGAGAATTATTCGATACGTTTTACTCGTCATATAAGGATAAATCATTACGTAAATTCCTCCGATTATGATCGTCGATGGTAAATACATACACGTCATCCGTTCGGACTCGAAACAAATCTATCGTATCTAAATTAATTACACATGAGCCAGTTTACGACTGTCGCTTTCCAGCAAGTTTACAGAAACATTTACATGGATAGATATCGTGTCGTGTATATCGATTTATTTGGTAATTATTGGTTAAACGTTATACGATAATTAGTAGATTATAGGAGTTATTTATTGATATTGCATCCAGCGATCAACATCGCATATATAGTTTTTCATTACATTATGAACGAGCTCGATAATTCAGAATATCGAGTAATGAAAATCTTGCTAATTTATCGTTCACCGGTATCACGAGAATTTGTGTGAAATTATCTACCTTTTCTTTTCTTTTTTTTTTACTCCCGTTAAGATCATCGTCGAAAGGGAATAATAGAAATTGGATAGATCGATAATTCCATTATTCGTACTTACAGCATTGGCCCGAATAGAAAAAGAGATATGTGTGTCAGCATCGCGTACGTTTGTTTTATTTTTTACTCTCTTTATCTCTCTCTCTCTCTCTCTCTCTCTCTCTCTCTCTCTCTCTCTCTCTCTCTCTCACAAACACTCTCTGATCCGCATCGCGTGGTAGGGTAAACGCATACACCCGTAGACATCTTTCTTGCGGGCACATTGATGAGAACAGGCGAGTGCACGAGAGCGTGGAAAGAGTGCATTGCACACGCGGTGCAACGCGCTTTTCTCTTTTCTCCCTCTCTTTCTCCTTTTTGTTGACATATGTTTGATGACGATGCTCGCATACATATAACCGAGAAACATCGATAACCCGCTGACTTTGTTTCTCGTCTGCGACTCGTTTGAATCCGTCGACAACCGCAATCCCTTTGACTCCAAGCATTGCTCTGTTTTCCGTCGCTTCCTACGTAGTTATATGCATATATAACGTGTATCTTTTTGTGTAAAATATCCGTAGGCATAAAATATTTGCAGATATGCATATATATAAATATATATATATATGTATATACACACACATTTATATACCTATATATATTTTTGCGTGTTATTTTAACGCCATTTCACAAGAGAGCGAAAGGCGGTCTCTGACAACAGGTGCATGCGCAAACGTATCGTTCGTTCTTTCATCATTTTTTTCCCTTACAGCTTTTCTCCTGCTCGCTGATAATACCGATGAATGTGATAAAAGTCAGGTCGCGGTTTTTATATCTGCTTTTATATAGTTTAAGCGATGACAAATAAAAGGGGGGAAAATATTTAACGCGTTTGAAAAGGTTTCCTTCAATTAACTCGCTGTATCCTTAAAAACGGGTACGGCTAACGTTTCTATCGTTTTCTCACCAGCGAAATGTCATGGCATATATATATTAACGTTAGCTAAAAGATTACATAATTTACGAAGCGTGTAATCGATTGAGTTAAACCCCCTTGATCGAAGCGTAAGACGGGGAACTTCTATTCGAGACCTAGTGCGCATACTCCTATACATGCACGCACACACAGATGGACGCGCGTTCTCGTGCAACGCGTAGAAAAATATTCCGCGATCTTTGCGAAAGGTTACGAAAGCAATCGCTACCCTTTCATATTTCGCAATTAATCGACGAAATGCTTATTCTCTTGGCCGATCAATAAAGCAAACCGAATGACGAGTGCTTTCGTCCGCGATTCGAACGCGATTCTCCCGCTCTTTCCCGGACCACTCGGTTATCCTACAGTGGCATCGATTAAAATTTTGTCGCAAAGCACAAACATCCGTCCGTATCCATACATACATAGATAGATATCCACGTACGTATGCATATACGTATATACGTATACGTATGTATATGGCGTACTGCAAATGGGGCGATGCGCGCGCTATATCGAATCGAGGAAGGACACACGATATATTCCATTGGTATTTCAACCTCTGGACTCGCGATCCTACGTCAAATTTCAGAATGGAAGGATGCACTATGCCATCCCTTTTGTTATATCCGTTATAGTCGTGGAAGAATCGTGCCGCATTTTCCAAGTCCCCGCAGTGGAAGCGCATCCCTCGTTCCTAGTCGAGCACTTTCCAAACACGCTTTCTCTCCATCCCCTCCCCTCTTTCTCTCTTCCTAGCGAAGGAACAGGAAGAGGGTGAGGTGTGTGTGTGTGTGTGTGTGAGAGAGAGAGAGAGAGAGAGAGGGAGAGAGGGAGAAAGAGAAATGGTACGATTGCGCGTTAGAGAGGGAGGAAGAGAAGGGGTTGGTTTTTCCTACTCCCACTACAATCCCTACTACCGTGGCTCCTGTTCCGCCTCTTCCTTCCCCTCGACACCTCGTTTACCCTCCAGAAGGAGCGAGGTATTGATTCCCCTCGCGGTAGCAGCTTCTCTACCCTGTTCTCCGGCGGTAGTCCGAAGCTGAGCACGTTCGCGGCCGCTGCAGACTCGCTCGAGGAAGCGACTCGCGCGCTCGGCATCCTCTCTATCTGTCTCTATCCATATCCCTCTCTCTCTCTCTCTCTCTCTCTCTATCTCTATCTCTCTATCTATCTATCTATCTATCTATCTCTTTCTCTCCTCCGAAGCGCACACACGCAGAGACGCACACACGTATTATACAGACTCGCGCACGAAAATACAGCAAACGCGGCCTCGTATCGTCCGAAGGTTTTCCCCGTTCAGTCAGGATTCCTCCTTCGTCGTTCCCGTGTGAGAGAGAGGAGTACTTAAGCAACGAGCATAGTCGTATTTACGAGCGATCCCGAAAGATCCGTTCGCCGGTGTCGTCAATCGCTAGAAGGTGTCATCCGGTGTTAACCGCCGGGTTCTCCAACGGAGGACCGCCGAGTCCACCGGAGGAGCATATCCGGCGGAAATTGCCGTCCTTTTTATCATCGAGATGGAAGAAAGGGGATACCTCGGGAGAGTTTATCCGCTAACGAAATCTCATCCATCGACGATCGTACTACTTACGACAGATGACGAAACATTTAATACGTCATCTCGTATATATCGTTCGGTCTAATTCGTAGACGGTGAGAAAACGGCAGTGATCAACGGTGATCTCGATTATCGTCGAAAAGGGTCGATCAGTCGTATGGTTTATACTCGATATAGGCCGAAGGATGTGCGGCTGTTGCTTCGTCTCGTCGACTAACTTTATCGATGACTCGTTACTTTTGCTTTCTGCACGTTAATCGTTCGGAATTCGAAGCTCGCGTTGGAACGTTTAAAACTTAACTTAGAAACGTAGAAAAACTTTTGCACCCCCACCCCTCTCGTGCTCGAGGAGCTTGTTCGCGCGAACGGCGCGCGCGCGCGTGTGTGTTTGTGTGCGTGTGTGTCCAACGTACCTGGATATATATAAATATATATATATATATTCTTCATCTTGCAAATTAAATTTCTCTCCCTTATAATAACTTTTATTCACTTGCCTTAGAAATCGATCGGTGATGTTTTTATCGTCGAGAATGTAACTTTGTCGTCGAAAGAGAACGGACGTACGATCCCCTGTGTTAACGGGGGAGAATTGATTTATTCTCGAGGAATCGTCGTTTTTTTGTGATAGAACTGCTGGTAAAAGAAGAGAACGCGGTGTAAGATCGTTAACGATAGTTCGTCGAGAGAGGAGGAAGGAGAAAGGAACAAAGGGAAGCGAAAGGAACGCGAAGGGAAAGTTCGTCTCGGGCGATGGGTATATTCGCGTGATCGATCAGCAGGAATTATTTCTCGTGATAACGAGAATTTACAATCCAAGTATACGACGTATACGTATATTCGAAAGAGATCAAAGCAAAAAAGAAAAAGAAAAGAAGGAGAAAAAAATACAAAACAAAGAAAGAAACGTGATATCGCGAAAGACGCAACATACCCTATTTTTATACGGAGAAATTCGTTTCTATGTGTGTATTGCACAAAATATTCTGTATACTTACTTTTAATAGCGTCAAAAGAACGTTTTGCGTCGTCGCGGGCAGCCATAAAGGCTGATAAGGAAGTTTGGCTCGTTGACAGAAAAGGCTGCAACGGCTAAGCGATACCGATGATCTTTGAGGACGAACGAAAGAGAAAGAGATCGGTTTGATAAAGTTAGTTAAAGTTAGATTCGACGAGGAAGCCTTTTGGACGAATCGACAGTGATAAATATCGACGAGGACCGTTTTGTCTTTAAAAGGTTCTTCGTACGAGTATCTTAGAGAAAATATAGAATATATATATATATCCATACATACACAGATACACATAGACGGACACATACACACACAAGTACGTACATAGATACATATACGTTGCACGATTACATTAGAGGATAGATCAATAGCGTAGCGAGTTTAGAAAAAAAGAGTGCAAAGAAGATCTGCCTTATTCGAAAACGAACGATCGTTTAATTGAAAAAAAAAGACGAGACAGAACGTAAAATACAGTGAAATACATCGACGACTATCTATCGTCGAATTGATCGAGACACGTCGGTGGTAACGGGGATGATCGAACAGCGAAGAGAGGTACGGAACGTTTGATAATTAGTTCGATGGATGTCGTGACACGTTCCGCGCGTACGGACTATTTATTCGTCTTTTATTAGACGTCTACCATAGTGATCGGCGTATTGAGAACGACGCTTACGAAAAAATTGAAACCCGTGAGAGAGAGAGAGAGAGAGAGAGAGAGAGAGAGAGAGAGAGAGAGAGGCTTTCGCCCAGCGGATCGTCGAGTTATACGACAAGGATCGAAAATTGTATGCTTCGTAGACATTATATCACGAATTCGTGTATCTTTTGCCGAATGGGATAAGGCAAAAGGGCGATTCAAAGAGGTAGAGTACAAAAAAGTCCTTCTTACTTGGTACGAGTAATACTCGCGAACATCGAGCTTAAAAGGAAAGTTAGTCTGCTACGGCGGGCATATTTAGCGAGCGAAACATCGCCGTTTCCTCTACCGTCCAAAAGACAATAAAATGGAAGAGGAAGGCTTCATTTCGGATGGAATAACGAGAACCTCAGAGTCCATTCACCGGCCGACCCAGGAATTATTATCCGTGAAAGACCGCACGTTCGAGCGGCTTTCTTAAGATCCATCCAGCCCAAAAAAGCTCTCTCTTTCTCTCTCACTCTCTCTTTCTTCGTCCAATCAAAGCATCGACAGAACGACGAATAATGGTAGAGCCGAGATGGGCAATCAATTGTATGAATAGTACCCTGGATCTGTTGAGTTTGAGCAGTAGCTATACCGATTTGAAGACGTTGTATAAGCAGCAATCGAAGAAGTATTACTGCCTATGTCGTCGTCACACGATCAGCGTGATATCGATAAACGAGTGGAAGAAATTGTATTGGTTCAATTGCAAGAACGTCCGGGAGAAGGTCAATTACGGTCTTGGCGAAGGCTATTATCACAAACTTCTAAGAATAATTAACGGCGCGTTGAACACTTGGGCGCAATATTATATCGACGGTTTGAGCGTTGCCCGTAGGGATATCATGTTCAAGATAAACGGCACCGCGAAGAAAAATATGAAGCTCTTGAAGGAGGGATGCTACTGTCACTACCATCCGCACATTACGGCGGATGCGTGCAACGCCGACTTTCTCAAAAAAGTCGTAAGTTTCTGGGCCACCGTGAGCCCTGGAAGAATACGCGATAAACTACGCGAAAGACTAACTACAACTTACACCATTAAAAAGGTAGAGACGTGAGTCCCCCTTCCGCGAAATCATTTCTTATTCTTTCGGATATGTTTTTATCTTTCGCCCTCTCTACCTCTACCTCTGGAGTTCTTCCTTATAACTCTTATATCTTTATTACTCACTTTTTCTCCCTATTTTTCGTTCCCATTCTTCGGCATCTTTCTACCCACCGAAAATTGTATCCGATGCGGAACACGACGATGCAATCTTGGAAGCATGTTTGGAAGTTCACTCCTATCTCGATATATCTCGCGCGACATTATCGAAATTAGGAATTCCCCGTTGTACAAGTTTTGCACGCTCGAACGACCAACCATTCGCGTTATCGAATATGCACGGGGCACATCCCTGGAGCAGTGCCACGATACCCACCTACATTTTATTTAGCTCTACCAAACTGTTCTTTTATATAATAAACTTCATTACCCGATCGAGTCATTTGTTTCAATTTTCTTCTTACAACTTTCTAAATGTTACAAAAAAAAAAAAAAAAACAGAAAATAATAAAATAAAATTGATCGCCTACCTATCTAAAGAATGTTCTCACACGTTACACACAAATACACTGATACACCGAAATTTGTACGATTTGTAAAACCTATTTGCCCAATGTTTTTAACGTTACTTCGAATGGATAAGATTTTGTATTCTTCTTTTAGATGTCGGATGACGACAGAATGTCTCTTACGACCGCGGTAAGCGACGACGACGATGGCGAAAGTGTCATTAATTCGCCCTATCGAGGAAAACAGACTGGAACTGCCGCGGCTTCGTTCAATTGCACCGGTGCAGTTAGGAAAGCAGGGTAAAAGAAAAGAAAGAAAAAAAAATAAAAAACAATAATGTTTCGACATTACGATTTATCATCCACATGGAACCGAGAACGTATGTACACGTATGTTTCGTATTATCTCGCATACGTAAGAAAGAAAATTGATATTAATCATTGAATTTAACGATTTAAAAATAACTCCAATGGAATCTACATACGCCGTTCCGAGTCCATGGGATGATTCTATATCGCTCGTTCGTAGAACGATTTCGAGAAAGCACTTAAACCTTGTCGATCCGCAGTTTCCTCAGCGTGAAGAAATGGTTGTTACGTAAGAAGCATCAAATTGAGCTTGCAAGGAAAAGAGGCTGGAAGGGTTACTGGGTCTGTCTGAAAGGGACCACGCTTCTTTTCTACCCTTGCGATTCGCAAGAAAGTAGAGCCATGGAGGCGGCACCTAAGCATTTAATTATCGTCGATGGTGCTATTATGCAGCCAATTCCGGAGCACCCGAAGAGGGACTACATATTTTGCCTGAGCACCGCTTTCGGCGATGCTTACCTTTTTCAGGTGACGAGAATAAAAAAAGAAAAGAAAAGAAAAGAAAAAAAAGGAAAAAAAGAAATGAGAAAAGCGTTCGTTCATTCGTTTGCGGCGCATAATTCCTTCTTTCTAAAACGGCTCCTTGAGTGGGGAAAAAAATGCGTCTTATTTGATTTACAGGCGCCGTGTCAAGTAGAACTCGAAAACTGGGTGAATAGCATACATTCTGCCTGTGCAGCCGCATTCGCTCGTCATCGTGGTAAGACAGGGACTTTACATCTTCTGCAGGAGGAGATCTTTCGTTTGGAAAAGGCGATTGAATCGGTAGGGTTAATTTCCTTTTGCGTCCACCGTTCGCGAGTCGATTCTACCTCGCGATCTTTTCGTCAAATTCAGTTTAATCTCCTTTATTTAGGATCACAAGATGAAACACATGGCCGATCTTCAGCAATCCGTCGTGTCCGACGTCGAGACGAAGCAGCAAATCAACAATCAAATAGTACAGTGGGAAGAAAATCTGGAACGTCTTCATTGCGAGCAGTTCCGTTTGAGATGTTATATGGCCAGTTTGCAGAGCGGGGAATTACCTAATCCGAAGGTTAGTATATTATACTCTGGAAATAGCGAGAAAGTTGGTTCGATTTTCCTCGTTTTTCTTTTCTCTTTTTCTTTCTCTTTTTCTTTTTCATGCGATTTATTGTCGCAAACAAAGAGGAAGAAAATTTTGATTTACCCCGGTTTCGGTAAACGCGATGCGCGTAGCCATATCGACCGTACGGAAATAGAACACATAGGAACTGCAGCTGTGTAATTTCCAATAAATTAACATCGTCGAAGTTAAGAAGACGAGGCACGCTGAGCATAAATTCCAGCTCGTCTCAAAAACAATTACTTCGATCTCTCTCTCTCTCTCTCTCTCTCTCTCTCTCTCTCTCTATCTTTCTCTTTCATAACAGAGTCTACTGACACACGTATCTCGCGCGACGAAGCAGACGTTGAACAAATTGGGTGTCTTCACCGTGTCATCCTTCCATGCATTCATTTGCGCACGAAGTCCCTCATTATTGAACAATTTGTTAGCCGGCCGTGGCGCTACCAAGAGAAGACCACCACTTTTATCTAGGTCGAACAGCGGATCTAGCCGAAGGTCACTCCAAATATCCTCTAGAGACGAAGAGAAGACCGTGAAAGTATCCGTGCCGGATAATCAGGTAATTATTCTTAGTGGCCTGTGGTAGGTCGAGATCGCGATTACGTCATCCTTATCGTGAAATTCTCGATTTTTAGCTTGTTTCGGTTTTCCTACGCGACGCTATGACGGTAGAAGAATTTTTAGCGAGCGCTTGTAACAGAAAGAATCTCAATCCTATGGAGCACTTTGTACGGGTGAAGAAACGACGCGACATGGAGGACCACAATTATTTTGTACCACATAGGACCGATCTGATCGAAACTTATGTAAGTTACCGATAGGGAAGAAACCTTGTCGAAGAGTTAGAGGAAAGAATATTATCTTAGAAACTAATCGTTTCTTCAGTTGCATACGCACGAGATCGTCGAGGTCTGCGCGAAGATCTTGTATCAGGTGGAATTGCAAAGGAACACTTTGGAACAAATGTGGGGCTTCTCCGTGGAGGCCGAACTAATCGAAAATTCTGATCGACAGGACGAGCTTTGCTGTTACGTTAGCAGAGTCGAAGATAAAAGTGTGGCTATGCAGAACGGTGAGTCTCGATTTAATATCACTCGAGGAACATGAGTTTTAAAGGTCATGTTCGGGAATGCGGGAGTGTGAGAAACGACCTTAACGATATTATTTTAATCGTGCCAAGTGGCAGCGCGTATATCGATGTCATTGAGAAAGACCGGATTCGTCACGCTTTACTGCACATTTGAACAAAGTTATCGGAATACGCTTTGACATACAAGCTCTTATAGCGCTTATTTATTCCTCATGGTCTTCTTTTTAACGGGCCATGGTAAAATGGAACGACATATTTCCCCGAGTACGTTTCTTCCCGCGTCCCTTCCTACTAACGCGTCGTTCGATAACGTAATACTTTTCAGGGATTATTAAGGGCGACGAGATCATGGTTATCAATGGCGCAATAGTGAGCGACTTGGATATGATGTATCTGGAAAGCGTTCTTCAAGAAGAAGTGGGTCTCTGTATGATGATGAGATCGTCGAGGACCGAACCACCTGATCTTACCGGCATCATGAGAGTCACCGACGACATCATCGAAAGTCTGGTTTGTCCTCCTCCACCTTCCGATCCGCCAGTCATAAGCGAGGAAATGATATCCGGCCTGATAGTACCAGCTCCCGGATGGAGTGAGTATTGTTAATTTTATATCGTCTCTCTTATACACCTAGGTGTCCTCATGCATTGCAGGACACTCTTCCCATATTTCTCGAGGCCTTTCGTTCTTCACTCTGTAACGATCTCATTAGTTCAGAGTCTAATGAAGCGACTATAATCCTTTGACCGTCAACAGAGAGAAAAAATAGAACGCGGGGACGGCTGGGCCTTGATTCGAGATCGATAAAATTATATCTTCCCTCCGGAGTTTTTTCGTCGCATTTCCATATTATATTGCGGATGAATCTTTAAAATAGAACTTACGTGCAAAAACGTTATAACGCGCAACGGAACATAAGAAATGCGATCTCGATGCACACGGGGCACTTGCGTTTCGTTGCTACGGTTTTCAACTCGATGACACACACGTTCGATCGATAACATTGATTATCAAATTTCTTTTTATTTTTCCTTTTCTATCTTTTTTCTTTTTTATTTTCGCATCGAGAAATATTTCCATCCCGTCTTCATGTTTTCCCATCAAGGATCTATTCGAGCTATTCCCCAAACGATTCGCTCCATAGGGGTACATCGCGGTGTCCGTATTGATTTTCCAGGCAAAGAAAGTCTCATGCAGGAGTGTACGGCGACCTCGCACATTGAAAATGGTAAGCAAACGTCGAGAACGAATTCATTCGAGATCGAGAATTTATTAAAAACGGCGGAACAAGTAACGGGTATTTGCCGATCGCCCGGTGAGACCAGAAAGTCAAGTCCCACCGGAAGCGTCGTCAGTACTCACTCGCAAGCTCTAACACCAAGCAGGCAGCTGAGCGACGCTGAAAAACTGAAGAAAGTGATATTGGAACTGATCGAGACTGAACGAACTTATGTAAAGGTACGATTACGATAGACGAGCCCCGGTGCCGTCGATCGTTTTATTACAATTTCGATCTATAATATCTCGTTTTACAGAATTTAAACAATTTGCTGGAAAACTATTTGGAGCCCCTTAAACGCGAGACCTTCCTATCGAATGCCGAGATAAATGCACTATTTGGAAATATCCAGGAGATAGTTACGTTTCAACGACAGTTCCTCCAAAATCTTGATCACGCGATCGAGATGGAGGCGGACTTTAACAGCTTTGACCATCCTAGTCAATTTAAGGTAAGGATCCTACGATTGATCCCGATCTAAAGACATGATCTACGATCGTTTCCCCCCTTTATTGCAGGGTGTTCTGTTTTCCATTGGAAGTGCCTTCTTATATTACGTAAATCACTTCAAGCTGTACAGCTCGTTTTGCGCCAGCCACTCGAAGGCCCAAAAAGTTTTACATCCAAGTGAGTAATCGTCGTAATCAACGATTACGAGTTCCGCGAGTTTCTTAAATTTATATAAACTCACCGAACCGTTCAATGATTTTATATTCGTCTATAGACGAAGGAAATCAAGCTTTACAAGAGTTTCTGCAAGCGAGAAATCCGCGTCAGCAGCACTCCTCGACGTTGGAGTCGTACTTGATAAAGCCCATTCAAAGAATACTCAAGTATCCGTTGCTTTTGCAACAACTTAGAAATCTAACGGACGAGCGAAGCGAGGAGCATCAACATTTGATAGGTAATAGACGCGATCGGGAATTATACTATTGAATTGTGGTACTTAAGTAAAGCGATCGATTTCAGAGGCCCTTAAAGGTATGGAGAAAGTGGCGGAGCACATTAACGAGATGCAAAGGATTCACGAGGAATACGGAGCTATTTTCGATCATCTGTTCAGGCAACATCAAAAATCTTGCAAACAGGTTGATAAAACAATTTTGAAATAACAATGATTATTATTATATGCGTGTCCTTGCATTACCGATTTCTGCTCTCTCTCTCTCTCTCTCTCTCTCTCTCTCTCTCTCTCTCTCTCTCTCTCTCTCTCTCTCTCTCTCTCTCTCTCTCTCTCTCTCTCTCTCTCTCTCTCTCTCTCTCTCTCTCTCTCTCTCTCTCTCTCTCTCTAGCCAATCGATTTGAGTCCTGGAGATCTTTTGTATTACGGCGGCGTCGAGTGGCTAAATATTTCGGACTTTCTTGGAAAGATAAAGAAAGGCTTGGAATTGCACGCCATGTGTTTCGTTTTCAAATCCGCCGTCGTGTTCCTGTGTAAGGAGAGATTAAGACAAAAGAAAAAGCTCATGGTAATGGTAGACTTATATACACGCGCGCGCGCGCGCGCGCGCACACAAACACACGTATGTATATATGTACGAATGATCTAATAAAAATTGACCCGATAAAATCTCTAGGGAGTTTCCACGAAAGCGAATTCCAGCGAGGTAGAAATAATTCGTTATCAAGTTTTGATTCCTGTTACCGAAGTTCAAGTAAGAGCCAGTTCGGCTAAAGATATGGAATCGCATTTCCTATGGGAGTTGATACATCTCAGAAGTCAATTACAGAGAAGATCGGAGAAAGTATACGTACTTTCCAATAGGTATGGCTCCGTTGTACAAACTCACTTTGTCATCTATAATATTAATTTGATATAAAGATCTCGTTAACGTTACTTTTGGACACGACATCGTATACTTTCAGTACGACGGAATTTAGAAATGCGTTCCTAAAAACGATTCGACAAATAATAAGAGAATCGGTCCGAAATATGAGCATTCCTTCGACGAAACAAAATCTAAATCAACCACCGATGACGATCGCGCCTCGAATGTCGACCGGGCATGTAGAAAAATTTGAAAAGCAAGCGGTTCAGGTACAAGGTCAAAATGGTAATGGTAACGCGATGGTGAATACCGGAACGTTGTCGAAAAAAGCTATAAAACAGCAATTGTTGAGCAATTCGCACAATGCCAAGCGAAAGTACAGTCATTCGAAGCAATCGGTGGAACACGAGAGTTCGGAGGACAAGGATATGGAGGAACCAGGCATGAGTCAACAACAGATAACATTTCGTACGAGAAGCAAGACCATAAGCGATACTTCGGGTAACTTGAAAATTCTTTAAATTAATTTATTTCGAATCGTCGACTGATATCGCGTCTCATTCTTATCTCGAATTTAGGCGAGGTAAAAGTTGAAATGGACTCGGGGACAAAGTCCGAAGGAGAGGAAGACTCTCAAGCTTTTTTAGGCGAGAAGAAGACTAATCTGGGCCGTACACCTAATCATCTAACACTTAGCACTACTTCGACCATTTCCGCAGGAAGTACCGGCAGCCAAGCCAGGCTCATTCAGTCTTCTCATCAGCCAGAGAATTATCAACCCATTACAGTTAAAGAGCTTGGTAAGAACGCTTGGTAATGAATTAACTTAACGATTTATACGTGTTATACTATGTCAATGACGTATGTATTTTTCATAGGTTCGCCAATTTGGAAGCCCCGAGAATTACCGTCGCTCGGCGAGGCGACAACGTTACCAAGGAAGGGTAAGTCGGCCGGCGAGTTCACGGACATGACCTCGAGCCACAGCGCCTCACGGAAATCTCTCATAGAGATCAGCAATTGTGCTCAACAATCTAATTTTAATAATCACGTTTAAGTTTCAAACGTCAGGGACTAACTCGTTAAATAAAGAATATCCGTATTCGTTCGAATTATTATTCGAACGAACTAACGAACTAACGAACGAACGATTATTACTTCTACCGATGCGTAGTAAGGCCAGACGACGACAAGTAAAACTGAGATAAGGAAATATAGAACGAGAGTGAGAGGCCGATATACCAAAGAAAGGATAAGAAACCACACGTTATCTCCATAGTTAATTGGCGTGTGATTTAATTAGGAAATATCCACGCTCGCCGCCCACGCGTTAAGGAATAAACGGAACAAAACGAAGACACAAATCCATTCGCTCCTTCTCCGCCTCCTACAATGCGGTACGCATATATTCTTCCTTTTTCCTCATTTTCGTCTTCCAAGATTCTCGCGAAGAATTCTCGCGTTCGAATAAGATTTAATCACGGGATAACAAATAATCGTCGATCGCTTTTTAATTCCCGAGTCGACGATTTCTTTCCTCGATCGTGTCACAGATCGTGTCGTCACTCGCGATCCGGTTTCTCTTATCCGGTTTATTGTCCGACGGCGCGTCCATCCGTGGTACGGTTATGTTGCCGCTCGAAAAGAGTATCTCGTTAACGTTAGTTAATCACCGTGAACCAAAAATTAATCACGGGGAATGTGAGAGAAGCGAGAAGGAAGCGGAATAATACTGAGAGCGTCCGCGTGATAAATTATTAGAGCGCGTAAACGCTCTCGCATCGCGTCGCATGCGAGATTCTTTGTCGTTCCCTTTTTCGTTTTCCGCACTTACGTTCCTACCGTAACGGTATTGCTCCGATGGGGTAGCCTTCTTTTTTCATTCGCCGTTAAAGGGGAGGAAAAAAGAAGAAAGAGGATGAGAAAAAAAAAGAAAAAAGACGAGATAACATCTTCCTTCCACTTTCACGAGCGTGTTTCTCCGCGTGGACGGCAAAGCGCAGAGCGTCAGCCGATCGACCCTGTATATATATTGTAATGATGATGATGATGATGATGATGATGATGATGATGATGACGATGATGATGATGATGTCCTTGCAATTACAACTTAATTATTATTATCGTTATTATGTATATTGTCATTATTCTTACTATTCTTATCATCATCGTCGCTATCGTTATTACTTATGATTACTATTATTATTATTATTATTCTAATTATCATTATTATCATTATTGTTATTATTATTATTATTATTATTATTATTATTATTATTATTATTATAATTATTAGTATTCGCCATTGGCATTATCGTGATCGTCGTTCACGGCGATGATCATTATTATTACCATTATTATTACACATTATAACGAAGGACAAATCTTAAAGATCTGAGTAAAACGACGATGTACCGAGTAATCATAGCGATATAAAGAATCAATTAAAAGAAGTCGTATATATTATATATACAAATATATATATATGATTATGTAATTGTATAATATATACATATATATAGATATATATATATATATATGTATGTATATATATGTATATTATACATATGGGAACTAAGGGGATTGGGGTAGGGGAAGTTTATGAATTTTATTGTTCGTCGACCACGGTTTCCCCGGGTTAGTTTCGCAACAAAAAAAATTAAAAAAATAGAGACGGAGAGAGAGAGAGAGAGAGAGAGAGAGAGAGAATATGCATTGACTCGCTTTCGAACTCGGACTTCCTCACCAATATAGCAGACTTTATTTTTAACGTTACTTATAATATATAAAAAGAGGAAAAAAAACGAAATGGTCTGGATGCGCGAGGTCGAATGCGAACTTCATACAGAGCTCGTCGTGATACGTGATAAAGGAAAAAAAAAGTTAATAAATAGAAAAAGATAAAAAACAAAAGAGACAAGAGGCGAGAAGAAACGATCTTAAAGGAGCTCATAGAATTTATTATTAAAGAAAGGGTAGAAAAAAAACGAAAAAAAAGTAAAAGAAAACTAATAAATTAAACTGCGAAACGAACGAGCACGAGGAACACCAAAAGCATCGGCACATAACTAAACGACATCCGATATATATATATATATATAAATATATATATATATATATATATATATATATATATATAAACACGTTGTTAATGGGTATTACGATAAATTTAAGCCGGTATCGAAGGATTAATTCGTGTAAATTAGACGACAGAAAGTATCCACATAGATGAATACCTACAACCAAAAATATATATAAATATAAAAATACAGAAAATACATACGGATACATATACGTACACTCATATACACTTTAAACACGCGCGTGAAACGAGACACGAAGAAAAGAAAATGGAACCAGCCACACACGCGCACGCGCGCGCACACACACACACACACACAGAGACACAAATCTACACAGACTCGTTTCGCGCAAACACTCTCACTTATAGACACGCATACACGTTTAACACATAACTTGGATTAATAGATTTCGTTAATTAGGGAAATCGCGCGTGGCACGGCCGAACCGCCGAATCGATTCTATCGAACGAACGAAATCGCGTGATCTTCTTTGTCGGTAGTAAACAAAAAAATGAAGAGAGAGAAAAGGAGAGAGAGAGAAAGAGAGAGAGAGAGAGAGTGAGAAAGAGTGAGAAAGAGAGAGAAAGTAAGAAAGGAGAAACAACGAGCACACCGCGAGGATTCCTCTGCGAGAGAAGGAAATGTTTCTGTCTGATAAATCTCTGTTCGTATCCCTTATAGTATTCGTCTCGCGAAAAACGTCTTTAAAAAAATCTTTAACGTATTCGAGTTAAAACACATATGTGTCGTTGATAATGAAATTGATCCGACGAAAGAGATATGAACGATAAACATGATTTGTCCATATAATAATTATCACCATAGACTTTCAATCAAGAACACTTTTATAATTTACCGACATATATCGTTTCGAAAAATGAAGAATCGGATGATCTATAAATTAATTCGTTGGGATACGCTGCAAGATTAGAATTCAGTTCGTTCCTACGATCGATAGGAGGGATTCCCCCTCTTATATATATATATATATATATATATATATATATATTTATATATATATTATAATAATTCGAGTCCCGTCAAACCTACGTGATCCGCGTTATCCTCCTCGATTTTTTCTTCGAGATCGTCGAGACTCCGGCCGTACATATATCGCGATAGATTTCTATATGTAGGATATGTACTACGTTCGAGTTCGTCGTTGCCAGTTTGGTTCTTCTTAAACCTTGCCATGACAATCGTGCCGAAGATCGTCAGCCAGTATTTAACGATGGACTGGAATTTAATTAGTAATTTAATGGAATTTGATAGTACACTTAATACTCAGACTTTGATATATACTGTCGTCGCACAATTCGCAAGGTCGATCTTCCGTTCGAGCGTGGCGAGTAGACTGATGTCGTAGAGACGATATTCATTCTTATTTCTCTCGCAAACTTAATTATTATCACTTTTGTTACGTTCATCGAAAATAAACGAAAAAATATACAAAAACAAAAACGGATAGAAAGAAAGAGGAAGAGTCGGAAATAAAAAGTTAGAAGAGAGAGAGAGAGAGAGAGAGAGAGAGAGAGAGAAACTAAAAAGTAGGGGAGAAAAGCGTTGTTCGACATTGTCGATTCGGATCGTTATTACACTAGGAATTAAATGATTGCGCGACATTGATGTTTGGATACGTCACTCGTAAGCATAATATAATACATTACATATATACATACATACATATATATTATATAAGTCGGTCAACAATGCCGCGCGCGACGAGAGGAGAAAGAAAGAGAGCACGCGATTATGTTTAGTGTGATTCGAAGTCGGCCGATCTCGTCAAAACGTCTTGGATATTATCTGCATAGACAAATTTCCAGACCGGAAAGATTTTTCTTTTTTCTTTATTATCCTATAACGCCATATAATAATTCCATATTTAACGTACTCCATTCTAATGGGAATACGAACATTTTATTTTTGTTCTTCGAGATCTACGGGGAACAAAATATCAAGCTCGATGTTATCTCGAACTCGAATGTGTAACGCAAATTTAACGACACTCGCAAATAAGGATCTCTTAATGAAAAAGAAGAAAAAGAAAAAAAAAAGGAAAAAATGAACAAAAACAGAAAAGAAAAGATAAGAAAAAAAAAACAGAAAAAAGCAAGAAAGAAAGAATAAAAATAACGGAAGAGAGCGTTCATCGTTATGATTTCCGTACCGATTTAGACTTCATAACGAATAAATTGGCTCCATTCGATATTTAATCGATACTCGTAGAATCCCGTCAATTATTAGCGTATCCGTCGGTGATGTAATTATTATGATGTATTTATTAATAGATCTATACATATACATTATATATACAAAGACAAAGACAGAGACAGAGACAGAGACAGAGACAGAGGCACACACAACTTGTATGATATTCACGATATTTAAAAGGCCATATTACTCTCTGTGTACATGGGCGAGCTTATAGAACGCCCATTTGAGATTGTACAATTCATTTTACTTTAGATCATTCTATCTCAAATACGAAGCGTATATTTTTATGAGACGGTACACACATGTGCAGGCACATTTAAGTACAAAGTCGTCGGTGCTTATCTCGGATCTCAACGAAAAAAATTTCATTTCTACGCGTGCGCACTGGAGTCGGGCAAAGTGTAATCAATTGATAATCGTCAATAATTATAATACATTGTAAACGCGTTAATGGAATAATGATAACGAACGATAACGATTGATCGGAAAAGCATTACGGTATTAATTAGGATAGACCGAAAAAGAATTAGCGATGCGGTAAAGAAATATTAAACGTATGTACGTAATTGTTTTCTACGCCATTAATATCCATTAATATCTTCCAAAATTTCACGAAGGTCCTGGTAAATTTATTCGTTTTACGATTATTGGCTACCGATTATTACTGATTATCGATTACGAACGAACGATTAATCTCGAAGAATAATATTGACCCGATTGCGAAATTAATTAAAAAAGGTAATCGATTATTGCCTTACTCCAGTGGATACACATTCGGTCCTTGTTCGATCCTTATCAGATTATTTGAGAAGACATGATCGCACATGTGCGAATTAATAAATATTGTAAAAATCATAAATCTCGATGCGTAACAGGCAGGTCCCCTCGAATAACGCGTTGAGCTTTCTCTAATTAAAATGGCACAAACGACAATCTCTATCGAAATTCCGTTAGGATTTTAATCGCTAAATCCCGTTTTTTTCTCCTTCTTTTTTCTTTTCTTCTTTTCTTCGTTTTTTTGTTAACGTCGGGTGCTATAATTTTCTCCAAGTTCACGTGAAAAGTCGCGTTCGCACGAAAGTAAGAGAGATCGATTTAAAAGAAATACAGTTCTCTTTATAGATCCATTATTGACGATCGGCCGAGTCTGGTATCGATAAAAAGCGCGCCATCAAGTGCAAGCTCTTTCTTTTCTTCTTCCTTAAAAATCGGACGCCCGGTTTCACAAAAGGCCTGTCAAATCGCGATATTAGAAACAGGGTGTACGAGGATCGTTATGAGATCTGTTTGTAATGCAAACCTCTGACAGCGAGTAGCGTCGATTGTTTTTCTCTAATCGTCGAAAGGTTCCTTTGTATTTTTTCTTGTCCCTTTTTTTTATTGTAATTCATACGACAATTTACATAGAAGGTTCTGCAACTAAAACAAAAAAAGTTATTACGATATCACGAAAAGAATCGTTATTTTTTCTTTTTTCTCGAACGATCAGATTCCAAACGTATGAACATTCACGCGATCATGTATTTCCCATTTCGATGCTTCTCAAAGTCGAGTACGAATCGCATGACGGAAAAGAAAAGGATAAAGAAAGTTATTGAAATGAGAGTTTTGTCGAATATTGCGCGATAATGATCCGTATTGTCGATCCTAGAAAAAGTGAAAGGAAGGAAGGAAGGAAGGAAGGAAGAAAGATGAGAGAAATAATGAATGTGAGAGAGAAAGAAGGAATCACGTGAAACACGTCGAGGAGTCAAACATTGACGGAACTCGACGTAGAAAAGACGCTAGAGGCTGAGAAACATCGTGGAGTACTGGAGGTCCTTAGTACGTAATTTCAAGGTCTAAGAAACCTTAACGTAGAGATAAACGTTCGTAAAAGGAAATAAAATAAAAAAAAAAAAACCACAAAAAAAAGAAGTGAGACAAAGAGAAAGAGAGAAATGGTCGCGCGAAAGTATGCGACGAGTTTGAAAAGTTTGAAGCGGACGATGATTCGATATGTAATATAAAGATACACTTAAACACACGTTCAAATCGTACATGCAAATGAACACACGATCACGGACACGTACACGGAGACACACACACGAGACACACAAGCGCGCATACACAAAGTATAACTAATTAAGGCATCGGTTAAGATCTGACAGCGAAAAAAAAAAATAATAAGAAACCTACTTACTAATTAATATAGGCGACACACACGTGCAGATTTAAGAATTTACGAAGGACCTTCTGTTGCTCGAATTATTGCATTATCTACTATATATAAATTTTATTGTATAAATTCTGTCGAGGCGCGTCTCCGAGCGGGAGTCGACATTCCTTTTTCTCCTCGTCCCAGAATGGACTGACAAAGAATTTTAACATCGTCGTCCGAGAAGAAATTCCTCGGTTGTTTTCCATTCGATAGAGAAAAAAAATAAAGGAACATGGAGAGAGAGAGAGAGAGAGGCGTACGTATAGAGGTGGTAGACGCTTCGATAAGCCCCCAGCTTGAATCTTCGACGTTTATTGATAAACGCGATAAAATAACGTCGATAAAATCGCTGGAGATTCAACGTCAATCGGTAGAAAGTTTCGAGTCATCGTACTATTAATTTCAATAGCCGATAACGATACCTCTCTACGAAAATAACGTTATCCTTTTGATTTCGCTGAACTTGTCGTTATCTTGAACGTTGAAGAAGGAAATACGGGCGATTAGGGAGAGGGGGATTGTTAAATCGCGCGATCGAGATTAGTGAATTTAATTTCGTTGTCGATTTCGCACATAATTATTCCACGAGATACGACAATCAATTGAAATGAAAAAAAAAAAAAAACAAAGAAAGAAAAGACACGAAAAATATTAAATAAAACGAAGAGAGAGAGAGGAGAGCTTTCTTTTTCTCCGTTGGATAGCTCGAAAATAAAATAAGAGACGCAGCGATCTCGAACGCGCACCTCTTACGTCCGAAGAAAGAAAGGGAATGTGATCTCATTCGTCGAATATTATTTTTTTTTCCTTTTCTCTCTCTCTCTCTCTCTCTCTCTCTCTCTCTCTCCCTCTTTGCTTGCCTCGTTATAAGATAATTTAACGGCGCGGATACTTTTTTCCTACCTATACTCGACGTATAGGTGCACGCGTTGAAAAAGTATTCCGACACCTTTCAAAACGAAGAGGAGAAAAAAGAAATCAAGCGGTAGGCTTGAAGGATAAGCTGGCTCTGCTCGAGCAACGATTCCGTTCGAGTTAGAGTAAGAAGCTCTTTAGAGGGATAGAAGCGAGTATAAAATCGTTCTTATACGTAAACCAAATCCTCCGTTATTTTTCTCGATTACGTTTTCGAATTTATAGAGAAAACTGGAGGGGGATTAACGCGTATAGGAGAGATATTACGTGGATAACGTTAAGCGAATCTTTTTTTCTTTCGATTGAAAAACATTTTAAGAGATTACTCTACTCTCGAAGATGAGGACGAGCGGGTCGAAGGAATGCTCGCTGATAATAAAATCTCTAGCTCGGAGACGTATCCCAATAGTTGGCCTAGTACCGAGTTTCATATTTTTCGCCCCGGTCGCAACGGATCGTCGAACGATTTATCGTCTATTACATTATTGACATTCTTCCAGAAATTTTATTGATATAAACTTTATCGCTACCGTTGAACATAATATATTTGATTATGATATGGCGATACCTTCGGTATTATAATTATGGACACCGAATATATCGGGGGGATAGAGAGAGAGAGAGAGAGAGAGAGAGAGAGAGACAGAGGAAGAGAAAGAGGAAAAAAAAACTGAGAGAAAACGCTATTCGCGTCTCGTAAAACTCAGTGGTATTCGGGGGTAGTAGATTATATAAATAGGGCATAAAGGGTTGGGTAGACAAGGGGATAGGGGGAAAATATTGGGGGAGGGGGGAGGGTTTCGAGTGATAACGAAACGAAGATTAAGGCTATGTAAAGACGATCTGACGAGAGAGTCTTTCGAAAGAAAAATCTCTTCCTTTCGTTGATGTAAAACGTTGATCGATGAACCAAGGTGAAAAGAATCTTAACTGTACGTATGAATGGAAAATACAGCACAAGAATCTCGTTTCCGTTTTCATCTAATTACGTAACGATATATCAGTAATGAATATTATGATTACGATGATTGCTGTATTTATTGTTATTGTTCCTCGGTTAAGCGGAGACGTTTAAGAGTGACCCATTTGTACAATCATTGAGTCATTAAAATATGATTATTCATTATGGAAATCATGCGCGTATTATTTATTCAATGTTACTCCTATTACTATCTCCGTCCATTGTTTCAAACGTAAGACACGAAAAACTTATAGATTTTTCGTCTTCCTCTTTATATCTTTTCTTTCGTGTTTCCTTATATAAAGGAACAAAATTTGTTCCTCTTAATCGAAAATTTCTCCTCTAAACTTAGTCGACCATAATTCTCTGTAACGTGAAATTTTATTGACACGTAAGTTACAAAAGAAATAAATGTTATCGCTGATTCGACGACAAGGCGATAACGAAGTCGCGCAGGTGTTTCAGGTGTTCCGATAAAAAATAAATGAGGATTGGTTATCGTCAAGTTATCGTTCTAAGCAATTAATATAATATTGTTCTACGCGTTCTAAGGTTTTACTTAAAAAAAATCATGAAGTAGTGGTAGGGTAGCGCGTATACGTTGAAAGAAAAGTAAAGACTTTGTAAGGAAAGTATGCTGACGCCGAGATAAAAGGTCCATCGAAGTGCTCACCTGCGAGATAAGGGATCTCGCTTAAAGTATAAAACTTTGACCTGATATCGAGAACTTGAAACGGCTCGTTCAGATGTTCGATTGGTACGCGAGTCAAAACGGGTATCGTGGCTTTCGATCGTTTTCGTAAGTAATACGTCGAGAATGAGGACAAATCGAACGATGTGATCTTTCCTTCTTTCTCTCTTCCTTTTCTTTTTTTTTTTTTTTATCAGTTCCTCCAAGTTTTCTACTCGTCGATTTTATTTTATTCTCGCGAGAGACGAAAGGAGTACATTTTGTTTTAACCGGGAGACCGATCTTATTTCTTTTTTTCTTTCTTCTTTTTTTATTTTTTTTAATCCGCGTCCAATCATGAAGACTCTAAATCTCGGTTTGTTCTTAATCGTGTTATACAATGTGTGTGTGCCAATTAACGGGAACGATACTTGCGTTTGGTATGGTGAATGTGGAAAAAGCGGTACGAAGCCGCGAACGTGCGTGTCGGATGATCCTGCTAGACCAATCGGAAATAAAACGGCTACGGATATCCTACGAAAAAGATGTCCACATTTTTTCGAAAACACCGGTCGGTATATAATTTCTCTTCGTAAATATCCAAATTTTCCTATTTCCATGTGAGATGATCACCCGCGACATGTTCGTTTCTTTCCCAGACAATCCGCTAACCTGCTGCAGTGCCCAGCAAATTTTTACCATCGACCTGAATATGAATATGGCCGAAGGTGTCTTTGGAAGGTGTAGCACGTGTTTAAGAAACATGTTCCGACACATATGCGATTATTCCTGCAGTGCGAACCAGAGCAAATTTATGAACGTAACCAAGTCCAAAGTGAACGAAAACGGTTTATATTACGTCGAAGAACTCGAGGTGACTACTCTAAATATGAATGAAATAAAATATTTAGAATTATTTTTTATCGCATGGTTTTTCTCTCTCACAAATATAAGGAAGATGAAGGAAAAACGATCGATTGTTAATCTCGATTAACATGGAATAAGAAAAAAAAAACAAAAATCATGCTTTCAATTTCAGATACACGTGGCCGAAGAATTTATAAATAAAACGTTTGAATCGTGTAAAAACGTAATCAATCCGTCCAGTGGTAGTTTGGCGATGGATTTAACCTGTGGCTCTCACGGTGCGAGCAGATGCACGGCGAGAAAGTAAGTCGTGGATCTTCTTTTAAATATTTACGTACAATCGAAACACCAATCGCATCGTCTTTCTTATTTTTTTATTTTTTCTTTTAAGATGGTACGAATATATGAACAGCATAAATGATAACAAATTCGTACCGTTTCAAATCAATAACATCTATGATCGTCCGGATATTTGGCACAACGATCCTTGGACCGCAATCGTAAAACCGTGTAGCGAGCCTTACGACGTGAGTTTTTAACAAAATTTAATCAATATTTTACCTAATTAAAATACCGCACACTTTTCGATAACATTTCGATTAAATATACCTATCTTTTCTTTTCTCTCTTTTTTTTCTTTTTCTTTTTCTTTTTTATTTCAATTTAAACAGAATTCCTCGCATAGCTGCAGTTGCGTCGACTGTCCATCAGCCTGTCCCGTAACGAAACTAACGATCGATTCCGACAATTTTATCCTCTTGGGTAAAAATGGTTATGGAATTATCGCTGCGATTCTCGTCTTACTGATTACGTCGATGCTCGTTACTCTCACTTATTTGTATCTATCAAAATTGAAAAAAACAAGTATGTATTGCAAACAATAGGTTCTGATTATTTAGAAATATAAATTAATCGTTTCATCGTTAAAGGATCGACGATACCGTTTTATACAGATTTCGATGACGATGAAAATCATTCGGAAACAAGAAGAGATTGTAATAGAATCTTTCGAAGTATCTTCGAGGGATATTTTTATGGATGGGGAAAAGGTAATTCCCTGATACACGATCACGTATTTCATTGTAAATCAATTTTTGTTTAAATATCACCCATGTAAATTAATGTAATGCCGATCGAATCAACAGTATTTGCGACATATCCAATCCTATCGTTGTTCATCTCGTCTTACGCGGTTTTGGGAATGAGTTATGGCTTTAAATATCTCGTAATAACGATCAATCCGATAGAAATATGGGCATCGCCCGATAGCAGATCGAGAATAGAGAAGGATTATTTTGACACACGTTTCCACCCATTTTATAGAACCGAACAAATTTATATAAAGCCCGTTGGCATCGATAAGGTACGTGCGGTGTCTTTCCCTAATTTCGACAACGATTAGCCGAAATATCTTTACGAAATACAATCGAAATTTTTTATAGGTTTTACACGATACGTCGAATGGTGTTCAAGAATATGGACCTGTCTTTAACGAGACATTTTTATTGGCGGTTTATGATCTTCAAGAAAAAGTTTTACAGGTAGATGATTTATTAAGTTGTCGATTAGTAATCGAAATATTGACAGGACACATTCGTTCGTAGCTTGGTCGTGAAACTGACGAGAGCATGGAACGTTATTGTTATGCACCTGTTTACAATGATTTTCTCGGTCCAATGTCCGTATCATATTGTACGGTGCAAAGTTTATGGGGATATTTTCAAAATGATATATCAATTTTTAATCAAACTTCACAAGTTAAAGGATACGAGATCAACTATTTGGATCATCTTTACAAGTGCATGCAGTGAGTGTGAGAAAATAAACGTTTTCCCCACGAACGAACGTTGATTATATTAAATATATTTCAGAAATGCATTTAATCCGGAATGCATGGCACCGTACAAAGGGCCAATATTTCCTGCTTTAGCAGTTGGCGGGTTCTTAAAAGAAAATGAATACCATTACGATTCTTCGGATTATATAAAGGCGAACGGATTGATTCTGTCATTTTTAATGAATAATCATCTGGACGAGGAAAAACTCAAGCCCGTTATCAAATGGGAAGAAAGGTATTTTTTTTTTCGTGTTATTTTACGGTATACGTTTAAACAAAATATATATTTATATATGCATACTTGGTCGATAATCGTAATAAGTCATCTATTAATGTTTTTTCATCCTCGTACTAGGCAACACCTTATTACATTCATGTATGAAGGCATTGCCTAGTACAAGGGGTTGTTGAAAGCTCCTTACAATAGGCAACAAATTTTATTACAAGTCTGTAGAAAGATGTTGCCTGATATAAGGGTTGAGAAAAAGTTTCTTATTGATAAATGGGGTTCGCAATCAATTGTCGATCTAATAAAAATCGATTAACGATACATATTTCGTTCATAAAATTTTGTTTCTCTGGAACAAAGGTTTATCAATTTTATGAAGGACTGGATAATACACGATAAACCTGATTTTATGGATGTGGCCTTCGTAACAGAAAAATCTATTCAAGATGAATTAGATAGAACGTCGAAGGCAGAAGTGAAGACAATGATAATTAGTTATCTAATTATGTTCCTCTACATCTCGTTTGCTCTAGGAAGAATGAGAGGCTCCATTAAAAAATGTTTTGTAATACATCGATCTTAAATATATACATAAATTCGATAAAGATAACGAAGCGAATTAAAAATCAACCAAATTGTTTTTTAGGGTTCGAGTAAAATTGTTGTGAGTATTGGTGGTATTATCATAGTAATTGCATCGGTAGCTTCTTCGCTGGGAATTTTCGGATACATTGGTGTACCTACTACTTTGCTTACGATCGAAGTAATTAGATTTTTTTATCGTGTTTTTACTTTTCACAAAATAACAAACAAAATTCTTGAAAAATATGAGGTTTTTCATATCGACAATTGTACGTAGGTAATTCCTTTCCTAGTACTGGCCGTTGGAGTCGATAATATTTTTATTTTGGTACACACATATCAAAGAAATCCCAAAAATCCAGAGGAATCGATACCAGAGCATCTAGGTAGAATCACAGCCAAGGTCGGACCTTCGATGCTATTAACCAGCATGTCGGAATTATTTTGCTTTCTAATCGGTGAGATGAAAGGGATAATGTATCTAAGTATATGACGAAAATAATACGATAATTGCAATAAATGATTTTAGGTACATTGTCATCTATGCCAGCAGTTAATACATTCGCGATGTATGCATCTTTGTCTATTCTAATCAATTTCATCCTTCAGATCACTGCCTTTATTAGCCTATTGTCATTGGATTCCCGGAGATCGGAGGTAACGTGGATGTCTAATATAAAACGAAAAAAAAAAAGAAGGAAGGAAAAAAAGTACTGTCTTTAACGCGTCCGATATTGGAAATATTTACAATAAAAAATTAATTTTCTTTCAGCAAACTCGATTAGACGTGCTCTGCTGCATATCAACGAATAAAAGATCACACGTAGAATGCGATAACGTTGGATTAATACATAGTCTATTCGAGAATGTCTATACGTCGTTTCTCATGAAAAAACCGATTAGAATCGGCGTTTTGGTTATTTTCATAGCTATGTTCACCGTTCACGTCGCTGTATTTCCTAACATCGAAGTTGGCTTAGATCAGAAATTATCAATGCCTGAAGATTCATACGTTTTAAAGTACTTCCAGGTAATACGCGTCGAGACAATATAACTTATTACAAAAGTAATATTATTTTTATATATAAAAAAAAAAAAAAAACAATCCTACCACTTTTTGTGTTTCTTTGTTTTCTTATTTTCAAGTATATGGAGGATCTGTTATCTATGGGACCACCTGTATATTTTGTAGTAACGGAAGGCTTAAATTACAGCAACACCGATGTTCAAAATATAATTTGCGGTGGTCAACGATGTAACGTGGATTCTCTATACACCCAAATATATTCCGCGGCAAATCAACCATCTATGTTAGCGACTGCATTTATTCATTCATTAGATTTCATTTCGTTCAAACGAATAGAAAACTTATAATTTTATTTCGTTCCAGATCGTATTTATCGAAAGCTGCCTCCTCGTGGATAGACGATTATTTCGATTGGTCGACCATCGAGAAATGTTGCAAATATTTTCCCGGCAACGATTCCTTCTGTCCTCACAAAGAAGGTGATTGTTTTATTATCTCAAATACATATCTTCGAGTTAATGTCCAACAAAAATATAAATTATCATTTATAATACGTAACAATTTAGGAACATGCAAGCTCTGCAAAATACCTATTAACAATGATACTTTTCGACCAAACGAAAAGCACTTTCGAAAATATATATCTTACTTCGTATCCGATATTCCGGATGAGGATTGTGCTAAAGCTGGTCGACCTTCTTATCTCGACGTAAGATTTTCCATTGATATAATAAACATATATGTACATAAAGATTTCATTATGATCTTCTATCTTAATTATCTCTTTTCTAGGCGATCAATTATTACTACGATCGTTATAGTTTGACCGATATCGGTGACACGTACTTTATGGGTTATCATACGCCGTTAAAAAAGTCTAGAGACTGGTACGAATCATTAAGGGCCGCGCGAATAATAGCTGCTAATATTACCAAAATGATTAATAACGCTAACCTGAGCCATAAGCCGATTACAGTATTCCCATACAGGTAAACGATTATGAAATATGAAAGTTTTTGAAACTATCTAAATCGTAATCCTCTTCCACTTTGTTGATTGTAATGATTTCAGTATTTTCTACGTTTTTTATGAACAATATTTAACAATCTGGAAAGAAACGTACGCGTCTATAAGTTTGTCATTGGTCGTAATTTTTATCGCAACGTTACTATTCACTGGAATATCATTATTTTCTGCAATTGTCGTCGTTGTTACGGTATTGATGATCGTTATAAATCTAGGTGGTCTTATGTATTGGTGGAATATACAATTGAACGCAGTATCCCTTGTTAATTTAGTTATGGTCAGTATTATCGCGTCCCTTGAATTTTGTACACTGATAAATTTGTCTTAAAAAATAATTTCATATATAATTATTTATTACCACAGGCTGCCGGAATTTCTGTTGAATTTTGTAGTCATATCGTACACACTTATTTAATATCAACGGAGAGTAAAAGAATAGCGCGTACTTCGCAAGCGCTTTCGTCAACAGGAAGTTCCGTAAGTAAAATTAATGATATTAAAGTGAACAAAATGTAGCCGATTTAACGGAAATATCGATTAATAGAAAGTTATTGATTTTAGGTCTTCTCCGGTATCACTTTAACAAAGTTTGTGGGTATCGCGGTATTGGCATTTGCGAAAAGCCAAATATTTCGAATTTTCTACTTTAGAATGTATTTGGGAATTGTACTTTTTGGTGCTGCGCACGGGCTAATCTTTTTACCTGTTTTATTAAGCTTTATCGGTAAGAAAAAACATAGACGCATTTAATATAGAAAGATATACATATTAAATCATTTTTGCAGGACCCGAACGTAGAAATGAAAGAAGTAACTTCACGAGATAATGCTAAAATTAAGTTTTTCTAATTTTTTGTAACAGTACAAATGTTTATAATATATAATATATATATATATATATATATAAGGCTCAACAGATATTAATATATTTCAAATAATTCGTATGCTGCATTTATATAAATTAGAATTTGTGTGACTCATTATTTGTAAAATATATATTTTGTATGTTTCTATGATATATAATATTTGTAAGAACATATAAAAGAGATCTGTGAGATAGCATACGTATAGTATAAGTATAGAATATCTTGAATTTTGAAATATATGGATATGTTGGCGAGCTTAAATTCAATAGAAAATGTTTTATTTAAACTAAAAATCGTAAACAATAATGTATAAGAATAAATCCAAATAACAGACAAATTAAAATTTGTTAACTCTTTCGTCTTGATAAGTGATCTTTAAAAAAAGAAATTTCTATTTTACCGACGGAGGGAAAATAAATCGACAGATGGCGTTGTTTAACCAAAATTTATGTCCTTTGCCGGAATAGCCGAATCGTTTGTTGTATAATTTTTATCAATATTTAAAAACATTGTGCAGCTTCGACATCTTGATCGTGTTTGTTGCGATTATTATTATTTAAAATGATAGAACGAAAAGATACCGAAGGAAACTTATATACATTTGTAAGTATTTTAATATATTGGATGTATAGAAAGAACCGATAGAATGAAATTGAGGTTAACTTAATATTATTTATATTTCTTTGCACGTATTACAGTTCGATGAAGATTTACCTTATGAAGAGGAAATCTTACGAAATCCATATTCCGTAAAACATTGGCAGCGTTATATCGATCATTTGAAAAATACGAAGAGTAATAATTTAAATATGGTTTATGAACGTGCCTTAACAGAACTCCCTGGGAGGTAGTATAATCTTTCATTAGCTCGTTATGTTACTTTATTTAAAGACTACATTTTTTTTTTCTTTTTACTCTTTCATTCATAGTTACAAATTATGGTATAACTATCTTCGGCACCGATTAAGCCAATTAAAAAAAAGATGTATAACAGATCCTCTTTATGAAGATGTAAATAATGCGTTTGAAAGAGCTTTAGTATTTATGCATAAAATGCCACGTATTTGGATGGATTATTGTATGCTTATGACAAAACAATGTTACATAACGCGTACTCGTCAAGTATTTGATCGTTCTCTTAGAGCGCTTCCAATTACACAGCATCATCGTATATGGCCACTTTACATAGACTTTTTGAAGAAACATAATGTTTACGAAACATCTGTCAGAGTATTCAGGCGGTATTTGAAGGTAAAACTTAATAAAATTGTTACATTTAAAAGAGGGTAACTCGAAAAGAATTAAAATTTTAATATTGCATCATAGTTGGCCCCTGAGGACACAGAGGAATATATTGAATACTTAATATCTATTGGAAGGCTTGATGAAGCAGCCATAAAACTTGCACAAATTGTTAATCAGGATGATTTTGTATCAAAACATGGAAAATCTAATCATCAATTATGGAATGAATTATGTAATTTAATATCAAAAAATCCTTCTAAAATAAAATCTCTTAACGTAGATGCTATTATTAGAGGTGGTTTAAGAAGATACACCGATCAATTAGGACCGCTGTGGAACTCATTGGCGGATTATTATGTTCGCAGTGGCCTCTTTGAGAGAGTAATCATTTATTGATATATATGATAAATTAAAATAAAAATGTGTTCATTTCGTGATGTTTATAATTTCTTTTTTTTTTTATTTTTTATTTAGGCAAGAGATATTTATGAAGAAGCTATACAAACAGTAACCACCGTTAGAGACTTTACGCAGGTTTTTGATGCATATGCACAATTTGAAGAATTAAGTCTTAGTAAATGTATAGAAGATGAAACCATTATTTCAACAGAGGAGGGTGTGTACAAAACAGAAACATTATATAAATTTAATGTAGAAACTAACAAATGTCACATCATAATGTTTTATTCTCAAATCTATAGGTAATTTAGAACTAGAATTACGTCTAGCAAGATTTGAACATCTAATGGAAAGGAGATTGTTATTACTTAATTCAGTATTATTGAGACAAAATCCTCATAATGTACAGGAGTGGCATAAGAGAGTAAAACTTTATGAAGGACAACCGCACGAGGTAAGAAAATAATAAAAATAAGCGCATAATGTAAAAAAAAAAAGAAAAGAAAATATCTCTCTTTTCGAATAATTAATGCATTTATAGATAATTAATACATATACGGAAGCAGTACAAACTGTGCAACCACAATTAGCAGTAGGCAAACTGCATACTTTGTGGGTTGCATTTGGCAAGTTTTATGAAGAAAATAATCAAATAGCAGATGCAAGAGTTATATTTGAAAGAGCAACCCATGTTCCCTATACTAAGGTAGATGATTTAGCATCAGTATGGTGTGAATGGGCAGAAATGGAGATCAGACATGGGTAAGAATTTTTTTTTCACGTCCAAAAGTATTACGCGAACAAAATGGATCAGATAGTAAGGCATCATTTTATTGTAGAAATTGTAAAGAGGCTTTAAAACTTATGCATCGTGCTACGGCCATGCCATTCCGTAAAGTTTCATATCACGATGAAAATGAAACTGTTCAAATGAGATTGTATAAATCTTTAAAAGTGTGGTCGATGTATGCCGATTTAGAGGAGAGTTTTGGTACATTCAAGGTATGTAATTTGAAAATTTTATAAAAAATATATTTTAACAAAATTATGTCAATATTTATTTTTGTATAAATTTTTTTCTTTTTTTTTAACAGACGTGCAAGGCAGTATATGATAAAATAATAGATTTAAAGATAGCAACACCTCAAATCATTATCAACTATGGATTGTTCTTGGAAGAAAATAATTATTTTGAGGAAGCTTTTAGGGTAAATATTATTATTCTCATTAAGATTTTCATTTTCTTTACATGGACACATTATTTATATATGTTTAATATATAGGCATATGAGAAAGGTATCGCGCTCTTTAAATGGCCTAATGTATATGATGTATGGAATACATATCTCACGAAATTTTTGAAACGTTATGGTGGAACGAAGTTGGAGCGTACGCGTGATTTATTCGAGCAATGTTTAGAGCACTGTCCAAATAAATACGCCAAAGGTATCGTGTATAAATTATTAATGATGTATATATCAAGAAATTCTTATCCTTTCAAAATAATAAGTTTGATATATAAATTTATGTTTTCAGCGTTATATTTATTGTATGCAAAATTGGAAGAAGAGCATGGTTTAGCCAGGCACGCAATGTCCGTATACGAACGAGCGACTAGTGCAGTTTTACCCGAAGAAAGATTCGAAGTAATTTTTTTCATTATATATTTTTAATAAATTTTATGCGCCAATATAAGTTATTGTACGTTTCTTTTTTTATTTTTTATTTATAGATGTTCAACATATACATAAAGAAAGCGGCAGATATTTATGGTGTGCCAAAAACTAGACAAATATACGAGAAGGCTATCGAAGTTTTAAATGATGAAAATACAAGAGAAATGTGCTTAAGATTTGCCGAAATGGAAACGAAGTTAGGGGAAGTAGATAGAGCAAGAGCCATTTATGCGCATTGTAGTCAAATATGTGATCCTAGGGTATGTCTAATCAATTAGATCGATCAATTCGTGATGAAAGATCATAATAATAATGTTAATAACATTATATTTATGTTAAAGGTATCGTCGAACTTTTGGAAAGTTTGGAAGGAATTTGAAGTACAGCATGGAAATGAAGATACGATGCGTGAAATGCTTAGGATCAAACGTAGTGTCCAAGCTATGTATAATACCCAAGTGAATATGATGTCTGCTCAAATGTTGAATAATGTATCTAATCAAGTGTCTGGTGTACAAATAGATAGTATGCGCGCATTGGATAACAAAATTTCTGGTAAATCTTTTAACGATTGTGATAAAATCATTATTATTGTTATCATAGATATGAATTATATAACGATCGATTCTTTACTTTCAGAAACAACTACTCAATCTGGATTGAAGGATACTATTAAATTTGTACGTGGTATAACAGAAACAGATGGAAAAGAATCATCGCGTGTAAATAATCCAGATGAAATTGACATAGACATGGATATGGATGATGATAATGAAAATGAAGGAGAAGAAGAGATTGAAGAAGGTAATTCTAGTTATTTATCATTTTGCTTATATATGTTATTATTTCTTATGACATAATTAAATGTTTTCTCATTTTGTTCTTTTCTTTTTTTGTTATAGAAATGTCTATTGAGAAACAAGTAATTCCGTCGCAAGTATTTGGTAGCTTAAAAACAGCAGACAATGACACCAACGAAGATGAGTGAATATATTGTCCATTGGAATTAATGCATTTAGATATAATGTGCATAAGACGTTATTAAGAGAAGTAATTAGTTAATCTATTATCAAGATTTGTCTGAAATGGTCTAAAACCAGAAAAAAAGTCATTTTGTTATTAATATTGCACCATTAATTGACATTAAGATTTATTTGAATAGGAAAACAATTTTATATTAATATTTGCATATAATTAGGAATATATGTACATACGTACATATATATATATATATATATATATATATATAATAAACTTTAAATCATATCGGATCATTTAAAGGGACATTTAGAAAGCTATCCTTTAAGCAAATATTCGTATAAATACCATTCTTACATACTGTTATTACTAGTACAGAGAGATTGTGTGTATATATTAGAAATACATATTATGAGACTCTATCGATCTTTTATGCGATCATTTTAAATAATGTATATAATTTTAATATTTAATAGATCGATGATTCTTCACGCGCGTATTACCTCATTATTTTTTATTAAAAATAATATAGTATCATTAATAAATTAAATTATAAAATTTGCAAGTTTGATATATGAAATATATATACTCTATTTATGAAAATAGAACAAAATGTTTGAATAAAAATTTTTTAATCAAATAACTTATGTCCGAAGTATTTGATTCTCTTGTATTTTAAAATTATTATCACATCAATTCCATCAGCTTACATCTATAGTTTTAGAAGCGAATAACTTCCATAGTATTTCCGTCTTTTAACAAGAGGCAAGAAACAAAAAAGTTCTTCCTCTATTAATTGAAATACTATCAGAGATTAAATTAATCGGATTAAATATCAAATTAAATACCTATTCCAATCAAATTTCGAAATAATAATTTGCAAATAAATATTTAACAATTCCTATTTAGCAACATAAAATTGCATGAAGTGACATTGGTGCTATTATATATATGCGTATTACTATTAAGTTAATAAAGATGATAATTTTAATTTCGTTCTCACACATAGGAATCTTGAAAACAAAGTTTTCACGTTTATATAATATTATATAACATATTTTGGTGGATTTATAAAATGGAGATCATTATACACTTCCAAATCATCCACATCTGGCTGACTTTGCATAGTTGTTTGCTCTTTGCGAATACCTCCAAAAACAATTAACTCTCCTCTTCCCATCACGAGCGAATACAAAATTCTCTCGTCAGGTCCTGATTGATCAATTTCCTTCAAGGGAACCCAAGATGCACTACATTCGTCACAAAGTACTTTGCTTATATCTAAAATAAATATAGATAACGTATTCTCTGTTCTTTTCGCAACTTTCGTTTGCGCCTTTCTACTTCTGATCTTTTCTTCCATCTTTTTAAGATATTCCAATTGCCGCTGCCGATTGATACTCAAATTATTATTTGTTGGTTTATCACGAAATGCCGCCATACTAAGTGCACTGTCACAACAAAATGGCACGATCTTTGAAAAATTTGATTTTCGCGATGGCGGATTTCCCATTCTACTTTGTGAGGGTGATCTTGAGAAGGATCCATGCCGACCATTCACATTTTCATCTGTATCTACGTCTGCTCTGTGTCTTTGTTTACTGGAAAAAGGATTTGTTTAAGATCATTTTATATAAATACAAGATTGCGAACTACCACAAACCTTTCTTGCAAAGGAGATACATCGGGTAATCTGGATGGTCTTTGACAAGTAACATTTTTCATTGCTATGCTCATGTCATTTACTTTAGCATGTCGCTTGTTATTACTTAACACAACGATATAGTTTCCAACCTAACAGGCGAAAGTATATATTTATATAAATGTTAAATTGATCGATTATATTTTAAATGAATTTATATACCACCTTGCAAGCCTGATGACACCAAATACGCGCTGGTGCCCATTCTGGGTGATATAATATTACTTTTTTCCATTTCCATGTTGGCTCTGTCATATTTAATAACCAAGCATCATTCATAGCAGCATTAGGACCGGTGCAACCTCCTAGTACGAGAATGTATCTGTCTCCTAAATGAATTTGTGATTGACCATAACGTGGTCTTGGCTTTACAATTGTCGTGGCTTGTTTATGCCAAGAATATGTGTCCAAGTTTAAACACCACAAGTCATTGGAACTACCTCAAAAAAATTCAAAGCATTTCAATAATTCTCAATTTGGTGAAGAATTTAAGGTAAGACATAATAAAAGTTTTTACCGAAGCCCGCAATGAATACCACCAAAGACAACCATATTGTTTCCATGAATTGTCGCAGAATGAGCTGACATAGGTGGTGGTGCTTCTAATGTGTTGATAGCATTCCATTTATTTGTTTCTATCGAGTAGACGTGCAACTCATTAAACAGCTTCCATTGCTAAAAATGAAATATCTTGAACAATGTATTATACGAAATAATTGCACGATTATTTGTACCTGATGTAAAGGATAACGAGAAGGATAAGACCATCCACCAAAAAGAACAAAACTCTTTTTGTAATACAACATAGTAGCACAAGCCTTTGGGGATGGATAGCTGCCCATTGTGATCGGTCTGACCCAAGTCCTTGTATCTAAATCTAGTCTCCATAAATCGTTAAATGTAGTAGAAGTGGCGGTACATCCTCCAAATACATACATAGAGTTTTCATAAATACAGGCTGAATGAGAATGTCTTTTGCTTATAGTAGGCATTCGAGTTTTCTTTGGCCAAATACTCCAAAACAAGGCACCAAGTGATACAGCCTTGCGAAAGTGTGCCTCATTGTGCTCTATAACATCTGTAATAAAATATACATATGTATATTTTAATATATATATATATATATTATATCTATAAATATTAATAAAGAGAGATAAACACTACATAAGATTTTAATTATAATACATACTTTTAGTTGCACGAAACCATCGTTTTGAGACAAGCTTACATTCTTGTAAATCCTTATAAGGAGGAATAAGACTTAAAATATACTCCAGCAATTCATCCGGTAAATCATCAATTCTGCATTGCATTTTTGCTGATATTAATAAATCGTATTGTAATTATATTTAACCGGCTGATAAATTCAAGATTTTCTGTTTAGAATAATGAATAGCTTTACTATCACTTTGCTCTCAAAGATTATAATGTTCTTCATATCTTTTTTACAAATTTCTTATATATTCTTTTTGTTTATACATAGTTCCTTCTAACGAAACAACGCTAGCTCTTCTTTCTTCTATTATATATCTAGTTTTGATTTAGTTTCGATTATCTCACGTAGTTATACTGCAAAGACAATGATATATAATGCTAAAGAATCATGATAATTTTTCATTAGATCGAATTTTAATAATTATCAACGATAAATCAAATCTTATAGGAACGAGTATAAAAGTAAAAGTATAAAAAATATCGTAATTACATTGTAAAACATATTTATATTTTATATGGTTTTATAAAGGTTAATTAGCTTTATCACAGATTAAATAATCGTAAATTAAAATGCGACACAACACAGCCTACAAGGTTTAAATAAAAGATTATAAGAGACGACATTTTACCTTCTTTCAGGGAGGCAAAACTCGTATACAAAATTAAGAATGTAGAGTCGAGCTTCCATCGTACATAAAGCGAACTGATTGGCCCTAACATGTTATCCGTGTCCCTTAATGGTTAAATTCATAACACTCGACATACGATATTTCTATGAAAAAAGGAAAAAACCTGTAATAATGAAAATTTTGTCTCATATAATAAAATTTTGATAACAATCGATTAATCTGGGATGTAAAACTAATTCCAATTATAAATCGTTATCTAAACACGTATCACCTTTTTGGAAGCGTTTCCAAGGTATTCATGAATAATTATAAATACTATTTTTCTCTCGTAATTTGGTACCACTTACTTGTTACCATAAAACACGATTTCAATATCGGAATAATAAATATTACAAAGTATACTAAGAATGTGAACTATTGTTTGACAGAATGACTGGTCAAGATATATCTGATATTAATAATTCTTGCCTGCGTGAAGATTTAGTAAGTATATCCTATATATATATATTTATAATTTATATATAGTTTGTATATACTTGTATTAGAAATGTAAATAAAAAATCTTACTCGTTGTGAATTTTATAATAATGTCATTTTCGATTCATAAATTCAATAACTGTACTTTGTACCGTTATGCAATTATATTTCATTTGAATTTATTATTTCTATTTCTAACAGTAACTTATTGTTGAAGGTAAAAGCAGCAGTACAATTTTTTCAACATCCTAAAGTTTCAAGAACTCCATTTAGTAAAAAGCAGGAATTTCTTAAAAGGAAAGGTTTAACGGAAGAAGAAATTAAAAGAGCTTGTGAGTTAGCCGGAGTTGATATTAATGAACAAAGGAAATTCGATAATCAAAATGAATACACGGCGATATCAATACCAGATAGACCTCCTCCCTATCCACATTTCCAAATGCTATCCTCTCAGTCCACATTATTACAAAAAATTAAAGAATTTTTTAATGTCACAGCCGTAATCGGAGCTACACTGTATTGCATGTATTGGTTTTATAAGGTATATCATTTGGAAATCTTTGACAAAATTTATCTTACCAAATGGCATAAAGTAAGGTGTAAAAATTTTTTCTATTTTATAGGAATTTATTAAACCATTTTTATTTGGTCGTAAGAAAAAAAATAGTATAACAGATTCTGTTACTGAACTGGACAAGGCTATCCAAAGTTCTATAAAAGAAATGAAAGATTCAATTTCAAAGGTGGAGATCGATGTAAAAAGATTATCACAAAATCAATCGATCGATATAGCGATTCCACAGCTTGTACAAGAACTGAAACAAGAACTATCTAGTCTAAAAGCACTTCTTCTGTCAAGGTATCCACTTGTTATTAATACTATATATTATGTATTATTTTGGAGCTATATAAAATGTTCTATATAAATGATTACAACAAACAGTAATCTTGTACTATTATATTCTTTATATTTTACATATGGAAATTATGTTCATTGTACAGAGCCTTATCATACATTTATTATTTTATTATATTTATTTTTAAATAGAAAACAGTTTCCCAGTGCTCCAGCATCTATTCCATCATGGCAATTAGGCACAACTACAGTTCAAGAAAAAGCAACAGAAAGAGAAGATGATGCTGGAAGTGGAAGTAGCACTAATAATTCAGATAGTTCTTTGGAAATTGTACGAGACGATCCACCTAAAGATTAAATATAAAACAAAACAAAACAAAAGAATTATTTACAGCTTCCATCAATTCACTTTCTTCCGTCTTAATAGTCTTTAAAGTGCATAAAATATATTCTGTAACACATTATAAAAAGGACAAAAATCTTGTTTTTATTTTCATTTAATGTTTGTAAAAGTGTAGCCTGTATATAAAACTGATACTATATTTTATTATACAAAGTTTACTATCAAAAGAAATATTTAAAATGAACTTTACTTATCAATGAAATATTTTTTGTACATTAAACTTTATCCTAGGTCCATTTTACTTACGGCTTTTTTAGCAAAATATTAACATGAGTATCAAAACCATAAGTGCTTAATATTGTTATAAAAAAAATACGTCTTGTTCAGTTTACATTGAAAAATAATAATGATAATAGTAATAATAATAATAACAATAATAATAATAATAATACAAAGAATAAAATAAAGTTTGAAAGTTTGTAGTTTTGCGTGAAAAAAATTATTTTCTATGCTGTATGAATATGTAGAGTACATACATTGAATATTTAATATTTATGTGCACACACATATGTTATGTACATGGAAATAATTTTTTTTGTGTGTACCAATACAATTTCGTTTCGTTAAATATTGTGTCTATGTTTCTTAGCAATGGCTAATGTTGTTTTAAAACATGTAAAATCATGTGAATGTATTATAAATCAATGTAAACAAATCCTTTAATATATAAGGTAGTCATTGTAAAGATTATCAAAAGAGCTGTTTAATAATATTTCAAGAGAAAACTTTAATTAAGAAGAAATGAATTACGATAATGTGATTGATTTCATATTTTTAGCACCAAAAAGTGTAGAAATACCAGTCAAAAACATAGTTCCTCTTTAAAGTTTTAGTAGAATTATATGATAATTGTTATTCATTTTGTTATGTATTTGTATATTATTTTACAATATTTATTATTTGATAATTTTTTCAGCAGAATCTGTTATACCTCAATCTTTTTAAGGCATACAACAATTCAATTATTTCTATGCCAAACGTTTTTTTTTTTATTCTATAAATAAAGAACTTTTTAAAAAAATGTGTCAACCTTTACAATGATCATCCTGTATATCAAAAAGTAAGAATTGTTCTCCATTGAAAGTTGTTTATTTGAGAACATATTATTGGTACTTCAATCTAGCGCACATGAGCATATCTTAATTTAAATAAGATTTTAACACTATGTAAGTTTGATGTTTATACAAATATATACAATTATGTATATACGAATCGTTCAATATAATAAGAATATTTTGCAGCATAGTGCTTAATGAAGCATTACTTATTTATTATTAGTAAACGAAGATATGTATAAAAATCTAACAAAGCACAAAAGTACCAATTATTGCTTTTTTCTTCTTTTCTTTATTTCCCTGTCCTTATGTTTCTTTTTTCTTTTTTACTTTAAAGTACAAATGAAATATAAAGCAGTGTGCTGCAATCATAATATTTTTTATTTACTGATCGATCTTAAGATATACATATATGTATATATCCATTTATAATAAATATTATATAAAGTTTATACTCTTAATGACTTAATTACATTCTTCATACACACACACTAGCCACTCCATAATAAACACATTCGTTTTCTAATTACTGCTAATATGTACATAATATTCATCATTAATTCTAGATCATTAGACAAGCGGACAGAGTATACAGGTATATGCATAAATTCATTATTTTGCTGCTTTATTTATTTTTTTTTTCTTTTTTTCTTTTTTCTTTTTTCTTTTTTTTTTCTTTTTTTTTCTTTTTTTTTTTTTTTTTAAGTAATGTCACAAGTTGGATTTATTGGTTGTAGTCCTCAATTTTTGCAAAAAGGAAATGTTTATTTTTTCGGTATTTTTTTTGTATATCTTTATTAATACTTCTTTATATTAGACATAACTCAGACAGCTGCCTCACTGATACAGTGAGTTACAGCAGAGTCTATTTGAAGTATGACTTAGTATGTTTCTTTCTACATTCTAGATTGATAATGTACAATAATAGAAGTATTTCAAATTCATCATTTCATTGCCATGTGTGCCAAAATTTAAATAAAAATAAAATTCTCCCTTATCAGAGATTTTGTCAGATATAGTTAACATATGTTTTCAATTTTTTAATCTTTGGCAAATGCACAATTAGAAAAAAGGTCTTTCATTTAAATACGAATCAGATTGTATACAAAAATTATTCTATAAGATTTTGTGCTGATATAATAATTGGCTGAAGATCCCATTCCCTTTGACACACACTCGCTATATTTTGCATAACAAGTATACAAAATGAGGACAGGGTAAGGGGTTCGTCATCTCATTATCTGGACAGCATCCTAATATGCCTATTACCAATAACAATAATAATCCTAATCTAGACACACTAAATTATTACACGATTGATTGCTAGAATGTCTAGTACATCAATCAATTAAGATTATGCTACCAAGTATTATGTAACTGCAAATTTCTTGAAAGAACTGACCGCACGTCCTGTGTAAAGCGTAGAGCATCCAGAACAGGTAGTAAATTCAATAAAGCAGTATCTCCTGCATCGCTAAACCATGATTTGATAGGTATTGCATTGTCTGTTACAATAAAATTAATTATATATATACATATAAATATTATAGCTTATATTATCAAACTCGTTCGAAACGTATAGTCTAAGATAAAATAAAAGTTGTTCGCTTTGTACCAGTAGTAGCAAGCTTCAAATTTTATCTAAATTTTCTTTTGTTTTACAGCACTGTCGAAATGAAATTCGCCATCGCTATGCAAGTTATACCGATAAATTGTAAATTAAATGGTATATCACTTACGTGGATAAGCTCTGTAGGCTCCAGGACTATTATCAAGAATAAAGACAGACGCTAAATCTGAACAAATGGCAGAAAGATTCTTAGTATAGGAACCCATTTCTGGAGTACAATGCTGTCTGTAATATCTGCGCCTTAAGATACCTCGATTGTTATCTAGTTTATCCGCCACAGCTGCACCATAAATTTCCATAGATGCAGTGAAAATCACTAATTCGTACCTAAATTTTATTAAGACAATATCGATTTGTATAGAATATTTGACATCCTATAATGCATAAAGTAAAATATTATTACATCAAAGCGCTTACCATTGACTAACAATGTCCAAGAAAAAATCTACATGTGGCCTTTTATGAACAAAGAATCTAACCGGGTGTCGATCTATCGTTACTTTGAGAACAAAATCTGGGGGCGTACCAGGCCTAACGGTCGGCCTTGCTACCCCGTCGTGATGAGAATGAATCAAGGTTTCGTCCAAATCGAGTACTAATACTTTTCTTTTAACTATATCTGTAATGTATATGGATATACTCGTTTAAGAACTACAAATAATAATAATAATAATACGATTATACGAAAATCCAAGTAGAGTAAAATTTTACTTACTAAGTCTATGCCTTGATAAAGGAGATAAGGGGAAGATTTCATACTTAACTGGCTGCATTTGTGAGATCTATATAAAAATTAATTCATTTTTACTACAAAGACTACTACCATTTAAGCATCGTATTGTCATCGAAAGGATTTGTATACAATTCGTATCGCCATTACGATTAATATAAAATCTCAATTGTGACGGCGTGTTTGCGTTTGGAGGATAGAAATAAACGTTTAATTTACTTTTTTATATTGTCGCAACAATAATAACATATCGATTATGCAACGAGAAAAAGATATTATTTTCTTATTGTGCGGTGTGCTTTTTGCGAAAACGTATAGACGCGAATTGATATCGCAGGAAGTGGATCTTCTTCGTGCTAGAAGAAAAAGAAGAGGGGAAAAAAAAGAAAAAAGAAAAAAAGAAAACGAAAGGAAAAAAAGAAAAACAACTAAGAGGCGCGAAGCACCTACTTACGGCTCTAACCTGCTTCTTGAGTAGAAAACAGACGCATGTCCACACGCGGGAAGCCATCAAGAGGAAAGCTCTCATTCCCATCTGCAATTGTTTCAGCATCTCTACTGATATTATCACCGGGCCGAAGTCCGGCAACGCTTTATCTCCAGTCTCGTTTTCTTCCCGAGTCTCTTTCTCTCTCTTTACCCTTTCACACTCGGCTTCACGTTGCGGTGGTCACAAACTTTATCGTAAACAAACGTTATCTTCCGACTATCTTTAATATGCTATAACAGTATTAAGATACATATTGCAGGCTCCCACTCGGAGGTTTCACTTTACACGTGGAAACAGATTTTCCCATATTTTTTATATGTTTTCACAAAAATCTATCAGCATAATTCTTCTCACGCACACCACATTGCAGCCGCCATCTTTCGCAGATCGACCCAATTTTTCCATGCGCTACGCCACCGCGCATAATGCTGCCAAATATTAAACGTTGTACTTTCGTTAACGCACTTTCTTTCATATTAAATAAAAATGATGTTGTGATCTACGAGTAACAAGGAGAGAACGTTTCGTAAATACATTTTGAATAAAAGTAATACGCGCGTTAATAAATCATTTCTCAGCCATTTTTAATTTTTGCCGCTCTTTTTAAAGCCGCTCCACTCTTTTCGTCGATACCATTTCATTCGGTTTTAAACCAATGTTATCGACGGTTGTTACTCGTTTTCTCCTTTTCAAAATTTTTCGACGACATAATTCTACCGTACAACGAGTTTTGATTCAAGAAAAAGATTAGTTTTAATTCAAATGTTGCTCTTCGAACGTAGCTGTTGTGTCACGAAACCACTACGAATATTAATTTATATATATACATACATACATACATATATTTATATATATATATATACACATATATATATAGAGGCAAAAGAGTATACGATGCTCGGTAACTCGTCAGATATTCCCTTGAAATGGTAAAAATAAATCGAGCAATAACAGAAATATCGCCATATATTCTATATCGTTTCTCAGTCCCTCCGTTACGTTTAGATATTTTTGAAGAAGCAACCCAGAGGATATGCATTGACGACGCAATAAAAACTCGACTATATATTTTTGTCGGGATTTTACGCGATTGGCTTAAAGATCGTCGATTGATATGCATTTTACAATAGAATGGAATCGTTTATTCGCGTATGAAAACAAAATGTCTACATTGTTTTGGACCAATCAAAAAGCATTATGGCCTTACGGTAGAACCAATGACAGCGTCATCTTACAGCACATCTACGGATTAACGAATGTATCAACGACGTCAGCCTTAATGTCTGTTATGGCGTTTATAAGAAGCAGCTGCTCGCGTTGCTTCAAAATACCGGACTTGTAGTAAAAAGTTCGTTCGAAAAAGTCGAATCTTGTATTGTTCGATAAAAAAGTTTCTATTTTTTAATTTTTGTGTTAAGTTATCCGGCAATATGACGGACTTGACGGAATTGAGAATGAACGTGGCTGCGTTGAAACGCGTTGACCCCTACGTGAAGGATATTCTAGAGACAGCGACCCATGTAGCTTTGTACACTTTTAATGGGGATAATAACGAATGGGAAAAAACTGACATCGAGGGTGCTTTATTTGTTTACTCTCGAAACGGCGAGCCGTACAATAGTATTCTCATTATGAATAGGTATTAAATCTTTGTTCTTTTATTACATATTTTAAATCATATATATGTACATGGATATCTATATGTGTACCTACATGTATGTGCACGTACACGATTACGCTTTCCACACATTTATACGTAGATCGTTTCTTTTTATTTTCGCGATCTCTATTCTTACAGATTGAACACAAATAATTTAGTAGAACCAGTAACGCAAGGCCTAGACTTACAGTTACAAGCACCTTTTCTATTATATAGAAATTCGCGGTGTAATATTTATGGTATTTGGTTTTACGAGAAAGAAGAGTGCATACGTATAGCAGCCATGTTATATAAACTCGTTATGGAGTCTGAAAAAAATCGAAAGGCAGCTAACAAACCTTCTATTCAAAATAAAAAAAATGGAGGATCCAATGCGAATAACGTGGATATATTTAGTATGCTTAGTAAAGCTCAAGAGGATTTCAATACGAATAGAGCAAATAGCGGAGGTGGTAGTACTAAACCTTCAGAAACAAAATCCCCTACCAATACCCCTGCTATGGATAATAATTCTGGACCTCTTTCGGCTCCATTGGGTCCTGACGTTACATCACAAAGCGTAATGGATTTCTTTGCAAAAGCTAAAGTTAGTGTTTATTAGATAGTTTCTTTTAGTAAGAGTCGTACGATCCGTATGAAATTGTTAATACGATTTTTTTGTTAGGTAAATACAGGGCATTTCAAAGCCGGCGATCAACCTACCGCTATAAATACAGGGCCAAATGAAAATAAGCCGTTATTGTTGGCACGTTTAATGTCTCATCCAGCAGCACATACATTAGAACATATCGAAAAGCAACAGAGATCGATAACTCCACAACCATCGACATTGCAATCGCAAACACCTGCTGCTTCGACGACATCGATTAACGTAGCTAGTATAACTTTGTTAGGCAGATCTAAAAGACGGAACAAAACTGTTTCACAAGACACGCCGATGTCTACGTCAGCATCAGTTTCTCAAGATCTTCAGCCGTCGGTAAACCAAAGCACTAGTGAAACAAACGGTTCATCTGGATTTCTTAGGATACAATCACCAACAAATACAACATCTTCTAACATAACCAATCATCAAACTTCAAATATTATTACACCTAGCAATACAAATCCTCTTGCATCTTTATTTGCTCATGTATCGGGCAACGCAGTAAGAATAATTCGCAATTATATTCTTTTTTTTTTTTGATTTTTCTATTCCTTCTTTTTTTTACTTAATTTTCTAAACGAATCTGTTATTCGATGTAGGCTTCGGAAGATATTATCACGACTCCAGCTTTATCGGGTACGGGATCAGCACCTGCATTGATACCACCTGTAATGTTTGCGGCCCCGAGTCCTGCGGAACCACTAGCTAGGCCATTAGAACCGCTGACAAGGAATCAACTGCTTCAAGCTTTTAATTATCTCTTGAGAAGCGATCCAGATTTTATCAACAAACTTCACGAAGCTTACGTTAAGTCGTTCGGCGAAATTGTCTTCTAAATACATACTAAAAAAAAAAAAGAAAAAAAAAACAAAAAATAAACTACAATTTGTAAGCGATTAATAAAACGCATCATGCGGGTTGTGACTATCGACTGACGATATGGTCAAGAGAATTTAATATTCCTAAGTTACATATATGTGTACATAATATGTCATGCTTAAAATTCGATTGACATTAAAGTAGCCGATTACCCGATTCGGGAGAAAAGGCAGGAATAAATGAAAATATATATACCTTGGAACAGTATTTTTATAAACTAAAATGTTTTCTTCTCCAGAACGAATTAGAGGTGCGAACGGAGATTAATTAAACGTGAAATATGAGTGAATATTACAAAAGAAGGACTTGGATACGAGAGATGCTGTTACGATTTCAAACTGTGATGCCAAAACATTTATATTATACTAGCGTTTTATGATTGCAATTTCAAATCGGAATGAGGAGATTTTGTGAGCCGATCAAACAAATGTATGTTTTATAGAGTAATGACGTACCCTTCCCATGTATCGGGTATTGACGTGGTATGTATATGTAATTCCTAAAAGAAAAAAAAAAAAAGAAAAAAAAGATCAAATAAATAGAGATGCAGTATTGAAACAAATTCCTTCCGTTATATTTTCCTAAAATTCTTGTATATCGAGTCGAACCCTTTCGCGAGTCTTATGTACCACGAAGCGGACTCGCGATGCAGGTCGAATAACTTTACACAATAATATTAAGTCATACTATCACAATATAAATGTTTATATGGAATACATTTAGAAGTGTGCGATAAATACGCGCTGCACGATCAACGATCGAACTTTGCAAAAATGCCAGTATGCTCGCGGAGTAGTTTTCCTTTGCGGAAATCATTCTTTGTTTTCTCCCTTACGTCATGTTTTCTCTCTATCTTTTTTTTTTTTCTTTTTTTTAACGTAACAAGGCACAGTCGTAAAATTACACGTTATCGCTCTTTCGTCGTGCACTGCGATGTCATCGATTTCAGCTTGGAGAAAGAGATCGAGCTTTCCAAAATAATTATCGATCGTATATTGGCTCGCATTATATCTCTTGCACGATGATTATTAAGATATTAAAGATAGCTAATCAATAGCGAAGTAAAATACGAATAAATCTATTTACAAGTTGTCGTCTAACGCTACTAAAAAGGTGCGTTACAATATGTAACTTATACGTTACCATCTCTCTCGCACACACTCTCTCTCTCTCTCTCTCACTCACTCACTCTCTCTCTCTCTCTCTCTCTCTCTCACTTCTTATCTATTTTATAAAATAATCGCCTCCGTCGGCGTATTCATATAAAAAATGCGACGATTAGTGCGCGAGTAACGGGTCAATCATAATTTACAATTAAGAAGACGCTTCCCTCGAAGGATCACAGCCAAGTAGAGCCAGGACAGCTCGCTAGCTTCTTATGTATGTAGTCTTAATTAATTACTCGCTAGGACGCGATTTATATAATAAAGAAGTGTCTTTGGATCGCAAGTTCATTAATTATTTTCTTATTTAAACGAGAGGCACTTTTGCTGGTCCCAGTAATGGCGGCCCGTTATCCGCCGTTCTATGACCTCCGAGTTTGTCGCCTTGGAGAGGTACCGGCTGGAGCAATCTGATCGCGAGACTAGCCAAGACCAAGAGAGCGATCAAGCCACATATTGGAACTGCTATCGTCGCGGTTTTGAACCAGCTATCCGACGACTGACTTCCGTGTCCAGTTGGTTGTACTGGTCCTAGATACGCATGTTGCTCGTCCAGTAATACTAAAAAAAGAAAAAAAAAAATAGAAACAAGAAAAAAGGTGTCCCATAGTTTTATCATCTATATTTATATTTATAACGAATAAATCGAAAAGAAAGGATAAGCGAGCAACGTCGGTAAATACGATAATAAAAACATTTTGAGCCTTTAACGCAAACGTTAAAAATGGAAACAAATTAAATATAATCACGAATGAGTCACAAAAGCGATACGTTTGACGCCGATGGATTATTAGCTGTTAAATTGTTACGTCAGCTTTTCCTCTTTAAGCTCGTATTTATCGTCTATTAGATAACCAATCCTATTCCTACAAACAGTGGAACTTTAGAAAATAATTGAATCTCCGATTTCTCTATAAATTTTCTATGTAAGACGGAAGGTGGTGGCTTCTCGCGATGCGATAATCGGAACGAGAGAACGAGCTAACCTTGGAGAGTCTTGTTTAGTCTGTTTCTCATCGCGGGGCTGTCTACGTGATTGCAGAGATCTTGCTCGCAACAAATGAATCCCGTAGGACATTGTCGCTCTTTGAAACTCTTGTCGAGACAACCGCTGTAAGCGTTATGTTCCGTCCTTGATAAGGATGAGCCAACGTTCGAGGGTAATTCGGTGAAACAACCTCTGCCACGGCACATATATCCTTGTGGCACACAATCCGGTTGATTACAATAACAACGGACCTCGCGTGCGTCGGATAATTCTGTAAATAAAATATTTTAATATCGTTAGAAATACATTTATGATGATCATTATACGACGAACGAGGAATTGTTTCGACGCGCGTATAAAGATACAAACATTCGAAGTAATTTAAAGGAATAATTTATAAATGAACGATATGGGTGGCGTGGACGCGTCTTTAACGATTCGTCGACAATGAAAAACGAAACTTTCGTGAAAGTTCTTTTCGAGGAAGATGGTAGATAAGTAAGATCCAAGGAGACAATTTTCTACCATCGGTGTTTCTCGATCAAACGTATCACGTAGAACGTTTTCAATTCGTTAACTCGACTCGATTCGTAAATCAGTTAGAATCTCTGGAAAGGATCCGAAGGAAAAACAGCCGGTACACGCGGTACATCCGCGGTAACCGCGTGCTCGACGTAAAATAAATATACAAGCGTTCGCGTACCCTCTACCTTTCTCTCTTTCTCTCTCTTTCCGAAGCGTGTTAATGAGAAGGAGGAGAGAGCTTGCGAAATAAACACGGAGACGCGGAGCAGTCCGCGTCCGATGACTAAACCCACACGAGTGTCTTTTTATTTATTATGATAATAACGCAAGGCCATCTTTTTTCACGACTTTTATAATCTCTCTTTCTCCCTCTTACTTTCTTGTGTACTTTTCTCTCTCTCTCTCTCTCTCTCTCTCTCCCTCTCTCCTTCTCTCGAACGAGTTTCTATCGCTAATAAGCCGAGAGACGTTCTCTCCGAGCGTTCTCTTCTTATCCCTTCTCTTTCTCCTCTCTTCCCTCGCCCTTCGTCGACTTGGTCCAGCTCATCGTGGAATAAAAAACGCTAAAACAGCCGAGTCACAAAAGAAAGAGCAAAGTAGAGAGAATATATGGAGAAAGGCATGCGGGGCGGTCGTCGTTGCGTGCCTTCCTTCTCTCTTTCTCTTTCTTTCTCTCTCTCCCTTCTTCTCTCTCGCTCGTTTCTCCACGGATGCTCACTCTCGGAGGCTCTCACGAGTCTCTCTCAGAAGAGGCTTTGAGCAGAAGAGACTCGGTGGTGTTCGTATGTGTGTGGACCCCGAAGGATCTCGTGCGTGTATATGCGCCGGCGAGCGCGCTCGCGCGCGCGCGCGTCTTTAAAATAAAAAGGAGAAAAAAGGGTTAGCAGCGGGAGGTCGAGAGGGCCGAGCAAAAGAGAGATACGACCGACAAGTCCAAGCCCGAGGAAGGCCCGTCCGAAAACAAACAGACTGCTTCGTGGGGCCGTTCGTTATGCGCCCATGGCATATTAATTATTTCCCGATAAGCTGTCCTCCTTCCTTTCCTCTTTTCTCTCTCTCTCTCTCTCTCTCTCTCTCTCTCTCTCTCTCCGTCTCTTTCTCTATCCTCTTTAGTTTTATCCTTTATTTTTCTATCCTCTCCTTCGTGTGCTTCTTGCCTGCCTCCGCGCGTCTTTGAAACAGCCGGACGCGCATTATGCGAGAAATGCACGGCGGTCAACGCGAAAGGGGAAAGAGGTTGTTGCGCGTCGATATTTTCGGATCGGCACAATCGGCCCCGCTACATCTCTAAAAAATGAAAAACGACGAGAATCGAGATTTGGAATATAGTCATACCCAGAGGTCGCACGAGATCCTCCTCCTTAAAATTTATTTTTATACGTCTTATAACTTGCCACCCTCCCGAACGAAATCAACCTCCCTTTTCTCTTTGGAAAAAGTATTCTCTGCTAATGACGCTTCTTCGGAAGCGTAATTCAAATCAGCACCGTAACACGCCCTCTTGAGATAATGAGTCGCACGTTTCGAACGTGTACATGCTCGCGACCAAGAGAAAGAGAGAGAAAAAATGATAGGAAGAGAGGAACAGAGAGGACTTGGGACGACGAAGAGAGAGAGAGAGAGAGAGAGGATGGAGGATTCGAAGCGGAGAATAATCAACGTGAGGCAAAAAATTCGGTACGCTTTCGATACGCTCGAGGGACGTTCCTTTCATATGTTTTATGCTCGTAAAACTGTCCTCTCTTATACACCCCCCCTCATCCTATTACTCCTCTTAATGCATCGAGAAACGTTGAATCTATTCGTTCCTTCCTTCGTCCGATCGAACTTATCGATCTCTTCTCGATTGATTCTAAAGAACGTCCCCATTTGATAAAAAAAAAAAAACAAAAAAATATTAACCATAGTACGCGTTCTTGAGACAATGAAGAATGACCGATGAAGGGATCACGCTTGTAAACGGTGCTGCGTTCGTCAGAATGAATCTGATCGAACGGTTGTATATTTTTTATTTTTTTTTTTTTTTAATATTTTTCCGAACAACGTTTAAAACGAAGGAACATTATAAAAATTTGTGATCGGCGATGAATATTATCGCCTTTCACGATAATCTTAGAACTGTATTCGTTAGATCCTATGACCGTGGTACGTACGTACGTACGATGATCCATCCGGCATAGAACTCAACGACGCGAGCTACGCGGGAGAGAGAGTTTGCGAGCGAGAAAGAGCCCGGAGGACGGGAACTCGATTTGAACGAGCTCCGTTGTACATGCAATTAGAAGAGCGACGACCTACGTACGGTATGCGTGTGTACCATGTATGCATGTATCTTTTACTTACATACGTGTGTGTGTGTGTATAAGTACGCGCGATATGTAATACTCGCAACTCTGGCAGAGGCCGGACGAAGGAACGAGCATCGGGAACGATAAAACTAATGAGTCTCTCTCTCTCTTTCTCTCGCTATATGCCCGAGGATACATGGCTCTCTCTTCCTTTCTCTCCACATTTCTCTCTCTCTCTCTCTCTCTCTCTCTCTCTCTCTCTCTCTCTTTGAACTCCCATAAATAAGCGTATCTACATAAGACGTTTCGTAAATTCACGAGATTGCGTAATTTCTCATACATACGTTTTGTAAGAAAGAGATAATGACGTTAGAAAATGATTTCGCACTACATGTATGTACAACTTTCGTTTAGAATCTAAGATGATCGTCGATCGGGACGACGTGCGATCGTTTCTTTGTTCAGTCCGCGTCGGAAAATATTACTTTTCAATGAAAATTATTTACTCCGTTAATTATCGCGACCTCAGCGATCGTTGTTACAATAAAAACGGGCCAGCGTGATATTTCAATGAAAGAGAGAAGGGATTTTTTCTTTTCTCTTTTTTATTTTTTTTTTTTTTTATTTATCGAAGTCGAATTATTTTCGTATTTCGAGACGAGAGAGTGGACGTGGTTCAGGAGCTTCGTATCTTGCTTTCTTAATTAGTTCATTAGGGGGCGAGAGATACGATAGATGGAGAGAAAGAGAAAAAGTGAGATACAGAGATTACGTTGCGAATGTTTCTGCGTATATACTGATACAAACGGGGGGGGGGGAGAGAGACTGAGAGAGTGAGAGAGAGAGAAAGAATTAAGGGTTCTTCTTCAGGGTTCTCATTCCTCTTCGCTTCCGTCACGCGCAATGGGTCTTTGTTCGATCGTCGCCAAAGATACGATCTCTCGGAAACGAGCGAAGAGACGCCGAGCTCGATCCGACCGATCCGATCCGATCCGATCGTTTTAATTGTACATACGAACGTATATGCGATCTTCCTCTCTATCCCTCTTTTTTACTCTCTATCTCTCTCTTTATCTCTTTATCTCTCTCTCTCTCTCTATTTCTCTCTTCCTCCCTTTCTGTCAATTTTTCTCGTTTATTAAAACAACTTGGCACTTGGCCAGTACCGTACGACATAGCCAACATTTTCTTGGAAAAGTATATACGAGTCGAATTCAACGAGCTGCAGCAACCGAGACGAATAATGAATCGGATTAATAAAAGGCTCGTCCGTGTGTCCCCCCAATCTAAATTCTTCAAGATGATAGCGCTACGAAGCCGAATCAAGAGAAATTACGTTAATACCGACATTTTCTCAACTTGTTCATATTTCACAGAAATAGAAATTAATTTTTTTTTTCTTTTTTTCATGCGCGTAGACGTAAGTATATACTGCGTATACGGAGAGAAAGAGAGAGAGAGAGAGAGAGAGAGAGAGAGAGAGAGAGAGAGAGAGAGAGAGAGAGAGAGAGAGAGAGAGAGAGAATTGAATTCGTTTGATTAATAGTGCGACGTTTATAGACAGAAGGCGTTATCGAGAGAGTAATAAAAAAAAAAGGAAAAAAGTGCAGACACGAATCGTGTGATTACGATCGTTGGTTCGCGAGACACCTGTTCGACGTACCTGCACGCAAGAACGAGAAAGCCTTACGATCCAGAACGGTGAATAACTTGAAAAGAATGGTTCGAAAGAACGATGGCAGCAGCCAATGCATAAAATACATAAATAACAGGAAACTAATTTCATATATATATATATATATTATTTAAAATAAAAACATAATAGATATTAACAATAATAAATGCAAAGAAATAATGTAATAATAATAATATTGAGTCAAGTTCATTAAAGAATCGTTTTTCTTAAAGACAAAGAAAAGAAAAATAAAAGAAGAAGAAAAGGAAAATATACCTGTGAAAAGAAAACGGTCAAAATCGAGACGGGAATGATTAAGAGAGGATGAGTATGCATTTCTAATGTTCTTTGGATGGTTGTCGTAACAGAGTAGCCGCTAAAATAAATCATACGGGGAGGTAGGAGTATATGTCAGGGTAAAGAAAGGAGTGTCGAGGTTCCGGAAAGTCGTTGGAATTGCTAAGCTCGCCGTCGAGAATAAAAAAAAGTTAGCTCTGTCGATTGTCCGATCGATAAAAAGTTACTCGAAGAGAGGATCGATGGTTATTACATGATACTAAAGGGAAAAAGAGAGATTGGACGACTTTAAAAATGTGTTAATCCCCGAGTCAACGTTTCCTTGGATTTATCGTATCTTTACGTGGTTAAATAAATAGATCGTTATTATTAAATGATCGAGTAACGTAAAGAGACTCGAAATAAATTATGCGATTTATCCCGTATAGTTAAGAATTGTCCGTCCGTCTTTCGGCCCACTGTACGAATATTATTAAAATATTGAGATCGTAGAAAATGAAAAGGTACACCGTTCGTGAGATGGTACCACCTATCACATCGGCAAGATCCTAGCGAGTAGTCTCGAGAATAATGATTGCGAGAATAAGGAGGGACGACGGCAACGTGGAATTAATAATCCACTTGAACGAGTCAGTGCGAGAGAAAGAGAATAATAAAATGATAAAGAAAAGAAATGGAGAGAAGAAACTATCAACTCCGCTTAATATACTCGAAGGGGGTAAACGTGAAAGACCGCGATTATAATTACGCGCTTCTCGTGCGTCGTACGCGACACAAACCGTGAATAAAATGAACGGCAGACACAAGTCGATCCAAAGTAGTCACGAAAAATAATGATCGGTGGTAAAAGGAGAAACGGGTAGTAGCCCACGAATTTGAGCGTTCCTTCGTTTAGAAAGGAATGGATGAGTCCTCTTAAAAATCGGAGAGGCCTGTCTTGCCGCTGTTCCTGCCTTTTGTAAGCTCCGCAGGAGGCCTGCCAAAGTTTTATCGTGCCTACGGATATTTTGAAGCTTCTTAAAGAAAAAGAAAAAGGAGAAGGAAAAGAAAGAAGAAGAGGAATGAAAAAGAAAGAGAATAGAGATATTAAGAGGCTCGAACGGTAGAAGCCAACCACCGTAAGGTCTTCCGAACGATAATAAAATGTCTCCCGCTTTGATAAACGATACTCCGTGATAACAAGCATATTATTATTTTCAAGTATAACGTTCGGACGAATCGAAGAATAATCCTTTAATCGAAGAACGATGATTTGTACGTATTCGTCTTGAAACGAACGAATTTATAAATATAATTTACTTCATGACCGTGAAACCTCTTCGCAACGTTTCTCGTATTGCGTGAGCAAGACTCGTTAGTGGTGGATTGTGAAATTAATTTCATGGATTGCAATCGACATATCCATTTTCTTAACGTAAATGAAGTAGATAAAACAGTAAATACGGTGAGAGTTAACTTTATAGTTATTTCACGTGCAGGACGGTCTTTAGCTAGTTTTTAGCGATATTTATCCTTTGAAATTTAACGGCTTAACACGTTTGGTTTTCATTCGATCATGATCTTGGTTAAAAAAAAAAAAAAAAAAAAAAAAAAAAAGAAGAAGAACAAAAAATCGTACCAAATGAATTTTTCTTTCGCGACGTTTAACGTCAAGTCAAAAGATATATCGACGAGTGTAAAGTGGTCGAAAAACTTTTCGATCCTCCTCGGATAAATATAACGCGAATGCAAAGTTACCAGGAGGTGGTCCTGGACGACAAGTGCGCCCACGTACGTATAATGCCTCGGTTGCTTTCGGTTCTTTCCTCTTTTTTATTTTTTTTTTTTTTTTTTTTATTCTTTCGGATGGCCGAAAGCCGGTCTTCGCTCGGTGGTTCGGCTCCAATAAAGCTTTTGTTCTTCCTGTTTGAACGCCCGTTGAAATTTTGTGCGCTCGACTGGATTCCACCATCGACGGTAGGGAAAGAGAGATGGAGTCGAAGAAAAGGGCCGATTAGGTCCTTTTATTTGCGCTGACACGAGAGAAATCAATCCACTCGGGGCCGAATCCATCTTCCTTTCTCACGCGATTTATCTCAGAGAAGTCACGTGGATATTTCCTCCGCGTTCCTTTTTTCTTCTTCTTCTTATTCTTCCTTCCTTCTTCTTCCTCCTCGTTCGAGTGCAGTTTCGATTAGAAATAATAAAAGGAATGTATTTAAAAGTCTGACATAATCGCGATCTCGAGAGAAGAAAGTGAAATGATCGAAGGCGTTGGCAAAGACAACGGAGCGATCCCTTGCGCTCTTAAAATTGCGAAACGCAAGGCGACAATATTGTAAAATGTTTCGCGCGATGCCAAAGACGCGAGTTTCCAACTATACGCGCGTACGTATTTTTAGGAAAGTTCTTCGAAAGCATGAGAGATCTCCGCCAGCGAGCAAGCGTTGAACGCTCGACGGAAAAAATGATTTATCTAGCGGCAAATCTGCAAGGACATTTATATTCCGCGTTGAAGCGGCAACGCGTTGTTCACCGTTAAATACGACGTTGGCCTTAGCTTTTTCTTCTGTGAATTTTTCAAGTCAGTTAGTTGCCTCTACAAGCAACGATTAATTTTTTTTTTTTTTTTTTTCTTATTTTCCACCGACCGTTGATCGTATGGGGCGAGAGAGCGTCGACGCGAGAAAAACCAATGAAAATTTATCGATATTGTCCAGTCCCATAGAGATACGCTATACAAAAGGAAACCGCTTTTACGGTGCCACTCCTATAACGTACGTTGAGTAATTCGACTATAAATCTGACTTTACATATACGAGACATAGGCTATCGAGAACTCCGATTTATTCCTAGCTACTCGCCCGTCAAATCGTTTTCATTATTCGAAAAATTATAACGTTGTGAAAAACTCGCTTGTTGAAAAATCCCTTTCGATCCTCGTTCATCGTCGTCCGTTTAAAAGTTTTCATATTTCTTATCACCGCAATATTCGTTTCACGATTCCTATACGGAATTTCTTGATTGTTCCGAATGACGGCTTGAAAGAGTCGTATACCACGACCTTCGAATTCCTCATGGAAATTGTGAAAAATCTCGTGTGTCCTTTTTACAGAAAACAAATTCTTTTAGGAGTAAGAAATTGCCCGAGAGAGTTAAACATAGGCACACGGGTATACCTGAGGAGCATGAAAATATCTCGACGAAAGATCGGTACTTCTGCGTTTCGGCTAATTTTCCTTTCACAAAGGGGCGCACAATTCGAAAGCTGTATTTGCGTTGGGACCTGTAACTATCAACTACGGGCACCCGGCTATTAAGGACTGTAGGGTAGACGAAGGAGGAGAGAGAAAGAGAGAGAGAGAGAAAGATAGAGGAGAAGGAGGAGGAGGGTAAAGGAGGGCGGGTCGACTATGCGGGGTGGCAATTAGCAAGAACAATAGGTATCTCTTGGGCCATTCTTTCTGGGAAGTAGGTGGGTCCTTTTTGGGCCCTTTTGCTATCTCTCTCTCTCTCTCTCTCTCTCTCTCTCTCTCTCTCTCTCTCTCTCTCTCTCTCTCTCTCTCTCTCTCTCTCTCTCTCTCTATCATTTTCTCTGTCTTACCTTCAGTAAGCTCAGGTATATATTACAGGGACCAACCGACCGAATATGGGTATATATGTATAGCCGGTTCTCTAAATACACGAGGTCCTGAAGATTTCGATGCTAGAAGACAGGTTCCTGATATTTCCGAGCTCTCAGAACCCCATGATTAGCCCTACTTAACTCGGCAAGCATGAACGAGTATACTACGCCATCGGCAAGTAAAAGGTATTCTCATCAATTATATGCAATTGCCAAATTGCTGCAAATTACACGTGTGACTTCGTTTATTTTTTCTTCTTCCTCTTCTTCTCCTTCTCCTTCTTCTTTCTTACTGGACCATACACGGTCCCTTTTATGACGAGAGGATTCGTTCGCCTCGAAATGATCGACGAAATTTGATCGAAGAATATCGTCGACTCATCCACCCCATCCTTCTTCGGCATGAGAAATAATTTCGGTTAAAGGGTTCGTCCGTATTTTGCTAATGAACTCGAGCATCCTGGTAGATCGGAGAGAGTAACATGACTAAACTTTTTCGTTCCTCGTTGCGCGCATCCTTGTAACGTGTTCTTCATCCATCGTACTTCATTTTAAATTCGTTGAATTAATTACGAAAGTTCGATACGAATATCGTGCGTTTTCTTTTTTTTTTTTATATGCAAATGACCATCGGTCATTCGAAATTAATTAGACACGTCATATTCTTATTATAATACCTCGCCAGATGGATATTGATGGGATTGACATTGCTACCAAGAATCGATCGATCAAGAGATCCAAATCGTATGGCGATTCGTCGTTCGTTTCTATATAAAAAAAAAAAAGAAGAAGAAGAAGAAGAAAGTAAAATGAAAAGAAAAGAAAATCAAGCCGAAGAGTTCTTCAGCGAAGTTTTGCTACCTGACGTGATGTCAGGTAAACGAACCGCTCGCTCGTTCACTCGCTCGCTCGCTCGAACGGAGTTGGAGATGCCGAAAAAGAACGTAACTCGCCCTGGGCTCCAATGACGTAACTGTGAGATCACGAGAGGAGACAAGGATACTCTCTTTCTCTCTCTTTCTCTTTCTGTGCTTTTATATTGGCACCGATGCCGACGGCTGTTGCCGTGGTACTTTGAGAAATGCACCGTGAAGTATGGAATTTTAATTAAATACAAAGGATCGATCGTACTTTCCGAGCATGTGCGTTTGCGACTCTCTCTCTCTCTCTCTCTTTCTCCGAAGAAACGATCGCATCTCATTTACTTTATTTTCGATGCGAGTGTTTTTTCAAATGTGCGGAGAAAAAAAATGAGAGAGAGAGAGAGTCGAACAGACAACACGCATATTTTAATTTTTACAAGATCGGTATCAAGCGAAAACTTTGGATCCATTCATATATTTATTTTTACTCGAACCTGCGTTATTTATACACTCGCTTTTTTCTTACTCCGCTGAAATTTATCTCGTCACATTTTTTCCATGTATTCCATCTCTTTTATCTACTATACATCTCTTTCTCTCTCTCTCTCTCTCTCTTTTGTACTACATACTTGTGCTCATGAGAAATAACGTTTTAATCAGATATATTCTATGTCTTTCTCTTCTTTGATCTCAGAAGAACGATTTGCGACAAACGGTGAATGCGTTACGACACCAAGAGGCAAATTGCAATTTGTGTGCACCCAACCGCGTAAGATTAGCCGTACGAGCTTAGAATAAAACACACCCGTATGTGTACATACATACACACATACATAAATATACATATATATGATCTCCCGAAGAGAGGACAAATATGTTTCCCTCTCTTTTTCTCTTTCCTCTTTGTAGTACAGAATCACGCGTGCCTACGTTTATACAGAAGCACGATCGCACCTGGCAATGATCGCGCGTAACGAATAATCACGGCACCGCCGATAAAAATATTTATCGACTCGGCCTTTCATTATTTATCCTTGTGTTTTCTTCTATTAATGCGTCCACATGCGCGCCGTATTTGCGGAAAGAAATAATTATAGCACTTAAGAGAGTAGCCCCCTCCTCCTCCCCATCCCTTTGCTCTTTCCATTTTCCTGCGTTTTCCTTATTCCTCAAATATTTCGCGTCACCAATTCATCAATCCTCTTTATCATTGATTTATTCTAATTCATCGCGCACGACAATCATTTTTACGATATAGCGATTAGCGAATTCTACCGTATTAAAACTGTACGATTTGTTCCAAGAGATTTTAATAATTTCATTATTTGGATCGTTTTATCGTCGTTGAAAAAATATTATTATACAGATGGTTAAGATAAACCTGTTAAAGGGATCACTAGTTGGGTCATAAGAATGAGCCAAGATTAAAAAGATAATACGATGTGTTCAAAGCAAAGATCAATTATTATGCTCTCTATGAAAAGGTCGCCGATTGTTTTTCACGCTGGATGTTTACAACGTTACATAATAAAACAATGCCCGCTTCGAGATAACGATACGACCTGCATAATAGTAACGCGATCCCTAATAACGTAGCCTACTTTTATGCGCTTCGGTGAATCGAATATCTCAGAACTTCTCGCTCTAAAAATATGTCTCGGCGAACGCGCTAAATTCCAATGCTCGATGATTTACATTCAATCAACGACGAAGAAGAATGTCGTCGATCGATCGATCGATCCATCGATCGATACGTTTGCTCAGGTTCGATTCCGGATTACAATTGGAAAGTTTGTGTATTTAATCTAGAATCGTGTAAAAGATACCGTAAACTATACCCGGCCTTCGTTATAATCGATATATCCGTGCGATCGAGAAAGTTACAGAAATTTTACTTCCATTTTCGCGTATACACTTTTGTGTTGGGAATTTTCATTGAAAAAAAAAAAAAAAAAGTTGTTAATAAAATTTCCAAACGATCCGTTTAAAAACGTTTATACGATAAAATCTTATACACGATCGAATAAAACGATCTAAGGATTTCTTTTCTAATGGGCTTAACTCTTGAGAGAGAGAGAGAGAGAGAAAGAGAGAGAGAGAGAGAGATCGATCTGTCGCAAATTGTGCTAGAAGTGAATTTATTTATAGAAACTGTTTTGTGAAAATATAATCGATTCTACGAATGGAGCGTGGCGTCGTTTATTAATAGAAAACTCACGATGACTAACTCATAGAGGATGTGGAAAAGTTACATTAAGCATCGCTAATTACTGCTCACTGAACGAAACCTTAGCAATACTTAATCGCTAAGCTGTCAATGATTAAGTCATTTCATCCTGATATCTCTGAGTAATGGATACGTAGGTATGCATATAGGGATATTTGTATATACGCGTGTGTGTGTGTTTGTGTGTTTGTATATGCATCGATCGATCGATCGTCGTACGAACATAAATCAATTTTTCGACCACACATAACGACTATTTAAGAATTTATTCCGAAGAAACGTTCATAAATTAGTTCTTCTACGAGTGTTTCGAGAAATAAATATTCCTTTGCTTTCACTTTTCGCAATTCTTGGACGGCTCCATTAGAAATAGAGATCATTAGCATAAGTAAATTTTACTGAGGAGTTAAAAAAAAAAGAAGGAAGGGAAAGAGAGAGAGAGAGAGAGAGGGAGAGAGAGAGAGAGAGAGAGTGAATGCACTGTTTAACGTTTTCGTTGCGACGTAATTGATGTGGCTTTCCGTATGAGACATGAAAGGAAAGCCGTCTTATAAATTTTTCATAGATTATATACAGTAGCATATATTCGTTCTCCATAATTATCACGATGTTAGTGGTGAAATGCATATATAAAAACGAGTTAATGCGTACTAGGAAATCGTGGCGTAATTTGAAAATTAAGTGTTGCGAGATTATCGAATTCTTCTTTTCCTTTTTTTTGTGTGTGTGTGTGTGTTTCGCGCTGATAAACGTGCACTCGATGATTTCAATTTCGGACAACGGAAAAAGAAGAAGAAGAAGAAGGAAAAGAAGTCGAAAGAAAAGAAATGATATAAAATTCTTTGTCAATAATCGTAACCGTTCATTTCGTTGCCTGACATTTCGTAGCATCGATATTAATAGACAAAGCACGAATCGTGCTACGAAAGAAGGTGAAGGTGATTCCCTTAAGCGTTCCTTTCCCTTTGACAGGAAAGAACAACCCATTGCGGTGTATAGAATGAATGAGAGAAAAAGTGATAGAGAGAGAGAGAGAGAGAGAGAGAACTTCGCTTATCTGAATGGGAGACTCTGTAGTACCTACAAGAAAAATGAGTAATACCTAACGAGGAAGCTTGAAAGTCCGGTCAATCGATCGAGTAGTGATCGTGGCCATTATTGGAAACTACACTGTTAAAACGTGATCCCGATTGGTGTCACGATCCCACAGTAAGTGTGAGATCTTTGTCCGATTGTTGCGGTAACGTTAAACAGACATTTGCATTGCTTTCTCTCTCTCTCTCTCTCTCTCTCTCTCTCTCTCTCTCTCTCTCTCGCTCTCTTTCTAATCGAGAAACATTTTCTCATCGACTGCAGTTAATGCATCTCGTCTTATAACGCAGGGAACTTAATTGACGATCGTGAGAAATTATCCTTTCCACCGTCCTAAGAATTACACGAATTATTTTGCAACCATTTTTTTTCTATTTTACATATAGGACAATTTCGAATGAAGCGTCGAAATTAATTGAAAATGTATGATTTATATTCATTGCTTAATTATCAACGACAACTTTGGCACATCGATTGTCGTGGTATTTCGAATAAGAACAAAACGAATAAAAAGAGAAACACCTTTAACGGACCGTCTACGATCGTTCCAATTAAAAATCACTCTCTAACTCCTATGAATTTTTATTCCTCTTCGAGAGGAGGATTAAACAAACAAACAAAAAATAATAATAATAAAAAGTAGAGAGAATGACGTCGCATCGGCAAAAGTAAAATCGAAAAGAATCTTCTCGAGGACGATAAACGGATAATGGCGAGATGATTCGCGAAAGCGTAAAAGAGATGAAACGCGAACGAAGCGGAGGAGGATGAGGAGGAGTAGGAGGAGGAGGAAGAGGAGGAGGAGGAGGAGGAGGAATAGATAGAAGAAACCACGTTCGCGGGAGCCAGTTCATTTGAATTCGACGCATCTTGGCTCGCGCGTATGCATACATGCATACCGCAGCGCTCGCGTGCGTGCATGCGTGCCTGTGCGCTGCAACATGTCGCATACGAAGCATTGCCATTAACATAACGCGCGAGTTAAGTGCCAGTCCGGAATATAGTACGGTTAAAACACGCCTTCTCCTTGGAGTAACGATCTCTCGACGAAAATCACAGGGGCCTATCGATGATCTACGATCGATGATAATCGATGATAAATAAAAATCGGAGAGGAAAGAAAGGGTGAAGGACGGTGAGAGGGAATGAGAGAGAGAGAGAGAGAGAAAGGATGGGATAGTAAAAAAAAAAGCATGTCCTTAAGCGGACACGTCTTATTACGCGTCTCTCTCTCTCTCTCTCTCTCTCTCGCTCTCGCTCTCTCTCTCTTTACATCTCTCGTCCACGTTGACATCGAAGTTGGTGCATACGAAATTATCTAAAAACAAAAAAAAAAAGGGAATATTTAATTTTTTCATCCAAACGATCTTTTCACGATGAAAGATATTTCACGCGAAAAGATCATCTGCAATTTTTGTCTCGTTCCTTAAGCGCCAACCGAAAATAATGACGGCTAATGCTCGCCGAGAATTGTATTACGATATTTTGCATGGTCCGAGAGGATCATATACGAGGTACGTGTCATGCATTATCGATGAAAGAAGTCTTAGACCGTCCACCCCCTTGGCGCCATTGACGTCGTTAATTCCATATGTGTGCTTGCTCCTACGATAAAGTATTCCGTGCGAACGATATGAATTGAGAAGAAGACTGAGAAGTGAGTACTTACGTTGGTTGGATTATAAAAAAAAAAAGAAAGAGGGAGGGGGAGAGAGAGAAAGAGAAGAGAGAGAGATATTTATGCAAAGTATTACAATGACGACGACTAAGATCAAGGGATAAAAAGGATGAAATCATTGAAATATTCTTATAAAATCGATTCGTCTTCGGCGATAATAAAATGCTGAATTACTCGTTATTATCGATCCAACATTTCAGCTCGACATTAGCGATGGAAATTTCCGTAAACTCTCGAGAAAGAAGAATCTGACGTATGTACGTAATATCGGTCAGTGAATTTATCTGTTAAAAAAGGGGGCGAGAGTCCAAGAGAAATTATAGATCGAAGAAAGAAAAAAAAATCCCTTTTCTTTCTCTCTCTCTTCCTGTTGGATCTTTTCTCGAAGGAAAATTTCCATGCAAATATTTACGTCATATTTATTATATTTTCACTAAATATATAGGTAACGCACTTCGCAAGCGTACGAGCCCGACGACGAGAGAAAACATAGGAGAGGAAAGATGGAAAGGGTTTCGAGATTTCGCGACACAAATTCCACGTTGAGAAACGTCTAAAATTATATTTCACGTATTTCAATTTCGCTCGTCGTTCGTTGTCGTACAATTTCGAGTTAATGCAAATCGATCCGGCTTCTTCTTCGGAATAAAAAAAAAAAAAAAAAAAAAAAAGAAAAGAAAAGAAAGAAAGAAAAAAAAGTCGTCGCGTTGAAACCACCCTCGTTTTCTCGGATCTCGTTAAACGACCTTGAAATGTTAATTCTGGCTAAGCCGTTGAACAGTGTTGAGAAGCGGCGTTGAGTACGTCCGTTGGTTGGAATAAAAAGGAAAGAAGATGATCATGATGACGAGAGAGAGAGAGAGAGAGAGAGAGAGAGAGAGAGAGAGAGAAAGAGAGAGAAAAGGAAGGAGAAGCTGTCACCGAGCCAGGAAAATGAAATTCTCACTCGGGCAGTTAACTTTAGATCGACGAAACGACGATCTAAGAAGCTTGTACATACACGCGACATATCGTCGAGTCGAGTTTGCGTTAGCGCCCGCCTGCCCCTGCCCGCTTGCTCTGCCGCTGAGCGAGTCACGAGCGTGGCATATTAATTTCGTTAACACGTGTTCACTGGAAAGGGACTAATTAATCACACTGTGGTGCTCTCGCTCGATCGATCGACGCCTCGATAAAGAGATCTCATTTTATCGTTTATCCATTGGAGGAGGGAATTGTATAATAAAGTTCTCATATTTTTGATAACGAACGTTAACACTTTTCAATCATAGAAAGTATGTTATACCTCGACTAGGAAACGAAATAAAATTGTTCTTCTTTTCTTTCCTTCCGTTTCATTCTTTTTTCTTTTTCTTTCGATTCTTTTTTTTTTTTTTTTTTTTGTAATAAATTAAGATCGATCGTCGATCGATCGGACGACTTTTCTTCTCGAACGTATAAATAAACATTAGATAGGAGTAGACGTTAGAGAGCGGAGATGAGAAGCGTTAACGGTCATACCACAACGACGACGCGACGAGATATGCACGCCAGTCTATCTACGTGTCCATTCGGCGGCCACCGTATTGTTGGAGCAAGCTGCTCGATGCACGGAATTACAACGAGTTCGATACGACGGGCAATGCGTTTTAAGGAGAGTGCCGCGTGGGGTTATATTTGTCTCGCTCTCGTGAAAATATGTCGGTGGCCTTTGAAAAGTGGCCACGGGAAAACCATTCGACGTTTCCTCCTCCTCCTCCTTTATTCATTTTTTTTTATTTTATTTCTTTCTATCTTTTACTCCTAGAAAAACGATCTTCGACGCATCGTCGCTCGACCGTTATGGTTGTCTGAATATTAATGGGAGTGATTAAAGAAAAACAAATAAAAAAAAGAAAGAAAGAAAGAAAGAAAGAAAAAAGAGAAGATACCGGTAGGTAGGTCAAAATTATACGGCGACTTATGCAAAATTAGCTCGTATTTTAAACGATTAATGCCGATATCGCGGATAAATTAACGATAACGATGTCTAAACTTTCTTATCGAGAGGCTTAACGTATGCATATTATTATAATACGATGCGATTTCTATTCCGTTTATATTGATTTTTCTTCGCAAATAAATACCTTTTTCGATCGTAATGGTTAAAAGGTCAAGCGCTCGGTATTATTAACGATTAGACGTTAAATCGTATCGGCTATCTCGAAGATGATTGTCGCTAGCAACTGATCCGCAATTAAGAAAAAATAATGATAAAGCTAGATTTTCTTTTGCAATTGTAAATCGAGAGTATTATTAGTTCATAGTGTTGTTGCCTGTTTAAGATTCACGAGGGATATATATATATATATATATATATATATATACACGCGATATAAATTATTATTCTTATCTTTTAAACTCCAGAATTTTTTTCTTTTTCTTCTTTTTTTTTTTTTTTTTTGAAAGACACGATGATTGATTGATAATATAAAATAAATTTCATATTATAATTATATGTTCCTATACATAAATGTAAATGTTTGCGCATCTTATCTTTTACTATTAGCCAATCATTAGGTTTGTAAATACCATGTAACTATTTTGCATTAGTCACCCACTTACATAATGTCTTTCGAATCTCTATTATGTTAGAAAAATGCAAGTTCTTTACACTTACTCCGAAGTAGGAGTGCAACGTGGATTTCGTTCTTTTTTTTTTTTTCGTTTAAAAAGAGAGAAAGAGAGAAGTGAAAAGGATTAAAAATAAAATAGAAAAAGTAGTTAAGATCGTAGTAATTCAGAATGATTTACGAACGTTTAAAGAAACGACAAGGCAAAGCTCTCTCGGATAGTTAAATGGTAGTAGTGGAGGCACAGACATCGTGAAACGAAGGAAACGATTGACATCTACGTGATCGCAATCGTAAAGGTATGAAGAAACTTCGCTTAGTAGTCGACATCTTCCGTGGCGCGTAATCGCGTCGTTAAAAGCGCGCCTTTGGGCTCGGCACGTCGAGCGTGCTCGGACTTTTGCACAATTCTAAATGGAAATGATATTGCGAATGGAAGGGAAAGCTCCATTGATTATTATTAACTTCGATCGACGAAACGAGCCATTGTTTTCCTTCGCAATCATTCCTCGCTTGATTATAAACTGTTTGTACGTATGGGAAAAAAAAATTAATAAAATAAAAGAAAGAAATAATAATAATAATAATAATAATAATAATAAAAAAGAAAACTCACTATATCGACGCTTGAAATAGTATCTCTATCTAGAAATGATATGACAATTAAAAGCTTTAATGCGCTTTCCCTCGCGATAAAATGAATTTGCCTTCGAATACAAGCGTATTAAATATTTCGAATGATATTTCCCATTCGCTTGGAATGCAAAATCGCATTAAAGCGGTGGTGCGTCGTTGGTATAAAAAAAAGAAAATAAAAAAAATAGGGGAAATCAATCGGAATTATCGATTCTATTTACTGGAAGGCAAGAACGAAATGACATAATTTCTAGGAAAGTACTTGAGGTCAAAGGGTTAATGATCGGGTTCAACAGCGACACCTTATAACGGGTAACTCTCGAAAGGACGGAACAGAATTACGGAACGGAACGATGAAATGCTGGTGAACTTTTACCTAAAGCCACCATTCACGTTGTTATAGCCCTCTCTCTCTTTCTCTCTTTTTCTTTCGAGCACGAGCGCGAGCACACACACGCGATATAATCCTTTTTTGTGTGCGTGTGAAAGTGCAACGACGCTATGCGATGTGCGACAATCCTCCGTTGGTTGTGTTACTTCCGTATATCAATTGCCCCCAGAATATATACGGTGTATTTGATAGTCGCCTACTAATTAATGCACCGTGCATAGTTTGGAAAAAATTATGCCGAGTTAGAAATAAATATTATTTCCCAATAGGAATAAATTAATTACGATTCTGATCGAGAATCTTATAAATATTAAATATATCCATACAGAAATATCTATTGCCTTCCTTAATCATATATATAAATATATATATATATATATATATATACATATATATATACATATTGATGACTTTATAAGTCGATACGAGGTCATTAGGTAGAATGCAATTTCGTGCACTTATTAAAGGAACTTTTTCACGCTTATTATGGAAAATCTATGATTATAGAGACAGGTAGATCATTATATCATTATATGGAAAGATCTTGCGTATTTCTTTTTTTTTTTTTTTAGATGAAAACGCACATAACGAACAAAGTCCTTTAACCACAGACTCCGTGACTCCGTAACTCTTCTATAATTAAGAATTCTAATCGAAGCCAGTCTCGAACGTCATAGAGATATACATACGTACGTGTCCAGACGTATCCATGCGATCGTATAAATCAAGCTTTATATCTACGATATTATATATATATATATATATATATAATATCAACGACCTTATCGTACGAATAGAATGAGCCAATTATGCTTGGTATTCGTTTGAATCATTTTTGCAGTAAAAAAAAAAGAAATAAAAAAAAGAAAAAACGATGAATATTTTTCATTTCAATTAATATTTTACCGTACATTAGAAGTCTTTAGAACGACGAAGCCGCTAACGAGCATCGTAATCTCTAATCCGAATCAAAGTGAAGAATCATTAAACGCGATACGAGCGCATGTACGGCTCGTTGTTCCTTAATTGCGACGCGTCCGTTTAAGAGAAGAGACGAAGAAAATAACAAGGACGTCCTTCTACCGACATTATTTTGTGTACAAAAATATCATCTATTAGGTGTCCTTTGTCTACCAGACACCTATGTATATACACGCGTGATCGTTGATCTCATTCTCTTTCTTTTTCTCTTTCTCGCTTTCTCTGCTTGTTTGATACGACGATGACGGGCGTACACGTATATAACGTAAATTAATTAGAATAAAATATTATCTAGAGACTGTTGGTAATTGCAAATAAACGTAATTTGTTTTTCTTTACCGTCGCACACCATTCCGAGTAATTATAAAATGACCAATTAATTATTGGCAGAGCATAAAGGATTAAAATGGTTCTATTAAAAGGGAAAATAAAAGCAAGATAGATAGGGGATAATTAATAATAAAAAAAAAAAAAAAAAGAAAAAGAAGAAGAAAGAAGAAGAAGAAAGAAGAAGAAAGAAAGAGGAAAAAGTAAAAAAAAAATAATAATAAAAAATAAAAGAAAGATAATAGTCTTATGGGCTGTAACTTATGCACGCTACTGTAACGCGGACACACGGACAAAGAGCCGCAACTCGTCACGCACCCGTGAACACTCGTGTGGCCGACAGGCGCCACCGGTGTTATGGTTGTGTGAGTGTATATCCCACTAGCGCCGTCGCCACGTACGTGTGTACGCGTGTGCGTACGAGTCTAGACTACTCTCCTTGTCGCGAACGGAACGGAGCAGAGCGGAGCGGAGCGGAGCGGAGCAGAGCAGAGCAGAGCAGAGCAGAGCAGAGCAGAGCAGAGCAGAGCAGAACAGCCGGCGGTCGGCAGAGTACACGCATGCGCCTGTGTGCGTTAGTGGGCTCTACGTAAGTTCCAGCTGCTCTTTTAACAGCGGAATATCCTTTCCTCTTTGTATATATATACGTATATACTTATACATATATATATATATATATATATATATATATACGTATGCGTGAGACGCCGTCGTTGCGTGCGCCATGTGTCGCGCGACTCTTAAAAGTATACACGCGTGGATGAGCACGTTAACTTGAATGAACTCGCATTATTCGAAACTGTCGGTACACACCTGAAAACGTTGATCCAGCTAAGTTGATATCATTTTTATGTAAAATAATATAATAATTTCCCAAATTGACTATACGTCGAAAATACATGAAATTATTCCATCGTAATTTTTACACTTATCGTACTTTTCCAATTTACACCATAGAAATTAGACGAGTTAAATTTAAATTTAATGCTCGATAATATCGATCCGTCCTCTATGCATTCGTCGATATCGCCATCGTCGACTGGTTAATTTGAATTTGTACATTCCCTGGAAGCACACACAAGCCGTACACACACCATAGGAGAACCGATCGCACCCACTCGTAATTCCCGGAAAGGCGTCGATCGCGAGCGTAGAACCGAGTCGTTTGGATAAGCAGCGATAAGAGAGAAAGAGAGGGAGAGAGAGAGAGAGAGATACATTTTCTAATAAAAAGTCAGGATCCGAGAACGAGTTAGCTTGTCTTGGGTCCGAGAAACTGTTGCTCGAGTGAAATCGTTCTGGTGATGTGCATGCGCACATACAAACACGTACACACGAATTGCATTACGTTGCATTTACGCGTACGATGTTCGTCGTCGAACGTAAAGAGACTCGTTTGGCTACGTGCACATGCATAAGCGTATACGCAGAGGGGACACATACGTGTTCTCAAGTACAATGCACATAAATGTTTTCGTGTTTCGAATATGCGTATGTAACATAACGCACGCACGCACACGTACACGTACACACAGACACACAAAAGTCCGGGTGCGCGCTTGTGTGCACGCGTCAAACGTAATTCAAACGTGTATACGTATATTATATTATGTACTCTGGTATTCACGCGCCTAGCTGGCGCCTGACGTGCATAGTTTACAACGCTTCTCTCTTCCTAAAACTTACTCCCGTGAGAACTCGTGAAATTTAAATATTTACCATTACTTCCGTTTCCCTCCTTTCTCTTCGTCTCCTTCGACCATCCATCCTTTTTTCCCTCTTTTGATCGTTTTTCCTCCAATTTCCTTCTCATTTCGATATCTCGAGGCGGTACGTTAGTTGAGACGTTAACGAATTACAATTTTTCCTTCTCGATGAGAAAAAGTTCAAAGACGATTCGCAGTTTTTTAACGATCAAGATATGCATTATTTTTCAATGGTAGTATGATCATTTTCAACGCGACGAAGCCTCGCGCGATTAAAACGTAAGAACGAACGAACAAACTGCGTGCGAGTACTTTTTTGGAGCAGCTGTGTATCCTTTACGCTCTCTCTTCTTCTTCTTCTTCTTTCTTGCCCTCTTCCTATCTGTCCTCTTTCTATCTCCAAACGTATTCATACGGAGTATCGCGCGGGCGCCACTTCGGTGGAAACGTAAATCCATCCATCGATCGATCGTTGTTCGTTCGTTCATCCTACGAATGTTTTGTTAAACGTTCGAGTAAAACGATTTTATTGTCAGATTCTCTCTCTCTCTCTCTCTCTCTCTCTCTCTCTCTTTCTCTATCTCTTAATTCGAGAAAAAAAATTTTTTTCTATGCTCGATCGTGATATATAAAAAAAAAAAAAATAACTCAAATCACTCGAAACAATGTGCGCTTTAATTAACCATGGGAAAGAATTAATTACTCCAAGCGTATAATTTTTTTCCCCTCGTTTTCTCTCCTCCTCCCCCTCGCACACACACACACACACATACGCACACGCACATCGGTACGTTGTTCTTTGAAAAAGTAAGAGCATAGTGTCGGATAGCAAAAAATAACCTGGATTGTTTGATTCTCGGCGCCGAGTAGACCAGCCGTTCCAACAATTATTATTGCTCGCTTCGACGAGAATATGTAAAGTGTGGTTCGTCTTTCTTGGTTACGTATAAAGTACTATTTGGCAAATTTACCAATAGTCTTTCAAACTCATATTATACCTCCCCCCCCCCACCTCTCTCTCTCTCTCTGTCTTTCTATATAAATATTTAATACATATATATTTAATTATAAATCGTAGGACGCGTTAAAAAATCACAACTCCTTCGGCTTGTAATAATCCCTATAACAAACCACAATTTTGTCAACGTTCCCGAGATTAAATTCTTCGAATTCAATCTTGAAATAGTGCGGGAATACTCTTGGCAAGTATTACGACGAAATCAAATAATTTGATGAAATTTTATGGTCGATCTCGTCGTAGACGTTTCGATTCGCTCGTATTAAGGCGAAACTTCATCCGCAAAAGTTTTCCACCTTTTTTTTACATTAACCATCGAGGAGCGCCTATTTATATCTTGGCAATCGAATATCGGTAAAGAGCCAAAGTTCTACTTGTAAATTCGAGCCATAAAAGCGACGAGGAGAAGAGGTAGGGCGCGCCCGTCTTTAATCTCGCCTCTTTTCTCGATCGAGCTTGTTTTCCCATTTTTTTCAAAGTATTACATATGTATAATATTTATATGTAGGATGTTCCAGAAAGAAATAATTATTTTCATCGACGAGATCCGAGATTTCAATTTACAAAAGAAAAAAAAAATATATATATATATATATATATAAAGATTCTATGAAGAAAAACGTCTAATTCGATTCATCTCTAATATCGATTATTATAATAACGAATTTGGTCAGTTCAAATGCAACCCAAAATCTGCATCCCGTCATCTCGGTTATTAAGTTATTAGAAATCGTAATTAGTTGGAAGAAACTTTTCATCTTTCACGTGAATGTATAAACCGTGATGCAGAACACGCGCTTAGGGTCGCACGTGCGTCCAAAGATACCAGAATAAACAAATCTCATTGGACGATACAACGAAAGCTTTAAGGGGGCCGCCTGCCACGGCATGAGTAATGCCGTTGACTTTCCCATAACAGTGTTTTCACACAATACAAAATACATAATGCATATTAAAAAATATTTCAATGAAATTGTAAACTATTCAAATCGGGATTATCCGTATAAAGATTATAGTATATACGCACAATTCGTATATCCTATTTCTCTTGAAAAGTTTTTACTAAAAACAAACTTAATATTCTCCGTTCAACGAACGCGTAAAATCTTGGATAGAGGGAAGACCGATACACAAAGACGTCGCATAATTTCGCAATGAATCTTAAGTACTTTACGTCGATCGAGAGAGAGAAAGAGAGAGAGATAAAGAAAACAATGCATATATCCTCCATTCTTTTTCGTTGTTCCATATAGACGCAATCCAGAAATTGTAAAGCTCTCTTGCGAGTGTAACATTGTCGACTCTCGTAATCTAAATGCTCATAAAGTTACGTGAACAGCTTTCATACGTAAAACTATATCAATATCAGAATTGTAATAGAGTTCATACCTTTATCGTCCGACGATTTTCCTTCATTTTCGGAAAGCGCATCATAATCGGTTGAATCGAAATCTATAGAGGTTCCATTGGTGTAAGCCAAGATGATGCTCGTTATCATGGCGACAGTTAAAAAGTCCCAGGACAACATGATTGGCACTTTGATACGAAGAATCACAATAATTATAATTAATAATTGAAAGGAAGGAACAAAAAGGGATAATGATGGCGAAAGGAATGAAAAGGGGAGGATTCTCGAATCGGGATGGAGGATTAAAAAGGAAAAAGTAAAAAAGAATAAAAAGGAACGAAAGCAAAATCACGATGACGATGACGACGATGACGACGACGACGACGACGACGACGACGACGACGATGATCTTGATTGGCTATTATTGCCCGAAGCACGTGGAACTTGTTCGATTTGATTGGATTCTGAGAGAGAGAAAAAAGTGATAAAAAGTTGTAATAACGATCGAGTTTTATCACTGACGTCGTCGATTGGACGTCGACGAGGAGTCGCGACGAGGGGGGGGAGAAAAGGAAACCAATTAAAAATGTAAAAGTATAACGACTTGTAAAACAAAATCGAGGAGAGAGAAAGAGAGAGAGAGGGGGAGAGAGAGAGAGAGAGAGAGTGAGAGAGTGAGAGAAAGAGAGAGATGCGTTACGAAGACGTTCAGGAAGAACAGATTTCACGTCCGAACTCGGCGCGCTTCGACGGCCGACTGACGAATCTCCCTCTTTTCCCTTTCGACTTTGCCGTTCGAAAAACGAATGCCGTCGTCGTCGGTCGGCTCGGAGCGAGTAAACGCAGCCGGCCTGCTTGCCTGCTTGCCTGCCTGCCTGCCTGCCTGCCTGCCTGCCTGCTTGCTTGCCTGCTTGCTTGCTTGCTTGCCTCTCGCGCACACAAGCACACCAACAACCTTTCTGCCAAAGAAGAACGTCGTTCGTTGCTAAGTTTTTAAAGCGAGAGCGAGTCCGCCTCTTGCGTTACGATATAGTGTTTCTTCTTCGTTCTTTGTGTGTCTGTGTGTATCTAGTCTGTCGTTGTCGTTGTCGTCGTCGTCTTCGTCGTTTTCGTCGTCGTCGTTTTCGTCGTCGTCGTCGTCGTCGTCGTCGTCAGCGTCAGCGTCGCCGTCGTCGTCAGCGTCGCCGTCGCCGTCGCCGTCGCCGTCGCCGTCGCCGTCGCTCTCCGTGTACATCACGCTAGGTCGATGTCAATATTTTTTTCAAATTATTTGAGTACACACATATACACATATATATATATATATATATATATATATATATATATATATATATTTATAAAGTAGTTTGATAAGTGTTATCAATAAGTTCATTGCAAAACTGAAAATGAGAAGAAAAGGGGGAATAAAAAAAGGAAAAAAGAACTAGAGAAAAGATTAGAAGAAATTTTGATGTCGAACGATGAAAATTTCCTTATCTAATGGTTCACGATAATTACGATATTTAAAATGATAATAGTTAATGGGGCCCTCTCTATATATAAGTGTGTACAGAGATATCATTGTAAAGTACTCGTAGAAAAGAAGTAAATAAACAAGTAGAGCAACGTTCACCTCTCGTACTGTACAGTCGCGTATCGTCGACGGCTCGGCTCTGGCGAAGTAAAGTTTTCTCTCTCTCTCCTTCTCTTTTCATACGACGGGAAGTGTAGGAATACTAGAGAGCGAGAGAGGAAGGGAGGGAGGGGGAGAGAGAGAGAGAGAGAGAGGGAAGAGAGTGGCGCCTGAGCCCCGAGGCAATGACGCCAGTGTATTGCACGCGTGTGCGTGCACCCGTCGCAACACTCATTCCCGTCTCTCTTGCATCGGATCCTCCGTCATCTTGCAAATCCACGGACTCGCTCTCGTGCCAACATCATCATCATCATCATCATCATCATCATCATCATCGTCGTCGTCGTCGTCGTCGTCCTCGTCGTCATCATCATCACCGTCGTTGTCATCAGCTGTGCCTCTCTTTTTACCTTTGTTCGATCCGACACGCACGCGAGCCTCTTATCGCGCTTTTAATCCTTCGAGGATAATTTTTTTCTTTTTTTATTCGCACTCGATTAAAAGAAATAAACAATTATTTCCTACCGATCCATTTTACTTTTTAACCGATACAATAAACGAAAATAAATCAATTACCGTGACTTCTTTTCTTTTTACATAATTTGTAATCGTGCGTTGATAATATTATATACGACGAAATGAATTTCGGGTCGGTAACGAGAGCTATCATGAATGATTATTTAAATCAAACTGATTAGAATGAATTGTCGAGAAATGAAAAAAAAAAAAAAAATATATATATATATATATATAAGACGAACATGAATAGTAAATTATTTACTACGTCAAATGAATTTTACGAAACTATAACTTTAACCAGCGATTTCATTGATTCTTCGTCTTGTCGCGCGCGCGACGACTTCTGACGATTGATCGATGAATAGATCTATCGATCGAAATCTCGGGGCACCTGGGTAGACCGGTTTTATATCGCGACGTCGTCGGACAGGCTTTAACGTTAGATATTATTCGTTCGTTTAATTACGTTCGCTTAAAGCGAATTCCGCGAAGTCTTAGCCGGAGGGCCCACTCGAGATGTTTCCTCCTCTCTCTCTCTCTCTCTCTCTCTCTCTCTCTCTCTCTCTCTCTCTCTCTCTCTCTCTCTCTCTCTCTCCCCTTTCTCTCCCATCATCCCTGTTCTACGCAACATCACGAAACGTCTCGTGTTCTTTTATCGCTTTCGGGAGTGAATTTTTTTTCCCTTCCTCTCGCATATACGCACACTTTGAAACATTCACGCGTGTCCCAGATACGTACTCCAAGAGATAGAAATCTTTCTCTATCTTTCTCTCTTTGACTCTTTCTTTTCGATATATATTTATATATATATATATTCTCGATTTTACGGTTGCAACTTTTGTTCCGTTATTTTAAGAAAAAAAAAAAAAAAAAAAAAAAAGAAAAAAGGAACAGCTGTTAGCATACACGGTATACATACACAGTTATCGGTGAACTAGATAATCACAGATCATATTTGTTGTTTCTCGTTAAAACGTACCTCGAGGCATCCATCGACTCCCACCCTCCTCTCTTTATCTTTCTACAATGTAGATATCTCTCTAGAGTGTTCAGAAAATCTACAGGCCACAAACATTCTTCAACGCGCATACAAACTTGTAAGAAATTTTGTTAAATACCGATAGAGAAAGCTCTTATTCGATCGTTTCGTATATCGAAAACGTTGATCGAACAAGAATCGAATTGTACAGCGTCGAAATATATCGTAATTTGGAATTCACTGGGACGCGATGACGAAAGCGATGCGATCATACGAGAGAATCGGTAGCAAAAGTATAAATAAGGGAGGGAAAAAAAAAACAAAGTCATCCTGCCGGAGATCATTCTTCAGGAGGTAGGTAGAAACGAGTTAGACAAGGTAGAGATATTTATCTAAGATGTTTGCTCGTCCAAAGATGCCGGACGAATGCCGTTGCTCGCGGTAAATCTAAGAGTGGAAGGAGCTCGTCGAATCGCTGCGCTTAAGCGGAGTGATTGATTTTAGTCGAGCGAAACGAGTACGGTGGTCAAGCCATTCAGTTAGGGACATTACTTTTGATTCCACGCTGGGCACCTGGCCCAAAAGAGAGATCGAGGACCGGTTCGGGGCGTTCGATCCTTCTCCCCCTACTCTTTACGTCCTACAACAAGGCCCACTTTAATGGAGTAATATACATATATATGTGTGTGGATGTGGATGTATGTACATATACCTATGGATAGATAAATAACACAAGCCGACCATCCCTTTTTTTCGTTTCGCTCGTTATCGATACAAAGGTAAAATGATTTCGTGCGGTGGATCGATATTGTTTGGACAGGAGTATAATTCGTGAGCCCTTAACGCCGCACGTGATCCCGGCTAGAGCCTCGTTCTAACCGCAATTGACTCTTCAATTTTACCTCGAATAAGAAGATCGAGACGAGAAGATCGAGCGATACTTTTTATTTTCTTCGAAATGGCACCTTACAGGGATCGAGTTAAAAATTAGGATATTTTAATTCCCGTTAAAAAGAAAAAAAAAAAAAAAAAAGAAAAATAGGGAGAACCGATAGAACGTTAGAAAAATAAGAACAGACGAACAGATGTTTTACGATTGGCCCGTATTATTGCCGCGTAGTATAGTATCTTCGCTCTCACGCTTCAGGAAATTCAAATTCCTTTTATCGCGCCGGCGTTCGCGCTTGTATTCGTACTCTTGTAATTCCTTTATCGCTCCGGCGAGGCGAGTGTTGTAACGCGCACGAGGGGCAGAAGTATCTTGGCGCCCTTTTAGTTCACACACATATGCACATAATATATTCGTATACACACAATTACACATCTGTGACATATGGACGCACAATACACGGATATGGTTGGTATGTGTGCATATACAAATAAAACAACGGCAAGCTTTCGACGAGTTTGCCTTATCTCTCTCTCTCTCTCTCTCTCTCTCTCTCTCTCTCTCTCTCTCTCTCTCTCTCTCTCTCTCTTTCCCTTTTTATCTGTATTTTTTTTAATCGTATTATCTGAAGTCTCGGCGACTCTTCTTTAAATTTTACTACCGACACGAAATTCTCAACGTTCTCGTTCCGTTCTCTCTTCGAGCAAAGTTCATCATGGGGGCACTCTCGCAAATCTCGAAAGATATCGAGAAAGAATATAAACATTCGTATATATATATAGGGGTACGTTACATACAATAGATATATACTTCTCGATAGCAAGAGTGGCCAAGGAAAATGTTCCCGTATATATTCGTTCCTTCGCGTTAAGCGCAACTTGCAAGGATAAGCGAACGCAAAGGAATACATAAACGAGCGCCTCGCTTGTACGCCTTCGCAAAACGTGTCGAGTTGTTATATTTAGTGGTACGTTTGTATCTTACACGCATATATATATATATATATATATATATGAATATATTTTGTACGTCACGCTGGATATTCTGGATTATAAATCGAAACTCTCGAGATTTGTCCTTGCGTTTGCGTTATCGACTCTTAATAACTGTGATAGACCGCCGATCTCTTCGAGTTTCTTATTTGCATATTAGAAAAATATATGTGTATATATTTCTATGGCTATCTCTAAAACCGCGTTAGAATCGCGATAGTAAAAATTTTCGAAACATTATGAAGGAAGAAGAACCATTATCGTTAATTTATGTTGCTACTCAACGGAAGTATTCGCGGGAAGGGAGAAAGAAAGAAAGAAAGAAAGAAAGAAAGAAAGAAAGTTTCCTCTAACAAAAACCCCACGAGAGATCATTTCGATGGATCTGTTGGTAAATCTATCTAGCTAAGTCCTTCTCACTAAATATATTTACTTTTCACTCGACATATCTGATCGTAGACCCGCTGTCCAACTCAAGTTCCCGGATGCCAGCTACCGTCGGACGGCCTGTATTCGCTCCGTAAGATCTTATTCCCGTCTTGTTGCATTCTACGTGACTCATTTAGGCCAACAAATCGAACGCGCTACGACCAGTCTGTCTCTCTCTCTCTCTCTCTCTCCCTTGCTCCTTCACTCGCTCGCTCTTTTTCATCTTGTCGCGCTTTTTATGCTCGAATTTAAATCATGCTCGATTATTTCGGTATCGCACACTTGCAAAATATGCGTATTCCTTCCTTGATAATTACTCGCCTATCGGAGCGAGATTGAATTTAATCGCGCTTAATTAAATATTTTATATTTATACCCAAAAAAAAAATTATATATATATATATACATATAAATATAAATCGCTTTCATATATTCATATCTCTTAACCCAAGTACTCGCGGTTAAATTTGAGTAATCGCTATGAAATTTCGTAACAAACAACGGACCCTTACAAATTTCCTATTATTTATATCTCCAAATATATTACACGCAGACAATAAAATATAAGAATTAATAACTTTACGAATTCCATCGATCGTAAAGATATATCCGTGGGGAATTACGAACGTGTATATACATTTGACAGTTTATTTATACGCTATTTATACGGATAAAGAAAAGCTTAAATTAACGCTTTAGAAAACACACATTTCGATATGTGCGCGCGCGCATGTGTGTGTGTGTGTGAAAATTGTTTCGAACAAGAGACACAAGAGTATAGACGAAGTAGTACAATAGTTCCGATGATCGTACGAAAACGATTTCAACGTTCAACGAATCCTACCTTTCCCGTTGTCTTTCTTTCGTGCGTTTATAATCTTTCGAAGCGTTAGGAAGGCTACTCTAACGATGACTAATAATGTTAAAATCGTTGGAACACCTGGTAACAATGTTGGTAAAACCCTTAGTAGTCTCTGTTTTCTAGGTAAATGGAATTTCGAAGGACGTAGGTCTCCACATGGCTGCGTCATGATGCACACATAGGGACACGTTAGATAGGCGCCAAACGAGTCGTCGTGTTTGCCAGGAAACTGTCTCCGTCGAGTGCTTCACGAAATATTCTTTGTCTCGTGGCCATCCATGTGTGTGTTATATGCCCCGGACGACCCACGCCGAAGAACAAATTTTTCAAATAGGACGAAGCTTCTCGATTCGTCATCCTAAATAAAAGATAAGAGAGAGTTCGCTTTTATTTTTTTTTTCTTTTTTCTTTTTTTTTTTACGTTGGACATCGGCTTAAACAGTTAATTGAATTCCGTTTTCTTACGCGTACGAATGAATTATAAATAAAATAATAATACGCGTCGACTATCCTATAAACGCATGGTAGGGTCATTCGAATGGAAAGTAAAAAAAAATTTTTACATCGCCTACCTAGTTTTATATCAAAGCATTTATGTAACTAAGAAGCAATTATCCATCGACACATCCACATTGTTATTCGACGCTGCCGATCACGTACGAATTGCTTTTTAAGAACCTGCAAGAAGAGGAGACAACTAATTAGTATAATTGTAATTAAGGATGGTTCAAGGTATAATATATGAAGTAATAAATCAGATTGATAGAACAACGTATAGAGTCTTGTCGTAGAGTTTAAGTATCGATGAAATGCGTTAAAGACCATCGAATGCTTTTACCGACGTTATGTCGAATGGAAAGGAATACGATAAAGAGAAAAAGAGAAAAGGAAAAGATGAGATAAAGAAGAACGGAAAGAAAATAACGTGCTTTAAGAAGGTACGTGTACGTACGTATACGTATGTATACGAGAGAGAGAAAGATAGAAAAAGCAAGAGAGTAAGACAGAGAAGGAAAGAGAGAAAGAGAGAGATGTTCGACCGACCGAATATTTCTGAACTCGAAAACCCACTTAAGCGTTCGGAGGACCGAAGATTAGAGGGCAGAACTCCATGGGGCCTTCTCAGGGACCCTGGCTATCTGTACTCGAGTGGCCCTCTGGCAGGGAGGTAGACCGATAAGAGGGCGGTCTGGCTTGTGCGCCTTTTAGAACCGTCGCGACACAAACTGTCCGAAACAGAAAAAAAAAAAAAAAAAGAAAAGAAGAACAACTCGCGCTGAAAGTTAGCCGTCGATGGTGAAGAAAAGGAAGGAAGGAAGGAAGGAAATAAAAAAAAAGAAGAAGAAGAGAAAGAAAGTGATAAAAATAAGAAGGAAATAACAAACAAAAACAAAAAAGAAAGAAAAAGAAAAGACAGCAAAATTATAATACATATCCGAGTTTTCTAACTCTATCTGCACACATACGTGCTCGATACTTTCGAATGACCTTGTTTTCGACATTATTATTTCGACGAGTCTTACTTATGTATATTATTCCGTCGATGTTTTTTTTTTATTTCGTCGATTTCCTTATAAAATATTCATAAACAATGGTCGAGATCAAAGCACACGTATGTATAAAATTTCAGGAGTATAAAAATGTCGATCGATAATTGGCTTTGAGTGCTCATCAATAATTAACACGTTTACCTTAACATTTATAATATTCCAAGATTATCGGCGAACTCGAGTCTCGAGTATTACTCGCAAAATATTCCCCCCTACCCCTCACCCACCCTGCCCGACACGTTTCCTCCTTTAGCAAGAGCATTGGAAGGATAAGAAAAATGCTCGCAAGCGGCGTAGAGAAGAAGATAAAGCTCCGCGATAAAAATACGAGAGCATAAATCAACGTTCTAATAAGAAATTAATATAGAATTGTATATTCAATAACGTGACTCGGTCGCGAAAAAAATCGTTATATTTCGAAACACGTTCCGAGAAGCATGACACATTCGTATACCAATACAATCGTACTGATTTACGTAGGGATATAGAATCTTGGAGGAGGTAAACAACGAAAGAGAAGATAGAGACAAAGGAAAAGCGAGGGAGAAAAAAAAGATAGAAAGAAAGAAAGAAGGAAAGAAAGAAAGAAAGATAAAGAAGGAGAAAATCAAATAAAAGAGTCGCGATAGCCTCTCACAAAGAATAGAATATTAATAACAATAATAATCGCGGCGGTGATAATAAAGAGGAAACAAAACAAAACAAAACAAAACAAAACAAAACAAAACAAAATTAAAAGAAAAAAAAGAGAGAGAGAAAAAAGAACAGAAAACGTATGAACCTCGTAATGACGTAGCAGGCAGCCAGGACGGATATCAATGCAGCTATCGCAAGTACAAAAGCAGCGACGTGGAGCGGCCTTACCCGATGTTGTAGTAGCCGATCCAAATCAAGATGATTTTCGTTGATCGTCGATATCGAGTCCGAGGTGATCGAAATAATTCGATCTAAACTGCTACTCGAAGAATTCGTGAAAGGCCCGCTCGAGTCTATCGATATCAGATTGTTATTTTGATTGACCCTATCGCTGTTATCTATTTCTGCGTTGGACGTTGAATTATTATTCTGATTCATTACTCCGATCGAAACTTTCTCTTCCCTATCAACTATTTCTCCTTCATCTAAGATCTTCTTTCTCTTTCGTCCCTCCTCCTTTTCCCTTTCGCGTATCCACGTGGACCAGTCGGCGAGATGATCAGCGTTACAATAATCTTGACTGTCACAACACTTTAATCTTGGCCAGGGCATTCGTATCCAAGGTCTCGTCGACGAGCCACGATGACTTTCAACGATCTCGTCTTCCTCGTCGTCGTCGTCGTCGTCAAAAGACGACGACGACGACGACGACGACGACGACGGCGTCGATAGCTTTGACCTCGTGACCCAAGACTTTGTCTCGCACAACAATGGCGTCGGGCTCCTGGAAAACGGCAATCCATCGTCTATACTTACGCAGATACGTATATAAACATATATCATCCTAACGATAAATAAATTAAAATATTCTGTGACCTGGTCGTATCTTTTTTTCTTCTCTCTCTCTCTCTCTCTCTCCTTTTTTTTCTATTTCTAATCTCGATCGATGAATATTTGACGTATCACGATGAAAGCAAATGAATTTAGTATTCGATACTATATGGATACAAAATACAAAGCCTGTTTCTTCTTTTATTTTTTCTTTTACGTCAAGGATCGTTTATTAACGCGCAAAACATTTTCTACGCGCGGCATTGGCTTTTCGTCATCGCTAAAAATGTACGAGAGATAAGACAAGGTGAAGGAGAAAAACGATCATTCGAATTTTTCGGCTTGATTATCTCGTCATAGGCCACGACACGTTCGCATATTTATGCGGTGGTACCTCTTCTCGTTCGGCGTAACCAAACCGGATAGGCATAACGAATCGTTTTTCAATCGTATCCGTATACTAGTTTTAACGGCTGGGATTTATTATCCAATAACGGAGAAAGGTCGAAGGTCGGATCCTAATGGAGTCGATAGATATCTATACTTTGTGTACATACTCTTATGGATCGATCCTTCCATCGAAATAAATTCAATCTCTATTCGTTGGTTTCAAACGTTTGGTCAATTTTTTCAATATATTTCAATACCGAACCATTCGACGCGTGTGTATTTAAAATTTACGCACTGTGTGCATCCTCGCGTGGTCGTATTTTCACCAAATTCCTGATCGGTGAGGAGAATCAGTTCGGTGTAACAGTAGTACCTCGTCTCGCAGGTGTCCTTCCCGGCTTCTTTACAATCTTTGCTCGTGCAGACGCACTTCCTACCTATAACGGCGTGATAAGAGTGAGGTAACGTTACATTTACGATAGGACGTAATATGAATCGTATGAATTACAAGTGTATAGGCGTTTCCACAAGACGGATATCGTTGCAAAGTATCACAATATTTGTATTATAAGTGTAATCTTCATCTCCTATATTCGTAGAGAACACTTACCAACGAAGTATATATATATATATATATATTTATATACACACACAGAAGAATACATACACACGCATATAATACATCGTTTACATTCTCTTCTACCAAATAAGAATATACTTACCCTCGACTCTCGTAAGATTGATAGTACAAACGACAACGATAACGACTATAAATCTACCATGGATCGATATTCGAGACATTTCGAAAGTGGCGGCTCGTAACGACGAATCCAACTTGGAAGAACAATTTTTCCCCGGAATTTTCGTCGATTTCTAAAGAAAAAAAAAAAAAAAAAAAAAAATAATCTATTGCTCGCAATTATCGTCCGTTTGATAATCGGAGTCTCGATGATACGCGTCGGTTTTCTCTAAGGCGACTCATGACGATCGATGTTACACGTCGATATGCGAAACGACACTCGTCCCGTTTTTCAAATCGGGAATACGATCGAACTACTAATACTACTAATACTATTAACTCGCCGGCGAGAGATGCACGCGCGAAAACGTGTTATCGCTACGAAGGACTATTTGGAAGTGTTCGAAAGAAGCTACAGCAGGACCGAACCGTTTCTTCGCACCGTCTTTTCTAATTTTAGTACCTCCCACTAAAAGAGGTGGAAACCTCGCGAAGAAAGATGAGGAAGACGTCAACGAAGAAGAAGAAGAAGAAGAAAAAGGAGAGGAGGATGAAAAAAAAAAGGGAAAAAGAAAAAAAAGGAGAAGGTGGAATAAAAAAAAAAAAAAAATAATAAATATATCTCCTTCTCTTTCTTAGAGAAAGGCGACGACACCTCGATGACTCGTGTCGTGTGCCATCACCTTCCTACTACTTCTATTTCTTTCTTTTCCTCTCTCCCTCCCTAGCATGCATATAGCAAATGGCATATTGATTTTTTTTTTATAGAGACCTGTTCCGAACAACAGTTTATTTTTTTCCCCGAAGAAAAATAAAAAGGAAAAAAAAAAAATGAAAAGGAATACTTGCCACTTTTTATCGATAATATTATAATAAGATCTTGAGATCGACGTCGATACAGTATATATATGTGTTTTTATATATATATATATATATATATATATATATATATATATATTTGCGATGTGACGAATAAACGTATTGATTGATAAAATAGGATAATGACGATGATTTATTTTCGAGTTAATTACAAGATCCTTTCCCACTTTCAATATTCTTATACCTGTACGATGACAATTTTTGAAATAATAATCGCATCGCTCTCGGGAAATGTCATTTTTAAATCTATTTTAATTTGGACTTCGGAAAAAAAAACAAAAAAAAAAATATATATATATATATATATATATATATATAAAATATAAAAGATACGATCCTTCTCTATTTTGAAGAAGACTTTCTACGCTTCTTCTTTTCATTTTCTTCTTTATCGATTTTTTTCTGTCTCTCTCTTTCTCTCGTTCGTTCGTTCGTTCGTTCGTTCGCTCTATCTCGAGCGACTTAATTTATTGAATTTATTATACTCGCGCGCTCTTTCGTCGGGCGCCTCCTTTTTTCGTCGTCGGAAAGACGACTACGACGACGACGACGACGACGAGAAGCTCCTAAAGTCGACCGATTTATTGGAAGAACAACATCTTTGCACGGACGACAGGCGCCTCGTTGGTACAGACCGTCGGATATAGTAATACGAGCGTTTTCTCGACCGTTTGCGACGCAAACGTATCTCTCTTTGAACGTATAATTCCTTGAGATGATTCCAAAAATTTGAACGGAGGACAACTCGAGGCATTAAGTCCGGCTGAATGATGCTGAAATCTCTCCCTCTCTTCTTTATTCATTTTTTTTTGTTTCGAGCCTCTTCGCAAAAATAAATCGTCTCTAATATCGAGTCGTACGATTATATATATATATATATATATATATGCCTGTACCTTTTTTTATTTTATCCTTTAAAAAAATACATCGATTGATATCCGAAGAAATTGTTGTACTTCATTTTATTTATTTCTTTAGAGTCGAGAGATGCGAAAGAAAGAAAACAAGAAAAAAGAGAAATGAACGAAATAAAAGTAATTTACATGGTTTTCTTAGGGGGGCGAACAAAGGACTTTTAAATATTTTCCTTTTCCTTCCCATAATTATCTCATTTACTTCGTTCCCATGATTATCACAACGATATAATACCTCTAATTACTTGTATTTTTTTTTTTCGCAGTCATAAAAGCGTCGAGGTGATACTTAAGAAATTCTTTGTTCGCACATCGTTTACATATCAGTCGTATTCTAAGGACAACGATGCGAATATCGTTGAAATATATATATATCAAATATATATCATTATATTATTTACATCGATACTCTCAAACATTGATCATCGCGAGAGGATCTTTGTAAGTGGAACAATAAAAAAAAAAAAAAAAAAAAAAGGAAAAAAAAAAGAAAAAAGAAAGGAAAGATTCGAATAAATGTGCGATCTGGATGGATCCAATCCGTAATTGACATTCGTTTCGATGATCGGGACTCGAGTTGTGCCAAGTCATTGGTTTTCGTAGTTCCACGCAGTTGTTTGATTCTTCGCTTGGTTTGCCGTGCATGCAACATTAAACAGAGAATGTATGGGGGCCGGTTGTTGTACATTTCTTTATCGGCATCAAGAGACAGTAAAAGCCGGCTTGGGTTATCGGAATGACACTTCGTTACAGTCGAACGAGGTCGCTAGCGATCTACTCTCTCTCTCTCTCTCTCTCTCTCTCTCTCTCTCTCTCTCTTTATTTCCAGCAACATCGTAAGAATTTCTTTGAGAATCGTCGTGACAATTTCCAATAACATTAATCCTTCCTAACTCGTCGAAAGAAAGAGATACTTGGCTCGAATAAATGTTCTCTCAAAAGAGAACATAATAGATTCTTTTATATAGCTTCTTCTTCTTCTTCTATCAATATAACGACGTTGATATATCCGACTTGTTGCTTGTACGATAATTATACATCCTATCAATTTCTAACGATAAAGAGATTAAATCTATAAAATTTATTCGACATAACGTTGAAACTATCCTTCGTTATATAGATATTACGTATAGCGGTTAGTAGTAACCTCCTCCTCCTCCTCCTCCTCCTCCTCATCACCCTTGGATCGTTTTCTCCCTCGAAGATTACTGCGCGATTTACCTTTATCGGAGAGTGAGGATCTCGAGAAACGAAGGGTCTCTGCAATAGGGATAAGACTCGAAATGAGGAGAGAGAGAGAGAGAGAGAGAGAGAGAGAGAGAGAGAGAGAGAGAGAGAGAGGTAGAACGCAGAGTGAACGTATGTGTATGTGCCTTGCCGCTCGATTGTCCTTTTTAATTAGCTCCCGTGCTCTTTCTCTTCTCGAGATGAAAAAGAGTACAGAGTGAAAGAACTGAGAAAAAAAGAAATAGAGAGAGAGAGAGAGAGAGAGAGAGAGAATTACATCTCAACCGCGAACTGTGCGTTTCTTCTTAATTGTTAATGGGAGTAACGCCCATCCTCGATCCTACGTCGTAAGAAAACGAGTTTCAAAGTATTAACAACCAAGAGCTATAATGTATAAGGCAGAGAGTATCCTTCGACTATGGAATTTCCTATTTGCCGTTTAGTAAATCCAGTTGTCCGTTCTTCGATATCACCGATATCCTTACTCTTACAATTTCTTTTTCTTTTTTATCTTTCGATCTTTTTTACTTACCCTCTCTCTCTCTCTCTCTCTCACTTTTACTCTCTGATAGATAAAGAGAGAGAGAGAGAGAGAGAGAGAAACGATTGGTCGTATTAATTTGACGTTTGTCATCGCGAGCGATTACGTATTTTATTACGATTAATAATAAAATTGAATAAATATTGAACGTCGTCGAAAAAGGATGAAATCCTTCTCTCTTTTCTCGCTTCATCTGTTTTAAAATTAGCTTTGTAAATTAACTTTCTCTCTCTCTCTCTCTATCAATGAAAGTAAAAGTATCTGAAATCTTGATTACGTCAGATCGAAAATGATTGGGCTAAGCTTTTTTTTTTTTTTTTTAGTATCTCCCGAGAGATGTAATATTCAAGTATCAATTTGATATTCAAATACGATAGCAGTACGTCTAAACGATGTCTTTTTCATTATTCCCTTTCTGGTTTCATTTTATTTTAATTTTCTTTCGCTTATTTATGATCACGAAATCAAAGGATCGACCTCGTATCGATAATGTTTATCTCTCTCTCTCTCTCTCTCTGAATACTCTTTACACAACTCGAAAGTAGTTCGATTCGGGATCATTTCAGTAAGATTAAAAGGCTGAACTGAGTTCTCTCGTCCAGTTTCCCCTGCAGATCTTTCCTCGTAATCATTGAACATTAACCATCGGCTACCATTACGTCGGGATCATACAAAATAATGCACTTGCGATAAGTACACCACCCGGTCAAATGCAATAAAGTAAGTGCATGCCTTCGTTCTCATCGATAAACGTTGAATCGAGGTGTCATAGTAACCGTCCATTCATAATACGATATATTCGTAACCATCACACTTTCTTTTCGAACTTGGTCCAAAGAAAAATGTAAGCGCTCTAATTTTTAGGCTACTATCGGAGCTGCAACATATATAAATTAATTATAGTATTCGTTGAATAACGATGAATCAATCGATATAAATACGTATGTACGTACGTACGTACGTATGTATGTATGTATGTATGATAAAAGTATATGTAAGTAAATAAAATATATGCATGCACTTCGACCAACTGATCGAAATCTGACAATGAGCTAGCGGAAACGAGAAGACATGACCTTGACTCAAGGATCTATGGTCAACCTTCGTTCGTTTATAACTCGAATGCATTTGAATTGATTCGATGAATAATGAATAATTTCTAACAGGTGCCGATGATATTTTGAACGCGTTATTCGAACGAAATAGTAGACTTACTCAAATGTGCGATATTATTCTGTGTAGAAATCATGACCATTTTTTTATGACCCGGTAGGAGTCCCGACGTAGGTATTATACTTATAGACACCTCGTTCGGCGTTGGTCTAGAACGATTTGCTCGATGGTTTCTCCCGTTATCATTAATACGTGCATTATGTCGGAACGGCACACCTTGAACGTTATGCCTATAATTACTGACTACGTAGCTGCACACCTAGTTTTAAAATGAATCAGACGTAGGATATTTTTTCAAATGGCAACACACACTATCGATTATTACACTACTGGCTGCTATTATTTTTATTATGTGGAACCTTCGTAAATAGCTTAAAAATTGCTAAGCAAGGACACAAGCTTCGTGTGAACTTGTCCGCCCAATTTTCTCGATAACGCTTCTTTTCTTTCTTTTTTTCTTTTTTATTAATATTTAATCACTCTCTAATCTCTGACCGTTTTAAATGGGCGATAAAAAAAAAAAAAAAAGAAAAACAAAATAAAACAAGAAAAGGAAACGTTTCTTAGAAAGTCGATTAACAGGTTTATATAAAATACCTGCAGGTATGTACGGCGTTCAACAATTTTTCTACTGCTTTATGAACAGTCGAAACATTGTCTTTTATGGGATGATATCGTTTGTTCTGATTTATTTGTCGTTAGGGGAAATGGAAAAAAGTGAAACGGCACTTGCGATAATTAATATTAAAAACGAATTGTTTTTTCCCACGTTCAATCGGGCACTCACCGAAATTAGGATAAAAACAGCCAATAATGTAACGCCCAACCAAAAGTACCAAGTCTCCCAGATTTGTCGTGGTGGACGTTTCTGTACCACGAGACAACACTGCCAATTGCAACAACAATAAGGACAATATTTGTCCGGTGGACAAACGAACGGTTTTAATACACCATTATCATATCCACTCTCGTTTTTGATGTCAAAATTGCATTGGTAATAAAAACGAGCCATTATACGATTAAAACGTACGTGCCTGTTATCTCATTATCTTTCATATTTCTAACGAAATTAACGATACAAGTGGTACTCATCTCTCACTCCGTCGTATTATTCTTTCAGTACGAACGATCACTTAGTTGCAAAATTTCGTTTTTACTTTTGATCACAATTTCATCGATCACGAATAGAACAAGAAATCGGTAAAATGAGATTTGTTAAAGAAGCCTTCTTTCTTTCGACCTTTCGTAGAACGGAATTTTTAAATTTCACGACGCAACTCGCGCAATAGCCAACGTACGGTGAGCCGATGATCCGCTGAATGTTTTCATCGGGTAGCTTGGACAGGCTCGAAACGATCGATAGAACGACTATGGTATATCCTTATGTCTCGCATAATAAAACCGGTCGATATTATAACAGAGCCAAGATTAAAAGACCCTTATCGCTACATTATCGCTATATTAGCCACGCACGGGCTATTTTGCATTATGAAAGTAATATTTCTTTTTTCTATTTGATTCCATTATTCCTGTGTAAAATAATTCTCTTCGAACTACGGCAGTCATATAAGAATTTGTTAAAGATCGATCGTAGAGTGTACACGGTATATTTTTCCCACGAGATGATACATAACGTACCTTAAACTAGAAATATGCAACATTAATACTGGGTAGTATCGTGAGGTGGCGGAGGTGGTGGTGGCCCTCGAGGAGGGAACGGTGGCCTAAATTGCGGTGGCGGTGGCGGTGGAGGGCCACCTTGAGACACGGGAGGTGGCGGTGGATGTCTCCAGCCTGGTGGAGGTCGTGGCGGTGAAGGTTGGAACTGTCCATATTGAGGCGGTGGTCCGCCGCTTGATGCCGGAGGCGGAGGTGGTGGAAATTGGCCCTGGGGTGGCGCTCCACTGGCCCAATGAGGTGGCGGTGGTGCCATCATTCTCGTTTGCGCTTGCTGAGTTTGAGAAGCCGGTACTGGCATAGGTGGCAGAGGTGGTGGCATTCCAGGTGGAAGAGGTGGATGAGCGGCCATCGACATCGGAGGCAACGGCGGAGGTGGTATGCTAGCAGGTGGAAATCCGCTGGAAGGCGGCGGTGGTACCGGTGGTGGTGGTGGATGTCCCATGGGTGGACCAGGTGTAGCCGGTGGTGGTGGTGGAGGTACCACCATTCCGTGATGCATCACGTGATGTTGAGGATGATGGGGCGCTTGATGGGGCACCGCTGCCGAATTTGGCATCGGTGGCGGTGCCAACGGTGGTGCATCCGCGAATAATTGATGCGGTCTGTCCGCTTGACTAAGAGGATTTTGCGCTGCCAAAAGTCTTTCCGCGGCGCTTCCGTGCCTCTCACCTTTCGCGTCACGTTTAAATGCATATGACACGGATATCGGCCTGTTGCAAAGATACTGCCCGTTCATTGCTTCTATACTTGCATCGGATGCATCGAAAGAAGCAAAATTAATGAACGCAAATCCCTTTGAATTTCCAGTCTCTGGATCTCTCATTATCTGAAATGGAACAGGACAGATGAGAATAGGTTTGCTTCTTCTTCTTTTTTTTTTTAATCTACGCGATTAAACGTCGTCGCAACATCATATTATACGTACTTTTGGAGTCTGAAGGATAACACCGAAGGCACTGAATGTATCGTACAATAACTTCTCGTCTACCTCAGGATCTAGATTACCAATGAAAATATTGGCTCCAACGTCAAGATTCTTCTGATGAGCGCTCGCTTTATTGACTCTGATTGGTTTGCCGTACAGTTTTATCATGTTCATAATTTTAATAGCATAATCGGCATCTTCTTCTCCCATAAATTCAACGAATCCATAACCTTGATGCATTTGCGTTACTCTATCCTTTGGCATATGTACATTCACTGAAACGATCCATCTTTTTTAATTATCCTAGATAATAGCAACGAATAAATGAACTAATATATTTAGACTTACCCACTGGACCGGATTGAACAAATAATTCCCACATCAAAGATTCTGTAACTTTGTCGTCCAGTCCTCCCACATAGATTGTGGCGTCTATAAATATGTAGAATACAAGTGACAACACATTTCAAAAGAGAAAAACGCTAGTTGTAAAAATTGCAATTGCAATAGTAAATTACCTTGATTACGCTCTGCTATCGGACCTGCTGCCATAATGCAACTTATATGCTTAAATCAACGAAGGTACTTGTTTATCGATGATGATCACTTTTGATTAAAATATAAACAATACAATACGTCGGATATCTTAACACTTATATTCACCTAGAAATATATATTATTATCTCATATTTCACTATTCAATCGTCGCGATTATATAAAATGCTTTCTCGTTAAGCTCTACATACAGTATTCAAAAAGTAAGGTTAAACGAAACGATACCATACGATACAAATGACGCGAAGCCGGCAGGAAATGTAAGAGAGTTTACAAATGGCGTAAGTTTTTAAGGTAAGTTTACAAATGGTGCAAGTTCTTAAGGTAAGTTTGCAAATGGCGACCATCGATTATCGCGTGCGTACGAAGTCCATCCTGATTGGATGGATTTTTATATCGATATAAAACTCTATTTTATGTATTTAAAATTGCAACAAACATTATACAAGATACTTGGAAAAATATTTTTTATACGAATATCGTCAATTTGTCCGTGGTGTTTTACACATTATAGGTAACAATAACATATAAAAAAGTTCTTTATTATTAAAATATGAATATATATACTTATGTAAAAAACTAAAGTTTCATCGATACTGTTTCATTTTTCTTCTTACAAAAATAAACATAAGAAATTTTATTTTTCGATTCGTTATTTCGATTGCGATGCTTACAAATATATATATATATATATATATATATATATATACATATACATACATATTGACTGAAGTAATGGATCGATTATGCTCCACAAGAAAAACAAGCATTTCCGTTTTTAAGAGAACACATCAATTTGGAATTGGTTTCATTGTCATTATCAATTTCTTGTTCAGTTTGTGTTTCCTTATCTTGTTCTATAACGTTTCCATGTTGGCGTTGTTTTATTTTAACAACGGTACCCTTAAGTCCATTCGTTTCCGATTCTGTTCGTAAACAATACATACCAGTTTTTAAACCCTAAAAAAAAAAAAAAGAAATATAATTTTTATTATAATTGATATATAACATACGTTTTTCTTTTTTTGTTTTTACATTAAGAATAATTAATTATATATCTGCTAAAATATTTTTATTCTTTCCCGTCAGAAGTCCTAAAAATATCACCCGCAATGCATCTTTGCCGTTTATCATTATTTAGAAAATGAACTCTATGGGGAAGCTTATCTTATCGTATTACAATTCATGCGTATTCTCATACACTCGTGCAATACGTAAATATAAACGAAAGATAAACCTAAGACCCTTAACCAGTGAGATTAGGGATACTACGTAATGTTTCATCGAGCAAACATCGTCCATTATTCGAGGGAAAATAATTACGTTGCAATTAATGTATTCAGGCGTTATTTAGTTGAGGCACTTACTATCTTCCAACCATAGAAATGCATCGACGTGAGTTTATCCATTGTTGGCTTGGCCATATAAACGTTTAAAGATTGCGACTGATCGATGAAGGGTCCACGTTCAGATGCCATTTTAAGAATAAGTTTTTGCGGAATTTCCCATACTGTCTTATAAAGTAATCTTATATCTGCCGGTATGCGATCGATATTCTGCAAAATATTTCCCCATTATAAATAAGGTTTATCTTATTAAAAGTAATGCATAATAATGAGAATAATATAGAATGCTAGTAACAAAAGACAACTTGCCTGGATGGAACCATTACTGGCTGTGATCTCATTTTTCATTTGTTCATTCCAAAGTTTTAATTTTGTTAGTTCTCTTAATAAATGCGGATTAATGACTTGAAATTCTTTGGACGATACGCGTTTCAAATATATATTGCTTGTATACGGCTCTATGGACTGGTTGTTTCCTAGTATTTGGGCGGTGAATGATGTCGGCGTTAATGCGATTAACAATGAATTTCTTATACCAAATTTGGCAATTTTTTCTTTTAATTTATTCCACTCCCATAAATCTGTCGGTTTGACATTCCACATGTCGTACTGTAGGATCTGTGTATAAAAGGAATATTTACGATTAGGTATATCATAAATAAAATTAGTGATCAAGGACCGATGTAATCGTCCGTGATCGATAATAACTTACGCCTTTGCTGATAGGACTGCCTTCGTATGTTTCATAGGTTCCTTTTTCTTCAGCCATTTCGCAACTAGCTTCTAACGCCCCATAGTAGAGCGTTTCAAAAATCTGTATATTAAGCTTTTGAGCCTCTTCGCTTTCAAACGGATAACGCATTAAAATAAATGCATCGGCTAATCCTTGTACACCGATACCTAGCATAAAAAATAAACGCGTTGATAAATATTTTGTATCGTTTCATGCCATTTTTAGATCATACAATTTACCAATGGGTCGATGTTTAAGATTCGATATTTTTGCTTGTGGAATTGGATATTGATTGATATCTATAATCGTATCTAAATTACGGGCGACGACCTTCGTAACTTTCTTAAGGTTTTTAAAATCAAATGTTTTTAAATCAGTATTCACAAACATGTTAACGGCAATGGAAGCCACATTGCATACACCGGCTTCATCAGAGCTAGAATATTGGACCATTTCGGTGCATGAATTACTACATTGAATGATCCCTACATTTTTTTGATTTGATTTGCGATTGCAGTGGTCCTTATAAAGCATATACGGACCACCGGTTTCTTCTTGCGATTGTAAAATGGCAGACCATAATTCTCTTGCTTTAATTTGTCGTTTATAATGACCTTCCTTTTCATACCTTCAAAGTTATCCGTAATTTTAGAAAATAAATTACAATTAAATTTCTTATCAAGATATAAACAACCATAAATTGTAAAGGAGTTTACTTGGTATATAAACTTTCAAATTCCTCTCCCCAAATTTCGGCTAATCCAGAGGATAGATGAGGGCACATTAAAGACCAAACGTCGTCATTTAAAACACGTTTCATAAAAAGGTCTGGTATCCATAAAGCATAAGACATATCTTTGGCTCGATTTTCTTCCTTTCCTAAAAATAATTACAATCGATTTAATGTACTTGTAACAGCTGTTATACACCAATGCGCTAATATAAAATTTATAAGGGCAATAGAGTTTCATTACCAGTATTTTTCTTCAGATTTAAAAATTCAAATATATCAAAATGCCATGGTTCCAAATAAATAGTAAATTCTCCTGGTCTTTTGTTTCTACCCTGATAAACATATTCAGCAGTACTACTATAAACTTTTAACATAGGAACTAAACCATTGGATATTCCAAGTGTACCGATTATTCTTGTACCACATGCTCTGACACAGTGAACATTTAATCCGATTCTACCGCCGGATTTACTGATTACAGCGCATCTCGTTAAAGTATCACAAATTCCTTCTATACTGTCCGAAGCCATTGTCAATGTAAAACAACTAATACACAAACCTTTCGTTATAGTCTAATTACTTAATAAATTACATAATTATCTATAAGCATACCTTGACATTTGTTGTCTCACAGTACACGCGCTAGAAAGAGTTGTAGACTCATGGACAAAATAATGTTCCGATAATAAATTATACGTCTCTATAACTCTATCAATATCTTCGCCATGAATTCCAACAGCCACTCTCATTAACATACACTGTGGCCTTTCAATAATTTTCCCATCAATTTTAAACAAGTGATCCTTTTCAAGAGTTTTAAAACCAACATAATCATAAGAAAAATCTCTATCATAATTTATGGATTGGTTTAGTTTTTCGGCATTTCTTTGGATAATGTCAAAGTATTTCTCTGAGATCAGAGAAAGACTTCTACCAGTACGCTTGTCTTTTGCATGATACGAATCAAATATTACCTCTGTAAAAGCAAAGATTAATATACAATAAAATTATTGGAATAATAATTACATGTAATCTTGTTAAATATTTTATATATATGTACATATATATATATATATATATACCGCTAAAGTCTTTCTTAGTTTCTTTGTGAAGATTAGACACTGCAACTCTAGCAGCTAATAGAGCATAATCTGGATGCTTAATACTCATAGCTGCTGCAGTTTCAGCTACAAGATTGTCTAATTCCACAGTAGATACACCCGCGTATAAACCATTTATAACTTGAATAGTAACTGCATACTATAGATAATAACAAAATTATTTATCAGACTTATCGTAAAAATGTATCAATAAGTAACAGCATAGATAATTTTTGAGAGTCTCTATAAAGATATAAGGACGATCTTATTTGCAATTTTTACTTACAGGATCAACATATTCCATATCCAATCCATAACATAATTTTTTGATTCTAGATGTTATTTTATCGAAATGCACGTCTTCCACACGGCCGTCTTTATGAAAGAAGAATATATTTTTAAATTATAATTAAATAATTGTCTTGCAACAATTGTTAATTTTTCTCTTTCTCTCTCCCATTATTTATACTTACCTCGTTTTATTACATGCAACTTCGTTGATCCTATCATTATTTAACGTATATTATTTCTCTGATCCTTTGTGATACTTTAACGGGCGTAAATGACTCTAAAATATTTTGGCGCGTAACGGAAACAATAGAATGATATAAAGTGAACTTAAACTGCATTTACAATCACATCTATCTTTCGGTTTTTATTTCTACATGAATGTCAACCTTGAATAATCCTAGCTATGTACTCGGTCGGTGTTAAAAACTAATGTGTTTAGAATTTTTTGCACGATTAATATCTTTGGACAAAATTGGGGCGCGTACTCATTAATGGGTTGAGCTGATTGGTCAAGATCGAAGGAATCTCGTGCTGTATCATAAAATATTATGGAAATTAATTATGGATTGATAATTTGCCGTTAATGATATCATACATGTTTTACTTACAGAAATTAAATTTACATCGAATTATTTATTATCTTTGATTGATCTACTCATCTTTCTATTCGTTGAAATTACTGTAATCGGATTGTACTTAGGAACAAGAATTAATCATTTTATTTACATAAATAATAATATATAAATAATTTACAGTTTTCTTTTTTTTCTATATATATATATAAGGGGAACAGAAGATCAAATATTCTAACCATTTGTAAATCTATAGAACTGCAATTCTTACAAATTTTTGCTCTTTAAGATGATCCTGCAGATTGAGTTTCTTGCGTAGCTACAAAGAATAATAAAATTCAATTAACTAGAATATAAATAATTCAACGACAGTCGTACCTTTGTAAGAATATTCTAAGGCAGTGGCAATTGTTCTCATATCGCCTTCTATACTTCTGGCCCAATTTTCTACATCGCCAATTTCTTTTAAGGCACTTGAAAATGATTCTATTAAATTCAACCAGGATTGTGTCTGTTTGGCAAAATTGGTCGCACTATGTTGTAATTGTTTGGCTTCGGCATCTAGCTTCTTTTGATTTAAATATGCCTGTGCTACCCTACATATAAATTATACGGTACGTAGAATATAATAGGTTATATATGTAAATTCTCGATACAATACTTACCCGACATTTAAATGATCTACAAGTGCTTGAGTTAAATTGCTAGCAGCTTGAACCGCTTCTTTACGTTTCTGTTCTGTTAAAAGATAATATTATATAATATTCTTTTTTACACTGCAACATTGAAGTATTAAAATGGCGTATCCGAAGAAAGATAATACCTTGCCTTTCCTTTCTCGCTGCTTGCTTACTCTGATGTTCCTTGACAATTGATGATAACATGATTGATTTTCTTTTCTCTTGGTTGTTTTATGCCTATGTATACGAAAAAATATTTACACGTCATGCATCACACACATATACATGTATACATACAAACATATATATATAATTTATCTACTGAAATATCTGGTTCCAATTAATCAATACTATCATATGAACGACTATATTGACTCAACTACCAAAGTGCTATTGTGTTATTCGGATACTTTTAATTTATATTATCAGATATTGTCATTCATATGCGAAATAATACGACTTATAAACGACTTAATAATACCTTTTATATCGTTTAAAGCAGCTCAAAGTGTTGATAACGGAAGAATTAATCTAGTGCATTCTTTCTTCTTCTTTTGGTATAAAAACAAAAGCACTAATAGAAGATGAAGCAAAAATAGAGATCACTATGCATAGGCTATCCCGTTTATTGGGTATTATTCATTTCTAGTTGGACTACTGGAGAGGTAGTTACTGGTTACTATTATGCACTGTCAATTGACAGAGTTGTTTGTAAACAACGTTAACCAAAAAATATATCAAGTATCTAAGTCGAATATGTATATATCTGCGGATTTCTGAATACAAAAGTAAGGATATTTGGTAAAAGGTAAGGAATCATGTTTCTAATTAATTACCAAATCGTTGAAATTCTTTTCCTCTTTCAAATCGTTAATTTAAAATACAAAAATAGTTGTAAGTTTCGCCTATGGTGAAATTAGTTACATCCCCTCTTCCCCTCGGGACCAATCGACGAACGGACTAGTCGAAAGTTCCTTCGATCTTCAGATGGCGCTGGTTACAGTTTCTTTTACTTTTATTTTACGGGACAACGATGATGGCGTTCAGTTTTCGATGGCGTTCGGTTGACCTGTTGATAGCCAAACTTAAAACTAACGTGGAAGAAAGTATTATGAGATTTGTGTGAATGCCGATAAGTGAAATAAATGATTCAGAATAATTAGAAAGTGAATTATGATCGTCTTATTTGATGATCAATATTTTTTCATAGAGAATAATTCTTAACCGCACAATGCTTCAACGTTTTGTGCTCATGAAAATTAGCAAAGAAGTACTGTCATTGCGTATGCGTCTGATATAAGTTGGCGCGCAATGCTTCGTATCGTTACACATGTTCATTGAATATATTCGATAACGCATGCTTAAATGCACTTTCAGTCACATTTCTGAAGATACACGAAAATGTAATGGGATTTTGTGATTTTGTGCAACATTAACTCTTTCCCCTCTCGCTTTTCTTATTTTTCTTTGAAAATAAACATTTCAAATTTCCTCTAAGAGAGAATGGCAATTCGACTTACACTGGAATGTGGACATTCATCAGTATTACGTGAGCGTATCACTCCTGAAGGTTTTACTCATGACTGGGAAGTTTTTGTACGAGGAGTCGACAACGCGGACATACATCAATACGTTGAGAAAGGTAACTCCCCTCGTCTGAGGATAAATCCTTGCTAATACTCTAAACACTCTCTTCTCTTACGTACTGTCGTTTGTTAATTTTCAGTTGTGTTTCAATTACACGAAACATTTGCAAAACCTAAAAGAGTAATAAAGGAGCCACCTTACGTGGTAAAAGAATCAGGGTATGCCGGTTTCTTGATTCCAATTCACATATATTTAAAAAATAAGGATGAACCCAAGAGATTTCAAATCTTATATAAGCTCAGCTTACAACCCAGAGGAAGGATTATTAACAAAGTTATACGCCATAATGAAATAATAAATAATCCATCAGAAGAATTCCGTAAGAAGCTTCTAAGAGGAGGTGGCGTAAGTACATCGATCTGGTCTACTTTGGCCTGAAATGAAAATAAAATTCTCCAAGTATTGTATCGTATGTAATATGTCGTTAAAAAAATTTTGTTACATTTAGGTCGTAATATCCAGCACGGAGAGTACATCGGACAGAGGCGAGATAAAAACTCCCGTTATGGTTGGTAAACCAAAGTTATCCGTGAGCGAGCCAAAGAAGCATCGCCTTTTAGAATCGAAGACGTCTAATTCATTCGCCGAATTATTCGGTCCTCCTATAAAGACAGCGAAAATTTCTCCGGAAAGTAAGAAGATCACCACCCAGTCCGAAAAAAGTAGTACCGTGAAGCCGATAGGGGTATCCGAAAAAATTGAAAAAGTGGATAAAATCACAAAAAGTAAGGACAGTCCGCACAAGGATCAGAAGAAGGAAAAAACTGAAGAAAAGAAGGATAAAAAGGTAAAAGATCCTTCTAAGGAAAAAAGCAGGAGTAAAGAGAAATCTAAAAGACCCCCTAGTCCTGGGAGCAAAGGTTATTCGAGTCCTACAGGCAAACGACCTTCTCCCACTCCTGTAAAAAGGCCCCGTAGTCCTTCGCCCCCTTCCTCAATAAAACGGGCTCCGTCTCCGAAATCAAAGGAGAAAGATATAAAGAGATCCGTTCAAGAAAAGGACAGGGAGAAGGAAAAGGAAAGGGAAAAGGAGAAAGAAAAAGAAAAGGACAAAGAAAGGGATAAAGATAAGGCGAGAGATAGTTCGAAAGGTTCGTTGGATGTAAACAAGACTGAAAGGAAGAAAGATAAGAAGAAGTACAAGGACGAAGCCTACAAAGAGAAAAAAGAGAAATACAAGGAGGGCGAACGTTCCGGCGTTAAGGAAGCTCAAAAAATAAACGATAAGAAATTGGAGAAAACGGAAAGGGATAAGGAGAAATCTCAGGATTATAAATCGTTAAAGGATGGGAGAAAGTCTCCTAAGCCGGTTAAGGAAGGCGACAAGGTCAAGGATGAAAAATTATCTAAGGTGGAGAAATTGGATAAAGAAAAGTCGGAGAAAGTTAAGGAGAATAAAAGTGACAAGGACAGGACGAAGCATAAACACAAGAAGAAAGATAAGAAGGAGAAGAGGGATAGCAGTAGGGAGAGGGAGAAGAAGGAGAAACGAGAAAAGTCGAAATCGTCCGGGGAGAAACATAATAATTTGCCGGCATCGTCTAATAATCCACTTTCGATGCTCTTCGCGAATATGCCGGAGAGAGATAGTAGCGATTCGGCACCTTCCGTGGACGATGATTCCTTCGTCGAAACGAAGCCAGCGGTGAATATAAAAAAGGAATTGGACGATACGACGGCTCCCCTGGGCCTTCCGATGGAAACGGCAAGACCGCCCTCGCCGCCGCCTGGGTTACCTGTAACAGAAATAAAGAAAGAGAAAGGTGATCGCAATAAAAGGGAAAAGCCGAAAGGAGGGAATAGGGGAGAGGAAAGAGAAAATAGGAAAAGAAAGCGTAGAAGTGAAAGTAAGGGGGACGACGAGCATAATCCTAAAAGGGAAAAGGGTAGAAGCCATTCGACTTCTCCTTTATTGGAACCAGTATCCTCGAGTCAATCGCCGGTCGTAGTGGACGTCGATTCCATTCATGTGACGAAGGACAAGGAAGATCGTCACATTGTTGAACAAAAGATTAAGAAGGAGGGTGAAATCGACGGCGAGCAGGTAGCACCGGACTCTACTAATTGTCCTTTGGTAGAGTCCGACACCGGGGAAACACACGTATTTTCCGATGATTATGTGTCACAATTGAAGGATTTACAGCACAAAATAATGACGTTACAGGATAATGACGAATTACAGAGAGTTGTTCAGGTAATAGAGGAAACGGGACAATATGAAATTACTAAGAAAACATTTGATTTTGATTTGTGCGCTCTCGATCGCAGAACGGTACAACGACTTCAACAATTTTTTTCTGCGTCATGACTATCCGTAATGTAAAACGTGACGCTTTCTTTTTATTTTTTTTTTCTATCTTTTTCTTCTATTTTTTTTCTATTTCTTTTCTATTTTTTTTATTTTTTTTTTTTTATGTATATTGCTCTACGCGTAAGTCATATTAAATTCATCGTCGATCTGTCGATTCTTTCACCATGTGATAAAAAAACGTTTGTCATACGATAATAAACCGGAAGAATTCCCCTATTTACTTTTAATTCTTAGAGGAATTGATTTTTTTTTTTTTTTATATATACGTTACATTGTTTCGGTTGCAATGTACTAAACATTATAATAATGCAGTTAAATTCAGCCAAATGAATGCATATAAATAATATGTGTTTGGATAGCATAAAAGTTATATATATATTGGACTGTGTATATATATATATATATATATATATATATATATATATATATATACACATACACACACACCCACACACACACCTATACACACACACAACAAACCACACTCAGAGAGACAAACAAACGTAATTAGCTGTAAAATATTAAATGTATTGGACATTTGACATCAACCAATTTTAATGAAAAGTGTTAATGAAAATGATAATATAAATCATCTTTCATCAAATTTTAAAGTACCTTACACGATCATTTCATTGATAGAAAATTAATTAAGGATGCACCGAAAGTAACTCTATCGGTTAACGTAAAATAATATCAAGAAGATAATGGAAAACTTTAAAACGCAACATGTAGTTAATAATTTTACTTTGTTATCTAAATGAAAATGATATATATATATATATATATATATATATATATATATATATATATATATATATATCTGTTTGGTGAAACACGTAAACGTACTATTCCACCTTCTCGAACGAATTATTATTTTATACAATATACGTGTTTGTGTACTGATTAATAAACATTTCTTGAAGGTTTTATTTATGATAACTTAATAGAGACTGTAATATATATATATATATATATATATATATATATATATATATATATATATATATATATATATATATATATATATATATATATATATACATACAGATATTACGTATTTGCGAAAGTACGCAATGTATAAAAATGCCGATAGGAGAAGGTGTTATTATTGGTTTTATATTTTTTAATTGTACAATCTTTTTTTTCTTTTCTTTTTTTTTCTTTTTCTTTTCTAATATAATTATTTATAGGAAAAGCAGCGTGACGTTAAATGAAGAGCATAATTTTCCTCTTTTTTCTTTTCTTTTTTCTTTTTTTTTTCAAGACATCTTTTTTGTCATCATTTTATTCGAACTGGAATGAAATTTATTTTTATCTCCTATCTCGTTTATCATTCGATGGCGATTTACGCGAAACCTTTTTCTGGGGAGATCTGCGGAATAATTTTAAAAAATGTGCATTTATTCGAATAATTTGTACGAACGTTTTGTCATTATGCATAGTAAAAATATTCAATTTTTCATTAAAATTTTACGATTGTTCATTTCAAAGGATTGTTTGGAAATCGTAGATTATTTTCTTTTTCTTCTTTGCCATGTAATCTCCCCTGAAAAGCTGCCTAGAATAAGTAGTTTTTAAGATAGAATCTTGTATTTATTCATAAAGAAAATTAATAATGTTGTATAAGAGTGTTATTGCAAAATGAAAACTTAAAAATTTCTCTTTATTATTGTCGCTCGATAGTGCACTTGATGTTATAAATAATAAGGAGAGAAAAAAGAAAATAATAATAATAATAATAATAAATATTATTTTTCTCTATGTGTATAAGGTGCTAAATAATCAAATGAATTTAATCCGTTGAAATTGATTTGTTATATTTACACATTCATAATTTTCATATTTAAATAGACACGAAGTTAATTCTATTTTTGCAATACACTTATACTTACATTTTACAATTATAATATTTCTTGTAAATATGTTGATCCATTATGAACTGTTGTGTTCAAGATCTCGATATTACTACTTCAGTATTAGTAATATCTGTCCTTAGTAAATTTATTATTACATAAGGAATTTGCAAGGAATTTTGCGATTTTCGATAAATACTTTAGGATAACGAACTAAATGAAATCGTGTGTGTATATTATATATATATATATATATATATATATATATATATATATATATATATAATAGTCTCAAGAATATTGTTATTACATAAACGCACTTTTCAAATATCATTGAAAGAGTCATGATGTTGTGTGCAATTGATACACCAAATAGATGAAGTTTAACGTTTTGATAAATAATAAGTAATAAATAAAAGAGTGTATATAAAAGATAATACATAAATTAAGATACCGTGTATAGTTCTACAGTGTGTCCATTTCATAAGAAATAGATTATATAACGAATTCCTTTTCTTAGTGCTGCAAACAAATGTGGTATTCGTTTAAAAGCGATGTAGTTAAGATCATTCAATCTTTATATTTGAAAAAGTCTTTTCAAATGTCACCAGATAAAGCATTTAGATACGCATGATTTTCCATGTGAGTGTTAACTAATGGTGTCCTTTTTGTTTCTCTCTCTCTCTCTCTCTCTCTCTCTTTTTCTTCTTCCTTTTTCTCAACGATCGTTGATATTATTCATTTCATAAAGTGATAAATATAACTAGATAATTATCTATTGTTAAGTGTCGTATGTTGTCAGATCTTGCGTGTTGATATCGTATAATATCATGCCTTATTAGTTAATAATCGATCGATTTCTTCCCGCAAAGATATGTGTAACTTTTTTCAATTATACCAATTTTTAATAATTTTTTACATCATACATTTTATAAATTTAGTTTATTTATTTGATTGAAGTACGTGTGATGTATGTGTATCTTATCATCTTTTTTTTTTTAAATTAAAAATTTCAATACGTATTAGATATGTATATATATATATATATATATATATATATATATATATATATGATTGTATGATTTTCTCGAATAAATATAACGTCGATCATCAAGGTCTTCTCTTTCTAAAATGTTAATTATACGATTATCTGTTTCATAATACCATTACTCTGTAAACGCTCATCGAATGCATAATTTCTTAAGTATAGAACGAAATCAATACGCATAATATTATTGTAAATAGTAGTTTTTTTTTTTTTTATAAGAGAACGAAAAGTGTCTCTTTAGTTCGACAACACAGTACAAGGCAGCATTGTAGTTTGTAATATGCCATTCGATGAACGCGCGTTTCTCATTCAGTGTATATTGTTTGCTCTAAATATAACAGAAAATATAATAAAGGTCTTATATATAATTGCCTACAAAAATTGCTATTCCTTTGTAAGTATATGTTAAAATACTTGATACTTACCGTTGTTCGACGATATATAATCCGATGTTTTTGGCACAACACTACCACCTTTCATTTTTTTTCCTCCTCCTCTTCCATCGAATAACGTTAAAAATTATCCATTTCGAAGTTTAAGAGAGCGTTAACTTTTAATATATATATATATATATTTTTTTTTTCCTTCTCCTCCAAGCACGGATTCGCTACCATGTCTTATTACGGTAGTTTATTAACATGATCGTGTGTTACAGTTGCTTATTACATGATTTGATACTCTTCGTATAACAGTTTAACAGAATAAAACTTAATTGGCTGTCCGTCACGATTAACGTAAAGAAATGAATATGGACGCGTGGATGATCGCTAATTGATCTCGATATCACAATCGCGATAGATCTTTCACCCATCCTTTTCTTCTTTTTTTTTTTTTTTTCTTTTCACGAAAAATTCACGAAAGATTCTCGAGACGAGAAGAGAGAATCGGTTGCCTTTGACGAGAGAACGAAGAAAGAAAAGAAAAGAAAAGAAAAGAAAAAAAAAAAAAATAGGGCAGAATCGATAAGAATTAGCCGAAGCATAATGAAGATGAAAATCGTTCTAATATCCTGCCAATTCGGCGAACGTGGAGTCCATTTCGTCGGCGAGTGACTTGTATCTGTCCTTGTTGATACCAAGCTCGTCTGAAAATTAAGAATGATCACGTTAGGATTACGATATTACGGAGCGAACGAATATTACTCTAAGATCATCGATTAAACTACCGTAGATCTTTTTTTTTTTTTTTAACTATTAAGACAGCTTTCACTAATTTTGTGAGTAGTACCGATATTACACATCTACTTTTTACCAACCAGACCTGGGTAAAATATTTCTTTGAAATGATCAACGACGAGGAATACAATTCGTTCGAAGAAATTTTTTCCTCTCGAAATATTTTAACATTAAATTTCACCCAACTCTGTCGAGATGATTTCATCCTAACATTCTTTTTATCAATAAATAATCAGTTTGCTAATTTTATCTAACTATAAGTAACGATCTACTGCTACGCCGTCGTTTCAAAATATAAAAAGAACATTCAAATCATTACGATACTCTTTTTTTTTTCTCAGCTGAGAAAGTAATAGACTCGGAGTCGAAAAATAAATGGGTATGTCAAAAAATCAAGCTTGAGCGAAAGCTTGGGTGTAATATCGAATTTATTTAGTCGGTGTTAGCGATTAGGATTGGAGAGAAAAGAAATATAGTTGCTTTTTTTTTTTTCATTTTAGTCACGATGCCGATCATCTACCCATACGGAATAATACATATATTATTATATAAATAATAATTATATATGTTTATTTCGTGTATGAATATTATTTAAATTATTATATTGATGAGATACAAGAACGATAGAAACACTTAAAAAAAAGGGCACAATATAGCAAGAGCTGGTGGTAAAAGTACCTGAAGTACGACGATCCACCCTCGAGTAAAGTTGTTAAGCTTTTTTTTTTTTATATAGATATATATATATATATATATTCTTATTAAGCTGTCAATTGTGTATGTAGTTTTATGCGTGTGAGCGTGTATTAATTAAAATATGATGCTGAAGGTAAATTAAAAAAAAAAAAAAAGTTGCACGAAAAGAAAAAAGAGAAAAGAGAGGGACGAGTTATTAATTCCTCTCTTTTTGGCTGCTTAAAAGCACATGAAAACCAAGCAAAACTTTCCAAAATCGGACAAATGATTGGAGAAAAATCGTATGGAAAGAAAAAGATTAAACAAAAAACAAGAAAAAGGAAAAAAGAAAATGTATATTTTATAATTTGCAAATAAATATCTCTAATTGTTAAAAAAACAAAACGATCCTGTCCAATTTCGGAAAAAAAGGAAAAACATTGCGAAAAAAGCGACAAATATTCTTATTCACGAACGTATGAGAGACAATGGAAGGAATTGAATGGAGTAAAGGGATAGTAAGTAAATTTAGAGAGAGAGTCAGGTAAATATATATATAGCGTGTGAGATTTTTTTTTGTTTTTAGTAGCCAGAAAGCTCAGCGAACGTCTTGTCCAATTCTTCGCAAACTGTTTTGCGTTTGTCCTTCTCGTGATATAACATGTCTGCAATAAAACAAATCAATTTGCATTCACAAGTTTCGTGAAGAGATCGTTAAATGGTTGTTGTTCATAATTCTTCTTTTTAGTTTCCTCCTTGAAAAATGAATTTGAATTTTAATCGTCGAACGATAAAATTTCTACCACATGTTTCTCGAGCATATTATAATTCATATTCGAAGGACGACGATTCATCGTATTATTTTATGAACAAACCTCATAATACGAAAATATGATTTTAAAATTGTCGATTACGATTGTAAAGCAGAGTGGGACGAATAAAAGAGCTTTAAAAAAAAAGAAAATAGTTCTCTTTTAAAAGTGTCTATAGGAACCTTTTGTTTGCCATAAAATAATTTCCAATTTATTGTAAATATCGAAAGTCTGGTATCGTTGGATACGAGTGAATGAAAATGGTTAATAGTAAAAAATAATAATAATAGCAAAATCCGATTATGTCATACGTTACGTTGCTTACACTTGCTAATAGATCCGCGAGACTTATTTTATTCTATTCGTTTGGTAACTCTTAAAGCACTCATTGACAATTTGCCAAATTATGTCACTTAAACCCAAGGGAATTTGCGTTTTGAACGCGACTCCGAGAAATGTATCAACGTGCCAAACGTTTTACGTTTCATAAAAAAAAAAAAAAAAAAATTTGTTTCCCCTTAAGAAAATTATACTACCGAGTACGTCGAACTTACCCTCAAGCCTGTCGACTTCCTTCTGGAGTTTCTTCACCGTCTTCTCAGCGAATTCTGCTCGAGCCTCCGCTTCCTTCAGTTTGACAGTCAACGTCTTCAATTGACGTTTGAATTCTTCGACTCGTTGATTAGCCTAACGAGACGAGATCGATAATTAAAAAAAAAAAAAAAATAGAACACATAACGCGAACTTTGAGGGACGATATAAAAAGAAGAAAAAGAAAAACAAATTACCTTTTCCTCGGACACTTCCAAAGATTTCAAACTGTTTCCGACGACTTTCAATTCTTCCTCCAATTCCATGATCTTTCTAAAATATTTGAGATAATAATATCGATTTTATTTATAAAAATAAAACTCGTTTTTCAAAATTTCCTGGCAATCAAATTGACCTGCCGATTGAACAACTATGAGATATATATTAAATCAATTTAAACGATCGAATCGATCGATCAAGCGATCCTAGAACGTACGCAAAAAAGAAAAAAGAAAGATCGTTTGAAATGATTACATCCGGAGTTTGGATTATATTCGATCGAGGATAATTTTCTATGAGGACGTGATAACTCACGCTTCGCCCGATTTGACACGATCTTCAGCGACTTCTAACTCGTCTTCAACGAAGGCCAGCTTGCGCGAAACTTCGTCCGATTTTCCGTCAGCGTCCTCAGCTAGAAGACGAGCCTCCTTGAGCTGATTCGTCAGCTGATCCATCCTTTCCTCATCCTGTTGAGCACGGTTCTCCAACACTTTGCACATACTGCGAAATTGCAATACGATATGATAAAAAAAAAAAAAAAAAATAATAAAAATATAAAGAAAATAAGAGATATTATTTGCTTTATAAAAAAAAACGAGGAAAACAAAAAAAAAGGACAACAATAAGTACAAAGGAAGAGTAGACATTTCAGATTCATATAGTCTCTCATTACCGGCTAGATTCGTCGGCAGCTTGAGACGCCTCAGCGAGTTTGGCAGTAGCAGTGTTGAGACGTTCCTCGGATCTTTCTAGATCCTCTTCAATCAGCTGTACTTTCCTATTGAGAGCGGCGACCTCGGATTCGGCCTGAACAATAACGATCGTACTACGTGAACGACATAGAAAACAAAAGAAACAAATAGTTACTCTCGAGCTTTTTTTAACTAAAGCGATCTGTTTTGTTTACGTCCGAGAGAAGATATCGGTTGGACCGAATCCAAAATGAATGAGACCAAGGACAAGAATTTTTCTTCTTCTTTTTTTTTTTTTTTTCATTCGATCTAACGCGTTGCTCGAACTTGATCTTCGAACGATCTATCTAAATACATTAGGATTAAACATCAACGTAATGACAGGAAATTTTTTTTTAATAAAAAAACATATCCATCGATCAGCGAATTAAAGAGAAAACGCTTACGTTGGTTAGGGACTTTTCACGTTCCTCGAGATCCTTATTGGCCTGCTCGAGATTTTGTTTGTTAGCCTCGAGATCGCCTTCGACCTGAGTTAGCTTTTTCGTAAGTTCCGCGACCTCCTCTAGGACCTTATCAGCGCGCATATTCGCCTCCTTTGCCTGCGCCTCGCAGGTATCGGCTTTGTCCTGCGCATTGTCCTTCTCAAGCTTCATCGCTTGCATTTTCTTCTTGATCGCGTCCATGGTGGCGACCCTTTTCTTCGCTCTTTTCTTTTCACGAAACGATCAAGTTTTCTGCAAAAATCGTTAAAGTTCAGTTACGGGCAAAGGAATTCTTTTTCTCTTTCTCTTTCTCTCTATCTTTCTCTTTCGAACGATTTGTGAGATACGGGGGGACAATAATGATGATCCAAGTTAATTGGTTTCAAAATTATTTCTTTTTAGTATACGAAAGATTTTGTTTACCTAATCAAAGTCGCCATGTCTCATGGGTATCATTTTTATCTCGATCGAACCGAAAGGAACGAATCGAAAAAGACGATCGATTTGTACGTTTTACGTGCGATCAAATATAACCGATCAACGATCAAAAAGTAATGAAACGAATGAGATGAGAGAAATTCTTACGTGGGAAGCGATAATAATGGCGACATCATTGCAAAACAATGTTATCGGATTTCGGCCGGAGTCTTTCGAGGGTTTCCACATTTCGGAGGAGCGTTCTTTCGAAAGAACGGCTTATTGCAAGACATAATTTTTAGCCGTGTAATAATACGTGTGTCCGATTGTGTGCGTTCGCGTGCACGGAAAAGAGCACATCGGGGTGTCCACGGAAATAGCATCTACAGCCGGATTCTATAAATACGCGTGAAACGACGTCGATGGCGCGACGAGAAGAGGGCAAAACTAGTAGAATGTAAGCCAGAGGAACGAGCTTTACTTGGCTTCCCTGCAGACGACCGACATTCGATCTAACTGACGCTTATTAATAGCCTTTACGAAGCTTTTTAGCAAGAATCCAGCGAATAATCGCGATACGAATCGTATCTTGCGAATATTTCTTTTTTTTTCCCCTCTTAATTTTCCTCCTTTTAGATTTTACATTTTTTTTTTTTTCTTATCGACGGCACTCGTCTTACTGTTCGGATAGCAAAAGTTGTAAACGGGTGGGTAAATTTGGGCTGGGGGTGGGTGGGTGGGCATGCACCGTGCATCTCGTTTGCATTCGAATAATATAAAAATCAACAAGTGGTCTCGCTTCTCTCGATCCGATCAACGATCACGACCGACTACGTTCGATCGACGTTCAAATCGATTTTGTAAATTTTCTGGCAAAGCGATTAAACTCGAATATCAATGATTCCCGTTAAGGAGTCATCTCTATGACGCGTTAAGTCGAACCACGCGTTAGAGAAAAGTATTAATATTACCTCTCTGGAAAATCTAACGAGCACCTGATCGTGAATATGTCAAAATGACACTTGCGAAATATGCCGAATGTTTCCGATCCTCGGACCATTTTTAACGCGCGAGAGAAAACTCAGAATTTCTCGAGAACGCGATTTCTCACGGACGTTGTTCTGCCATTCGCGTTTATTTATAAAGATCCGCCTAAGAGTCTGGAATTAGAATATCTATTCGTGAGCATTTCCAAGCATCGTTCTCCATCCCCGATCGTTGTGTTATCTCTATCTCGACAATTATTATTATTGCTAGATGTTGTCGACAATATGCACATGCGAGGGTTGTTAAAATAACTAACTAACTAACTAACTAAATAAATAAATAAATAAGTAAATAAATAAATAAATAAATAATCAAATAAATAAATAATCAAATAAATAAATAAATGGTAACGTGTTTATTGTTATATAAGCATTATGCGACAAATCGATAATACATATCGTTAGACGATATTAGGAAATACTACTTACGACATATTGCACGTTATGTTACACGTCCAAAAGCAAATTCTCGTTCGTTAGTGTAGCAGCATATATTTTTTTGTTTTGTTTTTTTTTTTTTTTTTTTTTTTAACGATATTTGGCAGCGGTGTTAAAGGATCTCATGAAGATATATCGGAGTTCCTCCTAAAGCACTAATATTAGACGTCCTGTGAGATAATTCGGAGGCTTCGTGGCGTTTGCTATGCAAATAGAAAAAAAGAAAAAAACAGAGAAAAAAGAGATGGTCAATCGAACTCAAATACGTCGAAAAGCTTGCTTGACATGCAATGGGTGATCAAGTTTTTAAAGGTTTTCATTATCTTAAACGTTTTCTTTTTTCTTGATAATCGTAAAGGAAGAAAATGAGAAAGAAGAAAAGGGAGAGACAGAGTTTCCGTCGAGCGGTTGAAAATAGCCATGCAAGCGGAACCATCGAATGCTAGCAACCGATTTATTTTCGTCGCGAACCGTGAATCACATTTTATCCACTCCTGGATATATCTATCCTTCGATAATTCCTACGATTCACGATTCGAGTCTCAGGAACGTTTTTTTTTTTATACTTTTTTCCTTTCCTTTCCTTTCTTTTTTTTTTTTTTCTTTTTTCAAATAGAAACAGATAGAAACTTTTAATCTCTCCGCTAAATCCCTTTCTATCACAATTCGGACGAGTTAAAGGTAAGTCGGTTGGACTGAGCAAGCTTAGTTAATACTACTTACAAGCATCCTCGATAGCAACGCGTTCTTGTTAAGTGTCTTTTCCCAACCAAAAAAACACAACAAAAGCACCTGCAAGCTTAAGCGCAGTCATTCTCTCTTTTATTTATTTATTTAATTGTTTCTTATTTTTTCTCCTGTTAGTCGCCCCGTGGTACTTGCATCTTCTTGCGATTCACGAATTTTTTCTCATTGTCCTCGTTGTTTCTCTTTCTTTCTTTCTTTTCTTTTTTCATATAGGAGATCAGACAGGACTCCTTCTCACGTGTGTCCATTTTTTTTTTTTTTTTTTTTTATTTCTCGGCACTCGCGTTCATCGTCGATATAGAAGAAGATAGATATACGTGAAAGTAACGGGATAAGAAAACAGATGGGATACACTTCGACGATATAATGTTGACGAAGAACGAAGAAGAAGAAGAAGAAGAAGAAGAAGAAGAAGAAGAAATAGAAGAAGAAGAAGGAGGAGAAGAAGAAGATGGTTTTCTTCGTCGATGACATCTCTTCAATTTCAAGTTGACGAACTTACAACGGGAAACTTACCTAACTCGAGCGAGCTGAACGGCACGAGTCGAGCGTCTGAGAGAACCGGGAAAGCTAGACTTCGAAAATTACGAACGGAAGGATACGAATACGTTGGATCTGATTGGTGGGGGAGCCCCAAAAATGGCCCGTCACGAAAACTTACGTCGGGGGTGGGGCCCCGACGTTTATTTTCTGCTCTTACAACGTCCACAAGAAAATTTTCTCGTTCTCTCTCACCTTCCCGACAAGATCAAACTTCGTTATCGAATCTTTTCTTTTCACTCTTACTCTCTCTCTCTCTCTCTCTCTCTCTCTCTCTCTCTCTCTCTCTCTCTCTCTTCGTTGATTCATTTTTTCTATTTTGTTTCGAAAATATCTCGAGCATTTAAAATAATATCAGATTTGTTGAATCGATTGAATAACGTAGATTACAAGTTAACATAATTGTTATTGTAAATCGTTCTATTGTAATTTAAGAACGATCCACAAGATTCGAATTTATTGTCTGACCATTGGCTACGTTTATATCCTTTACCACTGCTATTTAAATTACATACATATACGTCTTTATCGTCGTATAACGATACTACTACTAAAAAAATTGGCCAAATTTCAAGATCCTTGAAAGACCGTATAAATATTTGAAGATTCGATCGCCTTTTCTTTTCTTTTTTCTTTTTTTTTTTTTTACGTTCTCCACATTGTTGTTTCGTTAAAATAATCAGGTGAATGTAGTGCCGAGTATACACAGAGTAGGCTTGGCTAATTTACGATCGTTTAACTCTTTCAATCCTCTTCATTGGGTCTTCGCTGACGTTCGAGTAGATTGTAAACCGAGAACAAAGTTTGTAGTAGTTATTTAGAAAAAAGAAAAAAAAATAAATTAAATCGATAGAACGATAATTTTTTCACATTGTTATCAGTATACGTATGATAACATTATTCTTGACGTTGCTAATAATTAACGAATAAAACAAGATTAAAATTTGGTTTGACACCTACGAGGATCTCGTATGTATCTATATACAATTATACGTGTATTAACAGATCTTTAAGTGTTTATATATATATATATATATATATATATATATACACACACGTTTATATCTATCTATATATACACATAGTAGGTTTTAAGTCGTTATTCGTCTTCCTTATCGTTCATTGCGCTTTTTGAAGAACATTATATGCCGAATAGGAGGTTTTGATCAACTGTAATTAAAAGATCGTTCGAGTTTAATAAAGGTTTTGTATCGATATTACATAGAATCGTACTTACGTTCACGAAGGTATCGAGATTTACGGTGATATAATATCCACTGACGAATTCGATGGGTTTTGCTGCACGTTGCATCATTATTAAAATCATTTTTTGCGAACTATTGTCCAACGACGTCCAATTTGATTCGGCAAATGCGACAGCAACGTGAATACTCTGAAAACGAATTTAAAAATGATCATTATCGTTTACGATCACAAGTTCGAACTCGATCCATCCAGTCGATCTCACATTTAAGCATAACTTACTCAATTAACGAACCTTCAATTTCACTTCATTACCGTACCAACAGAAAATATAAATTTGTACCAATAAAGTTGACAAATATATTACCAGGGCGATGAATTCTGTACTCAGTAGATCATTTTTAAGTAGCTCGAACATGCTCAAGCAAAGGACTATCGAACTTATGAAAAATTGAGAAAATATCGTCATAACAAAAGCCTCGTTCGTTTCATCAGCGATTCTACGGAGACAAAGCGAAACGAGCGATAATTATTATATTAAGTGTAAAAAGTACGATAGTCGTTCTAAAATCGAGGCTTTATTACTTTTTTCTTTTCTGAATAATAAACGATCTCTCGTCGATAAACGAAGGAAAAAAAAAGGAAAAGAAAACTTACTGATAAATTTGATAATGATGTTGAATGCATTTTCGAAGTTCGCCGAGACCATTACCGTTTAAACGTTTCAATCGATACTTCAATTTATCTATTTGACAACAAATTTGTAATAAAAATCCACAGAAGAGTGCATCTATCGCAACGTGAAATAGAGAACAGGCTGTCATCGACATCATTTGATGAAAGTATGTGACGTAAAAAACGATCGAGGAGGAACAGTCGTAAGGTAGCCAGGCTCTGAAGGGCAACGTTTTTCCGCTCAAGTCAGTTAAAAGGGAATTTAAAATGCTTGATAAAACTGACGTCTCGATCATGATGGCATAATGAAGCGTGTTAGATCTGTACGGATGAAACATCGATAGAAAAATCTGTCATTTAAATTCAAACGATATAACAAGAAATTTAGATCGGAGATATAATTAAATTAAATTGGTATTGGGAAAGATATTAAACTCACCGAATAGTCCGATCGTATTTCTCTTGAATTTTCGACTCCTCGTAATCGACAGAAAGAGAGATCCCATCTGTGAGAGTGTCAACCAATTTTATAATCTTCTCTCGTGCCATCAATACGTTCACTGCTTTACAAAAACCGATCACCATCGTCAAAAGCATGTGAGAGCTTTCGCTGAAGTCGCTCATGTTGTCGACAGTGATCATGTCGATCATTTGCGAGCATAGAAAGGAATATACGAACGATATCACGAGAAAGGTATAAGTACCATAAATGATCTTTCTCCGAGTAGTCGTCCATGAATTTGGCTTCCATACACCACAAAATATTAAAATTTTGAATGTCAACGATAAGATACGCATCATTAAATGTTATCTTTATCTTGCAATTATATAACTTCTTTTTTCTTTCTCTTTTTTTTTTTTTTTTAATTTATCAAATCGTCCCTTCGTTTTTCTTTTCGTCCAACGATCCGATAAACAAAATAAAAAGAAATTTAATGAAGTGAAAGTCGTACGGATTATCTCGTTTCGCAAAATCGTATTTTTCACATCGCTAGAAAGTCACGAATTTGTACATATGATAAAAGGAGTGATACCGTTGTCCCTGTAACTATAGTACTACTCAGGAAAAGACATTATCGATGCACTCTCTCTCTCTCTCTCTCTCTCTCTCTCTCTCTCTCTCTCCTACCCTCTCCACCCCCAATGCAGTAGTCGCATACGAAGAGAGACCACTGTTTATCCTAAACTATACAATTCCAGCCAGTTGCAATTTTTATTATCGATGGATTTATCAAATGATAGGTTGCATTTTACTCGGAACGATATTGTCACGTAACGAAATAAAGAAATACGATGACAAATCTTTTCAAAGCTAAAACTCTTATTCTCCTCTCCCTATATATTTCCTTTTTTCTTTTTTTTTTCCATTTTTCAACATTTACATTGTGAGCCGATTAATTATAAATGGTATACACACTGGAGTTGTACTTATCTTCTCCCTTTTTTTTTTTCCCTCGATATTCCGTTTCCTCCTATTTTTCTTGTGTCTGCTGCAAAATATTGTATGCCGAGTACGATGTCTTAAGTACCTAAAATAAGAGGCGCAGTGGTGAGGCATGAGATCGACGTTCCGTTATCATGGGAATGGGGAAATACTAACGCTGACGAAAGAATCGAGATTGATAGGAAGGATTCTTATGACGACGAGGACGATTGGTTTCATCGTACGTGTCATCATGAACAAAAGATTTTTCTTTATGTCATCGCTAAGTGTTATCCAATCTATATCGAAAATTGTCGTTGCAATTTCTTCGCTCTGTAAAAAAAAAAAAAAAAAGAAAAAGAAAAAAAAATATTATTTCATCTTCGACAAATAAGGATTTTTCTACTTTTATCTAATGTGAATATATTTGTTGTATTTTATGGGTTGAAAAAAATGTTTAATTATTAATCAGACCTTCGTTTCAACTAGATTTCCGTACCAACAATAGAGATATACTTGTGTCAATATGCAACACATGTACAACAATATTTTCAAACACTCGAAGGAAATCGGTGGAACTTTTGTTAATTGGTACAATGTAAAGCATATTGTCGATGTTGTGACGAAAAATTGAATGAAGATCGTAAATCCGAACATCCTATTCACGTTACTGGCAAATCTGTAAAGGAAAAACAGAGTTATTCATCTTGTACGACGTTTTTTTTTTTTCACGCGTTGAAACAAAAGTCTTTCCTTTTTCTTTAGAAAAATCTATTGAAAACACCTGTAGATCGTGTTAATTTTTAATTTTATAATATTCACGTGCGAGCGAATGTCCGTGAATTATATTTGATAATAAAAATTAATAGAATAACGTTAAATAAAAATTTCGCAAAGCACCTGTACAATTAACTAACTTGTATATACAGTCGTGATGACGGATACATAGCCTCAGAACAGGCCTATTTTCGTTTGTGATCTTCCTCAGACGATTCTCCAAAATTTTGAATTGACAACAAACATGTGTTAGAAAACCGAAGATAAGACAATCCAAAGCAACGTGAAGTGTTGCTCCTATTAACAATGCTAATATCTGATGAAAGTACGTTAAGTAAAATAGAAACATTGTCGTGTTATTATCAAAAGGCAACCAAACTCGAAAAGTTAATTGTCTTCTTCCCAAATTTGTAACTAGAGACAAAGATGAGAAACAGGCGGCAGATAATAAAAGCAAGCAAACGTAACAATGCGTGTTCAATCTACGAGAAAAAAAAAGATATATTAAAAATTTTACTTTTTAAATGAGATTAAAATAAGATACAAATGCGTAATCGCTGGATATATTATAAATAATTCGTATTCCAAACCTCGACCAATTGTCAAACTTGATTTGAATTCTTGTTTCCGCACCGTCGGATGGTTTGTGTGGCTCTCGCATTAAAGTATCAATTAAATTAACGATTTCATTGCGATTGACAATAAGACTTAGCATTTTGAAACAAGATATAAGTTCCGCGAGAAATATATAAATGTCGTCGGAGGAATCACTCGAATCGTCTTCATTCAGAGCAATACCGATGGCTTGTGATAAGGATAGAGATGACACTAGAAAAGCTACAAAGATCGTGTATAAATTATACGCGAAACGTTTATAAAATGTTAACGACCAAGATGGTGGTCTCCAGCATCCGCAGACACTGAGAATCGTAAACGACGTTGCTAAAATCATCTATTTTTCTTGTCAATGAAAAAATTTTGTTCGCGATTTCTTTTTTAAGATATACTTTTTATTTTCTTTTTTTTTTTTTTTTTTTTAATACCGTCTACCTGAACCTCTTACAAAGACTATACGTTCTGCGATTATTTTCTAACGACAATTTACCGACGACACGACATGCGCCATAAGAAACGCATATTCTCACGAGCTAAAAGAACTACTTTTCTATTTTATTTCGATATTTTGTCTTACCTATAAATAATACGATCAATGTAATTCTATACTTTGTAATAACAGTATATCATTATTATAATGTCAACCATGGATAGATACGATTTCTTAAACATCTTATTATGTAAATCGTTCCTCGTCTATCTCGCAGAAAAGAACGACGACCCTTCGATGTTCTATCATTATTGATTATTAATTATTCCTATGCACTGTGCGTGGAAGCAACGACATAGTAAGGGAAAAAAAAATGTTTTAATTTTTTTCTCTCTTTGACATAAAATTATTATATCGCTGTGTCTTTCTTCCAGCAAAGGTAGCTATTTGCGATAAGCAAAACATTTCAATGAAAATCAAAATTACTCTCTCTATATGATACGTCTTTACTACTTATATTTATTTCAATAATTATCCTTTAGTTTCGACGTTTTTGAAAACAATTCTCAGTACGTTACCAGGTATCTAGTTGCCGCAATAAAAATTATCCATAATCTACATGACAATATAGCTGTATTACCTTATGCGATAAAACAGGAAGCCCATAGAATTTTCTTGCAGGTAAATTATTTTATTCTTCTCTTTTTATATCTCTTTGTAATTTCTAATATTTACATAATACGTCTATCATACCTAAGCACTAATTCAAATCATTTACAATGGTTTTATTTTTCTACATCTTTTCTACTCACTCTTCTTAAGTTTGTTCCAAGAAATTGTATGCCGTGTATGCGGTCTTAACTATCTGCAAAAGAAGACAACCATAAAACACGGAACTATTGTCAAATTTTATTGTCGCCGTAAAAATACTAACGCTCACGAACGTATCGATGTTCAAAGGAAAAAGATTCATAACGATAATGACGATTGGCTTCGTCGTACGGTTCATCATAATCAAAATACTCTTCTTGATGTCATTGTTCAGCTCCATCAAATTCGTATCGAACATTTGGTAGATAATTTCTTCGCTCTGCGTAATGAACAAAATATTATTTTATACGTAAGTAGAAGGATTACTTCAAATGTTTCTGGCAATTATTTTTCACAGAAAAGAAATGGTCTTCGATAGGGAAAAAATACTTTCATTAATTCGAGTATTTTACGTCAATTTCTAAGAAATATTAATCACCGAGTAAAAAAAAATAATTTCCAATGAGAATTAAAATTAATGGTAATCGACAGATAATCAGTATTTCTTTTGGCAGACCTTTAGAGTGACTAAATGTCCGTACCAGCAGTAGAGATACACTTGGATTAACATACCAAACATAAACAATGTCATTTTTAGAAATTCCAAACTATTCACTGATATTTTCGTTATTTGGAACATGGTAAAACAGACTGTTAATGTGCTTGCAAGAAATTGAACGAAGATACCAAATTTAAACGTATTATTTACGGCACCAGCAAACCTAAATAAACAAAAAAAAAATATCGTTAGACATTTTTTACGTGGATATATATTTAGAAAAATCACATTAGAAACAATTTTACCCGTATATACATTCGTGATGACGAATGCATAATTTCAAAATGGATTTCCTTTCATTCGTGATATTCGTAAGGCGATTTTCCAAGATTCTAATCTGACAGCAAATGTTTAGAAGAAGATCGCAGATCAGAGTATCTAGAGCCACGTGAATTATTGCTCCAAATGTCAGTGCTATCATTTGGTGAGCGTACGTTAAATAAAATACAACGGGTGTCATGTTATCGTCGAACGGTAACCAAGCTTGAAAAGTTAATTGTCTTTTTCTAAAGTCTGTAATCAATGACATGAATAAAAAGTGGCTCACCGTGAATGTGATTAAAGATACGTAACTGTGAATGTTGAACCTGAGAAAGAAAAATATCCAAATACTTTGATATCTAAATTATATATGTATAATATAATAATATATATATATATATATATTATACAAATCATTTTGCAATTTATATTACAAACCGAGACAATTTGTCAAACTTTGTTTGAATGTTCGTCTCCATATCGTTCAATGGTTGATACGGTTCTTGTCCCAGAGTATCAATTAATTTAACAATATTTTTACGATTGGCCACGAGACATAACAATTTGAAACAGGATACGAAATGTGCCAAGAATACGTAGATATCATCGGAAACTTCGCCCGAATCAATTGCGATTATAGCAATACCGATCATTTGCGACAAAGACAGAGATGATACCAAAAGTGCAATAAAGATTGTGTATAAATTATGAACGAGACATTTATATAACGAGAGCGACCAAGACAAGGGTCTCCAACATCCACAGATACTGAGAATAATAAATATCGATCGTAGTACAGCCATGCTTATATGCGAATGAAAAAAAAAAAAACTCAATTTATTTATTGAGATATAACTTTTCCAGCATCGTCTACTTGTACCATCTACGGGGATTATAAATCCTTCGATCGTTATAATAAAGGATAAATAATTTTTCGTAAAGTCCGACGTCCGGTATGCACCGAAGGAAATATTCTCACAAACTAAAGGAATACAATTTTATTTTATCGATACAACTATTTTTTCTCTCTCACGAATGATACGGAAAAAATAATTCAATACTTTACAGTCGAAGTATATCATTATTATAATAACGACTATGAAAAGATGCGTTGTTCCCTTAAATGGAATTTAATAAAATATCATGTAAATCATATCTCTCTCTCTCTCTTTCTCTGCAGCGACAAAAACGAACGACGACTCTTCGATGTTCTATCATTATAGATTATTAATTATTCCTATGCACTGTGCGTGGAAACAGGGACATAGTAGGGAAAGAAATGCTTTGATTTTTTTCTCTCTGTCATGAAATTATTATAACTCAGCTAAGTCTGTCATCTGCAAATATTGCTACTTGTGGAAAGCTAAACTTATCAAAAAGGATTAAAATTTGTCTTTCCATCTTTTACGTCTTCGCTGCTTACCTTTGTTTCAACGATTATTCTATAGTTTCAACGTTTGAGAACAATTCCGAAGAGGATATAAGCTGTCCCAGTTGTCGAGAAAACAAAATTTGTAAATGTCACCATTAAAATTATCCATATTTTTCATGTCATTATCGATTATAGTTGTATTACCTTATACAATAAAATAGGAAGCTCGATGACTTTTCTTGCAGGTAAATTATTTTATTTTTCTCTTTTTATCATTCACGTAATTTTCAATCAATACATTACAAGTCCATCGTATCTACACACTCGTTCGAATCATTTACATTGGTCTTGTTTTTCTACGTCTTTTCTACTTACTCTTCTTAAGTTTGTTCCAAGAAGTTGTATGCCGTGTATGCGGTCTTAAGTATCTGAAAAAGAAGAAAAAACCATGGAACATGGAACTATTGTCAAATTTTGTTATCACCGTAAAAATACTGACGCTCACGAACGAATCGATGTTCAGAGGAAAAAGATTGACAACGATAATGACGATCGGTCTTGTCGTACGTTTCATCATAATCAAAATACTCTTCTTGATGTCATTGTTCAGCTCCATCAAATTCGTATCGAACATTTGGTAGATAATTTCTTCGCTCTGCGTAATGAACAAAATATTATTTTATACGTAAGTAGAAGGATTACTTCAAATGTTTCTGGCAATTATTTTTCACAGAAAAGAAATGGTCTTCGATAGGGAAAAAATACTTTCATTAATTCGAGTATTTTACGTCAATTTCTAAGAAATATTAATCACCGAGTAAAAAAAAATAATTTCCAATGAGAATTAAAATTAATGGTAATCGACAGATTATCAGTATTTCTTTTGGCAGACCTTTAGAGTGACTAAATGTCCGTACCAGCAGTAGAGAAACACTTGGGTTAACATGCCAGACATAAAAAATGTCATTTTTAGAAATTCCAAACTATTCAATGATATTTTCGTTATTTGGAACATGGTAAAACAGACTGTCAATGTGCTTGCAAGAAATTGAACGAAGATAGCAAATTTAAACGTATTATTTACGGCACCAGCAAACCTGAATGTAAAGAGGAGGAATGGTTAGACATTTTTTATGTAGATATATTTAAAAAAATCACTCGACAAAAATGTACCCGTATATACGTTCGTGATGACGAATGCATAATTTCAAAATGGATTTCCTTTCATTCGTGATATTCGTAAGGCGATTTTCCAAGATTCTAATCTGACAGCAAATGTTTAGAAGAAGATCGCAGATCAGAGTATCTAGAGCCACGTGAATTATTGCTCCAAATGTCAGTGCTATCATTTGGTGAGCGTAAGTTAAGTAAAATACAACGGGTGTTATGTTATCGTTGAACGGCAACCAAGTTCGAAAAGTTAATTGTCTCTTTCTAAAGTCTGTAATCAACGAGAGAAATACAAAGCTGCTCACTGACAATGTGATCAAAGATGCGTAACCGTGAGTGTTGAACCTGTGAAAGAAAAATATCCAAACGTTTCGACATTTCAATCGTATATATTTAATAATAAACGTTTTAAATATTATACATATATACATTTTATTTTGTATATTTAGAAATTTATATCACAAACCGAGACATTTTGTCGAATTCGTTTTGAATCCTCCTTTCCGCATCGTTCAACGGCTGATGCGGTTCTTGTCCCAGATTGACAATTAAGTTAACAATGTTATTACGATTGACCACGAGACTTAACATTTTGAAACAGGATACAAATTCTGCCAAGAATACGTACATGTCGTCGGAAACATTGTTCGTATCGTCCGCGTTTAATGCAATACCTATCATTTGCGACAATGACAGAGATGATACTAGAAGGGCTACGAAGATCGTGTATAAATTATAAAAGAAACATTTATATAACGAGATCGACCAAGACGAGGGTCTCCAGCATCCACAGATACTGAGAATAATAAATATCGACTTTAGTACAGCCATAGTTATACGCGAACGAAAAAAAGAAAAAAGGGAACTCGATTTATATTTTTTTGAGATATAACCCTTCTAGCATCGTCTATTTGAACTCTCTACGAGAAAATATAAATCCTTCGGTCATTTTGCGACAAACAATTTTTCATGAAGTCTGACTTCACGGATTTCCAGCATGCACCGAATGATATATTCTCACGAACTAAAAGAACACTTATCTATTCCATTGATACGAGTATTTTTGTCTTCCCAATAAATGATACGTCCAATGTAATTCTATACTTTGTCATCGAAGTGTATCATTATAATAAATGTCCACTATGAAAAGATACGATTTATAAGATGACGTTTCGGTATTTATGTAAATTATCTCTCCAGAAAAGAACGACGAGACTTTTCAATGTTCCATCATTATCGATTATTAATTATTCCTATGGGCTATGTGGTAGCAGCGACATAGTGGAAAGGAATACCTCGCGAAGGTAGCTATTCGCAAGAATAATACACCAGAAGAGTACAACTCTCTTTTTTTTTTCAAGAAATATTCCCAATGAAATAGTCTTCGAATAAATGGGGTGGTAAGTCGTACGACGGGTTCCTTCCAGGTAAATCATTCGTTCCTTCTTTCTTTCTTTCTTTTCTTTTTGTTATATACCACTTTTATAGCTTTCAATATTTTTATTAGCATTAATATTGTTGATCTATTATTCGTACATAACTACAAACTTAGGCAATATTTTGTTTTCATTCCTTCCTATATCACTTCTTACATCTTTCCGCTCCGTTATTCTTGCGTTTGTTGTAAAAGATTATAAGCCGAATAGGCGGTTTTAATTATCTGAAAGAAAAGAAACAAAAAAAAACAAAAAAAGATAACGGTGAAGTATGAAATTATATGATATTTAATATCACGATACTTTGATATATTGTTATGGGAATACCGACACTGATAAATGAATCGAGATTAAGGGAGAAAATTTTCGCAACGACCAATGAGATTGGATTCATAGCACGATTCATCATAATCAGTAAGGAAGTCTTGACGCTGTTGTCAAGTACCGTCCAATTTATGTCGAAGATCCTGTCGATAATTTCCTTGCTCTAAATTTTAAAGGTATTGAGTATTATTTCAATAATCAATACCCAATCACGTCTATTATATTTAACATCTCGCCAGACCTTTAAAGTGACCAGATTTCCGTACCAACAGTAGAGATAAATTTGTATCAACATGCAATACATGTAGAGCGACATTTTCGCATATTCGATAGAAGTCGATGATATCTTTGTCAATTGATATAACGTGAAAGAGACCGTCATCGTGCTGCCGGAGAACTGAATGAACATTATGACTCCAAATATTTTATTTACGTTATCTGCGAATCTGTGTACGTTAATCGAAGAAATTATTTATTTCATATATGCGACTCACTTAATTTATTTCTTTTCTTCATTTTTTTTTTTTTTATACAAATTAGTCAATTGACTTTTGCACGCGAATGAATGAATGAATGAATGAATTAACTTTTCGAATTAATTCTTTATGAAACCTTTGACGATGTGAACTAACTTGTATATGCATTCATGATGGCGAACGCACAATTTTAATAGCGCCTTCCGTTCGTTGGAGATTTTCATCAAGCGACTTTCCAAAATTTTGATTTGACAACAGATATGTATAAAAATGCCACAGATCAGAGAATCTAGGGCGACGTTAAGAAAGCCGGCCAATGTCATACCTAACATCTGTTGGGTGTACGTTAAGTAATATATAACGGGTGTCGTGCTGTCAAATGGTAACCAAACTTGAAAAGTTAATTGTTTTTCCCTTAGGTCTGTAAGCAAGGACATTAATACGAAGCTGCTCACCGAAAACCCGATTAACGATGTATAACCGATCGTGTTGAATCTAGAAAAGTAAAAATGACGAAAGTATTCTCATGGAAATCGAATTAATTGTGGCGTCCGATGTAAAAAAAAAAATAAAATAAAATAAAAAAGAGAAAAAAAGTCACATGTTACGAGAAATCGTAATGATATGCTTCTAGAACGAACCGTGCTAATTTTTCAAATTTCAATTGAATACGAATTTCTTCGTCGTCCGACGGCCTGTGTGGTTCCTCCGCTAAAGTGTCGATTAACTCGACGACATCGTTATGATTGTATTTAAAGGTTAACATTTTTAAACAAGACACAGCGATCGTCAAAGATATGTAAATTTCTTCGGAAAGATCGCTCGAAATGTTTTGAGCGATACCAATGATTTGCGATAATGACAAAGACGATACTAGAAAAATTACACAGACATTGTAGAAATTGTATATAAGACGTTTGTGTAACGAGAACGACCAGGACGGAGGTCTCCAGCATCCGCAGATACTGAGAATCATTAAAGTCGATGCTAAAATCGTCATTTTTTTTCCGTGAATCAATGACTTTACAACGCGAAGCCACGAATTAGGCTATCAGCCCAAAACAGGTATAAACTTTTGGTTGAATCAGATCGTTCCCGTCTTAGAAACGAATATTATGAAATTTTTTTACGGACTGACACTATGTTGCGTGTCAGTTTACTCATACTTTTCTTCTCCCATGAATCGTACGATCGATATTATTCTATTACTTCCCCTAAAGGGAAGTATATCATTACTGTAATATCAACTTGAAAAATTACGTACACTTTGTCATACCGATAAAACAATCTTGCTTGAAAGAAAACGGATGACTTTTCGATGTTCTATACTTATCATCATTAATTATTCCCGAGCGTTTTACAGTGGCAGCGACACGACGACAGGATATTTTCCGCTTTGAATTTCTATGGTTACATACCGAGGGATTCCGTTTGCGAATCTTGTGCAAATTTTCGAATAACACCATTTCTAAATATTACAAATTCTTATGAAGCAAGAACGAAGTACTTGTTAAATAAAGAAAAAAAAAAAAAAAAAAGAAAAAGAAAATCGTGAGAATGAAGCGAACGACAAAGTGACCGGTGGAAAATGGAGATCGCTTCTCGCAAAATAAAATACTCCAGGTAAGTTTGATTTATGATCGTTGATCATAAAGCAGTTAATATTTTATTTCCTGTATATTTTCGTCTACAGAAAAATATCGATACTTTTGCTTTTACTAACGTCGATTGCTCGAATTTCATTTTTTTTTTTCGATTATTATGAAGACTTTTGCAAAACGTTGTAAGCCGTGTATGACGTATTAAGTATCTGCAATTCGTTTAAACGATATATAAGAACACGATGTGAAGAATAAGGAAATATATTTGCCTTGCAAAAAAAAAAAAAAAAAAAAAAAGAGGAAGAAGAAGAAGAAGTATAAAACTAACTCACGCTTGTAAACGATTGAGCTGACAATACTATCACATGGCCACTTCTCATTTCGATAGGTTTTGTTGCTCTAGACATTATGATAGGAAGAATTTTGACAATGTCATTTCTCAATGAGGTCCAATCCATTTCATAAAACTCATCTCCGACTTGTTTGCTCTGTTAACATAGGAAAAAAAAAACACAAAAAGATTATACAATTACGCGTATAAAATGTCGTATGTCAGACGAAAGATATCATTTGTACGTCGACCTTTAATATAACTTCGTTGCCGAACCAACAATAGAGAAAGATTTGCATAAACATAGAAGCGAGATAGGAAACTGCCCACAAAAATTCAAAGCTAGTGATCTCTGTCTTGGACATTCTGTAAACCGTCAAACAGAGTACAATCGAACTTATCGAGAATTGTAGCATGATCATCGTGGTAAAAACTTTGTTGACCTTGTTCGCAAAACTAGAAAATGATAAGTATTGTATCTTGAAAATTTATTCCATCGTTCTCTTGGCGTTTAACACTTTTATATTAAGAGATACGCTCACCTGTATATGTAGAGATGATACTCGATTAATTCGCGAATGATCCTTCTCTCCTCTCTCGTCCAATTAACGATATGATCGTAATTCTTTCTCGCCACTTGTAATAAAATTGGCAACATTTTGATACGATGACCTAGTATCTCCAATTGCCCACAAATTTGTAACATCAATCCGGAAATGATGGTCTCGTGAGCGACGCTTGCGTTTGCGCACACCAAAAGAGCTACGGATTGATGAATCAAAGACAACCAAAACATGATGTCCGAGGAATGATCGTAAGGAGTCCAATTGGCAAGTGGCAGGATACGTTCCTTCACGGCGTCTACGATCTGTGATATTATGGCAAAGACCACCGTTGCCTCGTTCAAAAATTCGCAGTAAATCGTGATCCTCCTAACGTCGATGAATAAAATAAAAAGAATCATTCTTTTTCTAATGACAAAAGATTCTCTATAGGTGTAAAGTGCGTATAATTACTGGAACATACGGCAGGACGAACGTTCTTTCTTTGTTATTATCGAAAGGAATGAATCGTTTTGTTAATCGAAACTAAAGTCGTAAGTGTGAAAAATTTCGACGAATACTTTCCACTTACACGAGTCAGATCATGTTTGAGTAAGTACTACTTGGATATAAACTCACTTAGCCTTGTCGTCGAATTTCTTCCTTATCTTTCGTTCCTCCGTATCCCGTGGCACGCAATCGTCTTTCAGAAGCATATCGATCAACGAAACAATACTTTCCCGACGCAAAGTTAGATTTATAACTTTAATACACACCGCCACAACCGATATCGTTAGGGTAAACTTTTCGATGAACGTGTTAACGTTATGATCGACATACGCATCGACGATTTCACAAAATGCGAATAAACATAAGATAAATATCATGAATAGGGTGTAAAGATCATAAATGTAGGATTTGAAAGAATTTTTTGGCCAATTTACTGGTCGCCAATATCCAACGTACGTAAACAATGCGAATGATACAGGAAGAATATGCATTTTTACGATTTATAATATGTTCTTCCTAATATATATATTATTATATCCTTTGTATTTCTCTTCTTACTCGAAAAGAAAATATCGTAAAGATTTATAAAGCAGAGCTTGTAATAGGATAATGAGTTTAGATGTGAGACGTACATACACGTGTACGATATGGAAAGGATTTATAAAAAGTGTCTTCCTTTTCTTCCGTTATTTAAAACGTCATTCGCGTTACGACGTACAATCAGTAATTATCTCCGTCTATACAGTCAGTAATTCTTTATAACTTCCTTTACGTTCCTTCGCCGTACGTTCGCGAGTTATTTCTATCTTGGTTTTAGAAATATAAAGTAAATTCCATCGAATATACTAAGAGACAGAGAGACACGTAGGAAACTAATCAATGTTATATAATTTATCGGCGACGTCACATAATTTATTACCGAGTTCCATGTCTTCCATTCTGTAATTATACACAGTCGACGTATTTTTGCCTTCTCGATATTTTATTTCATAAATAATGAAAAATATTCCTCTCATAAACACGAGCAACTATAGCCACCGATACGTACAGATGAGTTTCGAATAAACTCGAACTAGTTCTGCATCGACATCATACATATACTATAATTCTTCTTATATTATTATTATTTATTCTCGTGGATTTTATTAACAATGAAAATGGACAACAGTATTGACTACGTTTTAAGGTACGGAACGAAATCGCACCGTCGAACGATATATGTATTTGTAAATATAACAAAATACATTACGACGAAGTTTGTAAAACATTAAAAGCGGAATATGAGACCTTAATTATCTGCAAATTGAATCATTAAATTAATAGTGTATAATCGTCAGAGATATGACAAGTTAATTGTCTATTCTTTCGTCACTTACTTTCATAAACGATTTTGCCGAAAGTTTCACTATATAGCCGCTATTCATTTCGATAGTTTTCGTTGTTCGTGCCATAATTATGATAAGACTTTTAATCGTTCTACTTCTTAAAGATATCCAATCCATTTCATAAAATGCGTCTCCAATTCTTTTACTCTACAAAATTAAAACAAAAATAGGTTATTTAAGAATCGTACGAGAAATAAATGAAAAATGTTCCTCTTCTTTTATAAGGATACTGACCCTCAATGTAACCTCGTTACCAAACCAACAATAAAGAAAGAGTTGCGTGAGCATACACGCGAGATAAAAAAATGTCCAAAGGAATTCGAGACTGATAACATCTTTCGTTGATAATTTATACACGCTCATGCAGAGCACTGTAGAGCTTATAGAAAATTGCATGAATATCATAAACGTGAACACGTCGTTGACCTTTTTGGCGAACCTAAAATTAAACTATTTCTATGTGATAACGCCCGAAAAAATATTATACATATATGAAACGAGCTGATATGAGAATTACAACGATATTAATAACAACGATGAAACGAACGAACAAGAATGTCGACGAAATCATAACTTGTATTTCTAATAACGTGTAAAAAGTATCTATATACTAACAGCCAGTGTCATTATTTTTTAATGAAACAATAGTAATTCTTTACTTATAAACGTAAAGATGATACTCGACCAATTCGCCAATAACGTTATTTTCGGCTTTCGTTAAATCCTCGGAGGAGAAGGAGGAGGAGGAGGAGGAGGAGGAATAACTCGTTCGTGTCTTTTGCAGAAACGTCGGCAATGTTCTTGCCCGATGACAGAGTATTTCCAATTGAGCACAAATTTGTATCATCAGTCCGGATATTATGGTCTCGTGGGCGACGCTCGAGTTGGCACAAACCATGAGACCGATGGATTGATGGATTAAAGTCATCCAAAACATGATACTCGAGGTACGATCGTATGGTGTCCAATTGGCAAGTGGTAAGGTACGTGTTTCTAAGAATTTATTAAATTGGGCGACGGTGGCGAAGAAGACGGTAGTCTCGTTCAATATTTCGCAATAAATCGTGATAAATCTAAGGTAACACGTTTGACATTAATTCGTAAATCTTTAAAAAACGATATTAAAATGGATAATTATCGATTATATACGTGATATAATTATACTTGGAGACTATGCCATTGCTACTAGCACATACGATACCTATCTATCATTTAATTATTACTCACTTGGCACTTTTATCAAATTCCTTTTTAATTGCCAGCTCCTCGGAATCACGCGGAATGCATATCTCCTTTAGAAGCATATCAGCTACTGAAATAATAATCCTTCGATTGATCAAAATGTTCGTCACTTTGATACACACTCCGATGACGGATATAAAGAGTGAAAACTTTTCGAGTAAGTTATCCAAGTCGTTATTAATCAGAGCATCCATGAATCCACAAAATGCGAATGTATAAAGCAAGAATACCATGAAAGCCGTGTAAACGTTATATAGGAAACATTTTAAAGAATTCGATGACCATTTCGTTGGTCGCCAAAAACCAACGTAAGTCAACAGACCGAATGATAAAGGAAGTGTATGCATTCTTTCGATTAATACATTTTTTTTTTTTTATCTCTTACTCAATTTTATATGATAATCTCTCGAGTTTGTCCTTAAAGAAAAAAAAAATAAATAAATAAATGTTACATCTACTCACCGACGGATAAGAAATAAAAATACTAAATTATTAGTAGACATGCATGCACGTTTTATAGTATGAATATCTTTCTGCGTTTATTATTTATTCATACTTTCTTCGTTAACAACAGAAGATGGCTTTCTTTACTACGTACGGTAAATATTCAGATCGTAGTTACTATCGTCTTATCCTATGTACTATGTAATTTATATCATAATGTATAGACGATAATTGTGCGTGTCTTTCTCTCTCTCTCTCTGGCTATACCGTCAGTAAATTTTTATAACACTGCATTCTTATCAGGATTTCATCTTTCAAGCAATTTCCCTTCCTACGAGGACGACGTATAATTGCAACATTATTATATAAATAGTTGGAAATAAATCACGAGATTCTACGTTATACGATTCAAGTTCATTGTTCTAAAGACTTTTAAAATGTATAAAGCTCTCTTAGGAATGCACTCGATATACTTTTCTTTTTCATTTTCTATATTCTCCTTCGAATAGTTGCTCCGAAGGAACGTTACACGATAAAATATATTCCACGTGTAACAGATGAAAATTTGACAAAGGTTTAACTAAAATATCGTACGATCATGTTGGATTGTGATTTTATTTTGTCTAATATAAAAGTTTCATCTGTACAAAAAGTATTTTATCTACTGTCAATTAGTTAGTTCCATCTGGTCGTGCTCTGCCCGCAACTTTAGGCATTTTTTTATTAGTCGAGTCTTCGAGTTCTTTGGGCTTGTAATAATGCGGTGCGACTTCCAACAACCATTTGCTTTCTATTTCCGTAACCTAAGTATATTTAATAAGTTCGTTAGAACGATTAGACCTATATTCAATTATTAAGTTTAAAGGTTTTTTTTTTATTTTTTTAATTTTTTCCACGAAATATACCTGTCGCATGAATTCTTTCGTTGTAAATACCAATTCGTGATAAAGCAACCATCGTGGGAGTTCTTGAAACAGAGAACTATTCGGATGTATCGATACCGTTTGATTGTGCTTCGCCGTTTTATAATGGCCCCCCTTTGACAAACGAGCTACGTGATAGAAATAACCTGCCGTAATCGCCTGAAATATTTGAACGAAGAAACGTAATAACGCAAGAGCCAACATTGGAAGGTTCAAAAAGGTAAATAACAAAATTAAATACCTTCCGAATATTGACGGTTTCTGTAATACCCGAGACAAGTTCCATTTCAACGCGTTGCATCAAGCCGATCAACTGTTCCCTAACGTCTCTGGCACGTTTCATCGATCTAATCGAACGAATACACATCGTTTACGACGCTACGTCAACGTAATTGAACACGAAAAAAAAAAAAACAATTCCATCATACCACCTACCTGTGCTGAATAAAATTCTCGTAACACCAATGAGTACTAAAATCACTTTGTTGCCACTGATTGTAAACGTTAAGGAGAGTGAGATGATCACCGCCAGGCACGTGAAAATTTTTTCGAGCCGTATCGGCGTGTATAATTTTGTCTTTAGGCCTATAGAAAATTGCTCCGTTTACAGAAAGCATAGCGGCTATCGTGGCCACCTCTTCGGAGCAACGATAACGTTCGCTGGCCAACAACATTTTTGCCATCATTGGATCAAGCGGAAATTCTGCCATACGTCGGCCGAGTTTCGTTAATTCACCCCGATGATTAAGAGCACCCAATGCATAAAGTTGCTCTAAAGCTAATACTAATGTCTCATGAGGCGGTGGATCGAGAAAATCAAAGTGAACTAAATCGTTAATACCTAGAGCCTTTAAAGTGAGCACTGCATTACCTATACACACACACACACACATATATATATATATATTGCGAATTATCATAAAATCAAATTATTGCGCGGAACGGGATGATATCAATTTCATACAATTATCGAATTAATACAAACCAAGATTTATCCTTTGTATTTCAGGTACGGTATTATCTTCCAACTCGTGCTGATACGCCCATGCCGTGTAAAGCCTAAAACATTTACCAGGCGCCACTCTTCCAGCGCGACCCGCTCGCTGCATCGCGGAAGCTTTACTTATCGGAACGACCATCAAACTTTCCATTCCTGTTCGCGAATTGAAATTATTCTGTTTCGCAAATCCAGGATCTATCACGTAAACTATATTGTCAATGGTCAAAGACGTCTCCGCTATGTTAGTAGCCAGAACGACCTATTGGGGGAAAGATGAGATACGTAAAAATGGATCCTGGAGACGACGCGATAATAATGGGAGGAAAGAAAAAAATAAAAAAAATAAAAAACCTTTCTAGCGCCAGGTGGAGTAGGTTGAAATATTTTAGCTTGCATATCACTCGGCAAGTTCGCATAAACAGGTAATATCAAAAGTTCAGCCAGCTTAGTTCCCAGCCTTCTTACTCTCTCTTGTAACATCTCTTGACACGTCTCAATCTCGTCCTGACCTTATCGACATTTTTTTAAGTTACTAGTTGATTTACAACTGCTAAATATCATCAACATTCTAATTGGCGACGCTTTTGGATCTACATATACGTTCAACGACACGATTCTAATGATTCGCGGGGAGTACGTACTCACCAGTCAGAAATACTAGCACATCTCCTGGCGGTTGTGTTGCGTGAATTTGAAGAATGGAGACTACGCATGCATCGATATAGTCTGCTTCCGGGGCTTTCGTGTAATATATATCTACAGGGAAACGACGACCGGGTATACGAAATATTGGAGCGTCGTCGAAGAATTCGCTAAACTTTGTTGCATCCAATGTCGCGGAAGAAATCAACAGTTTCAAGTCCGAACGAAATCTTGTAATATCTTTGACCAAACCGAATAAAATATCGGTGTGCAATGTCCGCTCATGAGCTTCGTCAATTATCATTACGCTAGAAACAACGCGTGTATCGTCGTCAGTAAATATTTAAACGAAAAAAAAAAAAAAAAAAAAAAGAAACATCCAATTACAATTTAGAATAAAATTGTTTTCTGGCATTTTACGAGATTACCTATAAGACGCTAAATCGGGTTGACTGAGGAATTCACGATGCAATGTACCATCGGTCATGTATTTTATACGCGTACGATGAGACGTGCAATCTTCGAAACGAATTGCATAGCCAACTTCGTTCCCAAGTTTAACAGCCATCTCGTGAGCTACTCTAGCAGCTACAGACATCGCTGCCACTCTACGAGGCTCGCTACAACCAATAATTTTGTCATTCACCGCGAAGCCCGATTCGTATAAATACTGCGGTATTTGCGTTGTTTTTCCTGAACCAGTTTCACCCTCTATGATAAGAATCTGAAATGAAAGTGTCGAGTTATTCATCATCCGTCAAGTTTTGCGATAAGATTCGTTTCGGACAAGCGATCTCGATGCGATACCTGATGCTCTTTGATAGCTTGAATAAGATCATTCTTAAATGGATATATCGGCAAGCTCTTTTTCGTTTCTTGTATGGTTTGTAAAATTTTAGCCTGCGGAGAAGGACTGGATTCACGTTTTGTACCTTTTTCGCTTCCAGGCATACGCAGTGCCTGAATAAATTCTATTTCGTCCTCCAATAAAAGATCGTAATCCTGTTGTGCTGTTATTTAAATGCGTGTCGATGAATCATAAAGACAATGAATTAAGATATTATTATTATTATTATTATACCTTTTCTGTCTTTTGCCCCAAATCTAAATACCGCGGATGACATCTGATCAGACTCCCATTTACTTTGTTCAGATTGAGGTGGCTCTGTATCGGGTGGTTCCGCCTCAGCTTCTAATTTCTTCTTTTCCAAAGGCATATGATATCTTTGTACCCTTTCAAGTTCCCTAGCCTTTTCATGTTCTTTTGCCAATTGTAATAATTGTTTCTTATGAGCTCTTTCACGCTTTTCGCGTTCCGTTAAACTATATCAAATGATATTTGTTAATAGCATGACTTATATTATTATCATCATTAATTTAAATATAATTAATAAATTACATTTCTTCTTCAAACAGGTATTCATCATCGATAATGTCTGCTTCCAACTCTGCCACTTTATCCTCTTTACGTTTTTCTAAATACTTCCTACGCGATTCTACTCTCAGTTTTGGAACGAGCTTTTCTCTCGCATCGGTTTCCATGAGTTTAAGTCTTTTTGCTGCCTCAGCTTTAGAAAAGAAGAAAAGAAAGAAAAACATATTTTTATATCAATTCTCAAAGGGAAAACACTACGACTATTGCAACATCTTACCTGCTCCAGAGCCAGCGGGCATAGCAACTTTACGCGTCTTACTATCATCCTTAGCTTTGAGACGATTCGCAAATTCATCTCTCTCTTTTATATCTTTTTTACGCCTTTCTTCCTCACTATCGCTATCCTCGCTCGAGGTTTCTTGTCTTCTATATTTACTCATTTTGAATAACCCTTTGTAGATCGTATTAACAAACTATTCTATCTGTAAAAGTACAGGCAGACTTTTAATATTTATATAAAATTAGAAATTATATAATATCGTTCTGGAAGAAATGATTATTGTTGTACGATTAAATTCATTTACGTGAGGAATTAATTATTAATCACTAACAATATTTAGCGTTTACAAACGTTTCTCATTTCATAGGTTACGTTTCGACAAACCGCAAATACAACGGACATGTGTGTTCGCGACAGTAATGACATCTGTTGGATAAAATACTATCGATCTTTCGATCGATCGATATCATTATCGCATCTTCTCGAATACGTCACGTTCGATATTTTCAAATATCTACTTGTTTCGTACTATCTCAAAGGATCACTTTGAATGATAAATATAATATCAATTAAGAATTACTACGTAAACAGGATTATTGCGGTATCGAGAAAATACACACAACTACGTGCTATTTATTTAGTCCAAATATAGTTTTAAATAATCGAATTTATTATGACATACGTTATCGAAACAATGTCTTGATTGCATCGATGGAGTGGATTGCAAATATATCCGTTCGAAGCGTATATTATCTCGAATATATTTTATTATACATACATTAATGAAAATATATACATGGTAGACTGCAGCTCATCGAAGCAGCAAAGTGTCAATATAATCAGCTACAGTATTCGTACGCGGATCTGTTTGAATGACGTCCTCTCGATAATGTCGATTCTCCATCGACGTTATAAATCGGGAATTTTTCGGGAGGCACGTGTAGGCCGACACGTGTAGACCATTCTGTTTCATTTTCATAGAATTTTCTTTTCCTTCCTTTTCATTTCTTTCCCGTTTCTCACCCATTCCTTCCTTCCTTCCTATGGACACTTTCTCGACAGACACGATGATCCTCTATCGCGTGACGGTGAAGTCCTTTTAGGGACATAAAAACGCGTTCCTGAGAATAAGAATGACGATTGGGCAAACAGATATATAGGAATACTTTCACTGATCTTCGAATAACATCTGAATCTTATTCTCTTACTTTCGCATCCTTTCTCTCTCTCTCTCTCTCTCTCTCTCTCGCTTTCTTCTAATTTTCTTTTTTATTTTTTGCAT
>OU426868.1:730000-732500 GCA_911387685.1 Dolichovespula media
ATTCTGGAAAAATTATCGCATTGTTTCTCGTGTGACGTGCGCGATAAAGAAAAGAAACAAACAAAGCAAAAAAAAAAAAAATAAAAAAAAATAAAATAAAAAGAAAAAAGAAAAAGGAAAGGGAAGGAAAAAAGAAATTTTCATCGGGATCGCATTGGCGAAAGAGACGTTTACAATTTGAATCAACGTATATACCCTGCACTCGTGTAGATTGATGGCTTCGAGATTTTGACAATAGAGTGCCAAACATTTGACACCTCTGTCCGTCAACTGACGACAGCCCTTGCTTTGAAAGCTACGCAAATGTTTACAGCCCCTTGCTAAAGCTTCGACGCCATTGTCGGTAAGTAACTCGCACCACGATAGATTGATGTGAGTTAACAATGGACAACCATCGGAAAGATCTTTCAACGAAATATCCGTTATCTCGGGGCAGGAATCCAGATTTAATCGTTGAAGCTTTTGACAGTACGTACTAAGGGCCGCACAAGTCGCATCCGAGATTTTCTTACACTGGCTCAGATTAAGTTCCTCGATGTTACAACAAGACTTAGCTAATTCTTGCATCGATATGTCCTCGATACTTTGGCATCCTCTCAGTGACAATTGTCTAAGGAATCCACCGCAACGATTCGAGATGTTTTGTATTACAGCCCCCTGTACAAGATTATTATACAATGTACGGGGAAATTTATCGAAATTTCACAATCGTTACAAGAGGATCTCTCATAAACAACGATCTATGTACCTCTACGTCTCGTTGAAAATCGAATAGGTCGATCCTTTGCCAGTTGGAACCGTCGAGGGCTAATACGTTCCATGCCTTACTTACTTGGGCACATCGGCATAAGGATATCACATCGAGATACGAGAGAATCCTGAAATTACATCGATCGATATTAATTCTTTCGATATGGCATTGAGAGATAATACCATTACCTCAATAACAATTCCTTTGGCAGTTTCTTGTTAATCTGCGCCTCGTCGTCGTGAAATACCCACGTTAGCTGTAAAAAATGACGTTGATAGTAAAGAATATCGTTCGGACAGAGAGAGAGAGAGAGAGAGAGAGAGAGAGAGAGAGAGAGAGAGAGAGAGAGAGAGAGAGAGAGAGAGAGAGAGAGAATATAAAGAAAGATCATGTAGACGCGCAACCGACAGCCCACCGATGAAAGTACGCATAATAATGTTAAGCGTGCAATGATGGGATATTAACGATGAAGCTTACTTAGTACGAGCGAAGATGATGAAAAAAACAACGGACATTAGAATGAAAGACAAACCTGCACGTAGGATTGCTTCATGGTAGTGACAGGGTTGTTGTGAGCATGCGATTGCGACGTGCAATAACCACCCTGATGATGATAATGGTGATAATGATAGGATGGATGCTGCTGTCTCCACCATTGACTTCCGGTTCCAGACTCGTCGACCGGTTGAACACCTTGACCCCCTCCTCCTACTCCCACTCCCACTCGAATTACTTTTTTCTAAAACACATTCCAATGTATCGTCGGTGACGTAATAATGCTTTCTGATATTCTCTTCGTTTGTACGAGAGAGAGAGAGAGAGAGAGAGAGAGAGAGAGAGCCCATCCACAATTTTCTTCCCATCGATATTTAACTCCCCTGATGACAGTTTAAAATCGCCGTGTGTCTTCACAACTATATTACTTTTTTTTTTGCGATTCATTTCGAGTGATAACGATAGTGCAACAACGACGACGACGACGACGACATTGACGACGGTGACTCGACGATAAAATTTGTGACGTTTTGCTCGACCATGTATATTTATAAAGACGATTAACTTTTAAGCTACGTGCATCTCTTTTATTTTTATTAAAAATTCTTTTATTTTTTTATTTTTTATGAATCTCTCGAAAGCACGTGTAACACCGCAACGGATAAAAATGAAAGAAAAGAGAGAGTAAAAAAAAAAAAGATCGACCGACGATCGCTATGTTTTCTTTTCTCCCCGTTCTCACTATTCTCGTCAAGTTAAAACAAATTTATAATCATTAAAAAAAAAAAAAAAAAAAAAAAAAAATGAAAAAAAAGAAAAGGAACAACTGTACAGACTCGTTTGCATTTCTTTCAATATTTACTTGCTATGCCTTCGATACCGCATATGAAACGAACGAAGAAAACATGAAAGAAACGTAAACGTGTAAAGAGAGAGAGAGAGAGAGAGAGAGAGAGAGAGAGAGAGAGAATTATCTTTTATTAAATCACCTCATTAATCACTCGTAAAGACCTTAGAAACTCGTACACGACGCACGTACGTACGTATGTATATATGTATGTATGTATATTAATTGAGGAAAGATAAATATTATGTTCGACGATACGACAATGGCAAAGTATTTCGGATAACGCGTATTTTTCAACGAGGTTTAAGAATCGCGAACGATAAATATTGAGATCTACTCCCACAATGAAACGATCGGAGAAATTTTAAATGTGTAGATTAAACGAGCGTACAAGGGGGCGGTTGCTC
>OU426868.1:737500-862500 GCA_911387685.1 Dolichovespula media
ACTTTAGGATTTTTTTTTTTCTATTTTTCATCTATTTTAGATCAGCGTGGTTAGTAGATAATTTATGTGAAAATAAATGTTAATATCATAATAAGATTATACGTGTGATTAATATCGCACTATCAAAGTGCGCCATCTGTCATAATTGAAATCGCCCGGTAGGTAAGAACGTACACATGCATTACCGACGTTATATTCATTTTATAGTTTACTATATTACCAATGATCAATACGTGATTATCATCGTATGCTGTATTAGATTCGGTGTATATATATATATATATATATATATATATATATATATATATATATATATATATATATATACTTTTTTTTAACAAAGATTAATTGTTTTAAGATCAGTAAACGAGTAATGCCGCATAAACTTTGGAAATTACTAAATAACGCTTAGCAACGAAAAAAATCTCATTTTTCTACATGCTATATGAAAGATACCTTTTAGAGTATTATATGTTAGATCATTTGGAAATATAATTGCTCTTATTTCAGTAATTGTTACAGCTAAAACATTGAATAAAATATCTCTACTCCATTATCTGTCATTATATTATAAAACCACATAACGTCACTGTAATCTGAAAGTAGTTTGTGATTTGATCCCTGAAATTAATAAAAATTTTATATATTTTTCTTGGTGATAACTTTGACCGATAACGTATTAGAAATCTCCAAATCACTGATAATATAGAAGATCAAAGTACGTTGAATTATGTAAAAAGGTTTTGAGCTTCGACTATGATAGCAAATAAATTTGGTCTAATTCCGTATAGAATATAGCGAATAATATGATGCGATATTAGTATCGTTATCAATATTTCCGTAGAAAGTTCCTTGGATTACGTAGGAGATATTTCTGTGGTATTATTTCATTAATTGTTTTCTTTTATCTCTTCAACATATGTATACGTTTTGTTATAAAATACTAGTTGTTTTCCTCGATTGAAAATATCGAAAAATGTTTGAAAATTGATACAACAATGGTAGATTCCGTTAAGATAATAGAAATCATCGTTTTCGCTAAGAGGTAAAAACTCTTTGAAAGATATGGAAACGTTTCGTTGTATGCGAGGAAATGCAATGTTACACTTGTACGTTCATTAGTTCTGAGAAATTAATGATATAACGAATATGTCTGTAACATGCTTCAAAAGACTATTTTTGAAAGATATCAATGATAACGAACGAGTTAATCGATTGATAAGGTTTTACGTGCCTATAAAAGAGGTTCCATCCTACTCATTATTATTAGTTATCAATTTATTGGGTGCGTGGTAAAGATATATCGTTAAAAGATCCATTGGACAGTTCGTTCACGATGAAAGGTGAGTCAACGTATCGTTAAATTTTTTCTCTCAAACATTTTTTGATACTAATTAAGTGATATTTAATAGAGCCAATCGCTTAATAATTGAAGAATTAAATTATTCATTAGCATACAAGATTTTACAGGCGATAGGATATTTTACGCGTTTTGCAATATCCTTCAGCATAGGTTTATAGAATTTTATTCGATATAAATTTGACGACTTATCTGTTATAAGTACGTAAGATATTATGAACCAAGATACTTATTGTTAGTATTTTAAAAAACGGATGAATAAATGCTTATGCAATAAAATTATTAACAGTTAATTTTTCAATTCATACAGAATGTCCATATTAAATGTGTACATGCATAATTACTTACTTAATATATCAATGCTCTCCTTTATAACTATGTGTATAATTATATGAAAAATAGAAACGTTTATAACATATATATATATATATGTGTAAAAGAAAAAATTTACAAAAGTTTTCAAAACTTTCAATGACCTTAAACATTTTCCATCAATTTTAGGAAGCTTTGGGTTGGTCGCAGTACTTGCGATCATCCTAGCCGCAGAAAATTTAGAAGCAGCCCCCCAGCAAAGAGTACCAACAGTATGCCCAAGTGAAGATTCTCCCGAAGAAACGGTTTTACTAGCTCACGAGTCAGATTGTAGCAAATTTTACGTTTGCTTTTTAGGTGAAAAAATTTTAAAAGAGTGTCCATACAGTAACAGTAAAGGCGATAGGCTTCACTTTAATCCTCTACTACAGGTTTGTGACTATCCTTCGGAAGTAGGTTGTCAATTGCAACCTATACCGAGTAAACAACTAACTACGTCTAAAGTTGTGCCACTAACAAAAGAACCAACATCGCAACTAACAACTCCACGTAGCATACCATCTTCGATATCATCATCTAACTCATCAAATCCAATTAAATACATAAAACATGAATGCAAGTGCAGTTTATTGTACGAGTATATCGGTGATAAGAAAATACTCAAACAGTGCCCGGATGATTGGTGTTGGAACCAAGATCTGCAAAGTTGTTACATAGCCGATCAAAATGAAAGCACGCAAGAGCGAATCTCGAAAACACCAATGGCACCAGAACACGTACCATGTTCAAAAGGAGAGAAGAGACAACATGAATGCCAATGTAACGAATATTACACGTGCGAGGATGGAAAATTTATTCTGCAATCTTGTACAAAAGACAACCATTGGAATGATGAAACCAAAACATGCACACGACCTAGACCAGCACATTGTCCTTACGTTCATTGTGAAGACGGTTATTACAAACCCGACAAAAATGATTGCAATAGGTATTACAGGTGTGAAGGATGGACTTACATTCCGCAAACATGTCCACCTGGATTACATTGGGATAAAGATAACGAATTGTGCACCAAACCTGATGCAGCAGGTTGTGGATGCGCCGTAGGTAGTACCAAGCCTCATCCGTCATATTGCGAATATTACTATCGATGCAACGGCTATGAATTCATCAAGCAGGAATGTCCAAAAGGAACGCACTGGGATCGCCTTAAAAATGAATGTAGAAACATTCAACAAGCAAACTGTCCTGAAAATCAATGTACAGAAGGTTATTACAAACCCCACAAAGATTGCAATAAGTATTACGTGTGCGAACTTAGTAAATACGTCGAGCAAACGTGTCCATCTGGATTACATTGGGATAAAAATAACAAATCGTGCAGAGATCCTGATGTAGCAGGTTGTGGATGCGCCGTAGGTAGTACCAAGCCTCATCCGTCATATTGCGAATATTACTATCGATGCAACGGCTATGAATTCATCAAGCAGGAATGTCCAAAAGGAACGCACTGGGATCGCCTTAAAAATGAATGTAGAAACATTCAACAAGCAAACTGTCCTGAAAATCAATGTACAGAAGGTTATTACAAACCCCACAAAGATTGCAATAAGTATTACGTGTGCGAACTTAGTAAATACGTCGAGCAAACGTGTCCATCTGGATTACATTGGGATAAAAATAACAAATCGTGCAGAGATCCTGATGTAGCAGGTTGTGGATGCGCCGTAGGTAGTACCAAGCCTCATCCGTCATATTGCGAATATTACTATCGATGCAACGGCTATGAATTCATCAAGCAGGAATGTCCAAAAGGAACGCACTGGGATCGCCTTAAAAATGAATGTAGAAACATTCAACAAGCAAACTGTCCTGAAAATCAATGTACAGAAGGTTATTACAAACCCCACAAAGATTGCAATAAGTATTACGTGTGCGAACTTAGTAAATACGTCGAGCAAACGTGTCCATCTGGATTACATTGGGATAAAAATAACAAATCGTGCAGAGATCCTGATGTAGCAGGTTGTGGATGCGCCGTAGGTAGTACCAAGCCTCATCCGTCATATTGCGAATATTACTATCGATGCAACGGCTATGAATTCATCAAGCAGGAATGTCCAAAAGGAACGCACTGGGATCGCCTTAAAAATGAATGTAGAAACATTCTACAAGCAAACTGTCCTGAAAATCAATGTACAGAAGGTTATTACAAACCCCACAAAGATTGCAATAAGTATTACGTGTGCGAACTTAGTAAATACGTCGAGCAAACGTGTCCATCTGGATTACATTGGGATAAAAATCACAATATTTGCACCAAACCTGATGTAGCAGGTTGTGCACCAAGATGCATCGATGGTTCTACCAAGGTTCATGAGTGTCAATGTGAATGGTATTATAAATGCATATCTGGTGAATGGAAACTGCAGAAATGTCTAGGGGGATTGCATTGGAATCGCATGACATATCGTTGCAATAATCCCGAAGTAGCACATTGTCCTACTTATAAATGTACAGAAGGTTCATACAAGCCCTTCCCAAATGAATGCAATAAGTATTACGCGTGCGAAAATAATGAATACGTTCCGAAAACATGTAAGGATAAATTCCATTGGAATCAAGCACGGAATATTTGCACATCAGTTCAAGAAGCGAACTGTCCTTACTTACCAAAACCAAAGTGCGAGGAGGATTCCATGACACATCACGAGTGTAAATGCGAATTGTACTATAAATGCGAAAAGGGCGAATTGGTCCAAAAGAAATGCCCGGATGGAACAGAATGGGATCGCAAGAACTATAAATGCGAAATACCTGACAAAGTAAACTGTCCTTACCGTAAACCGAAGAACTGTAAAGAAGGTCCATATAAACCCCACGAAAGGGATTGCAACAAGTATTACAAGTGCATTGAAAATGATTACGTTGTGAAAGCATGTCCAGTTGGAGAACATTGGGATAATCAGCACCATATTTGCGCACCTCCTGAAATAGCAGGTTGTAAAGATAGATGCATCGAGGGTTCTAAAATCCCTCACAAATGTAAATGTAATTTGTACTACATATGCGAAAAGGGGAAAAAAGTCCTGTATGAATGTCCAGCAGGACAGCACTATGATCATACGAACGAACGTTGCACTAGTCCCGAAGAAGCAAATTGTCCTAACAATAAATGTAAGATAGGTGAGTACAAACCTCACAAAGATTGCAATAAGTATTACAAGTGCGAATCTAATAAATTCGTTGTGAAAGCATGTCCAGTTGGAGAACATTGGGATAATCAGCACCATATTTGCGCACCTCCTGAAATAGCAGGTTGTAAAGATAGATGCATCGAGGGTTCTAAAATCCCTCACAAATGTAAATGTCATTTGTACTACATATGCGAAAAGGGGAAAAAAGTCCTGTATGAATGTCCAGCAGGACAGCACTATGATCATACGAACGAACGTTGCACTAGTCCCGAAGAAGCAAATTGTCCTAACAATAAATGTAAGATAGGTGATTACAAACCTCACAAAGATTGCAACAAGTATTACAAGTGCATTGGAAAGAATTACGTTGAGAAAACATGTCCAGTTGGAGAACATTGGGATAAAAAGCACAATATTTGCGCACCTCCTGATGTAGCAGATTGCGAAGGAAAATGTATCGACGGTTCTATCGAGCCTCATGAGTTTCAATGCAATTTATATTATTTATGCATAAGCGGTAAATTCGTCCGACAGGAATGTGATGGTGATTTGGAATGGGATGAGAAGAACCAGAAGTGTACAAGTAAGGAAGAAGCACAATGCGACAAAAGTAAGATGTCCTCCGACTGCGTTGAAGATTCTTATAACGTTTCGAAAACATGTGATCCTGGATTACATTGGAATCGAGAATACAATCTTTGCATAAAACCATTAGATGCACTTAACTCTACGGCACTTATTAGCACGTGTCCAGAAGGTCTTTTCAAACCCCACGAGGCGGAATGCGATAAGGTTTACATGTGCGTAAATAACGAGTACATCGATTTTAAATGCCAATCTGGATATCATTGGAATCGAGAACGCCAACGTTGCACCGTACCATTAGAAGCAAATTGTCCTTTCTTACGGTGCACCCCTGGTTATATCAAGGCTCATAAGAAATTTTGCGAAATCTACTTTCAATGCAATGACGATAAGTATGAGAAGATATTTTGTCCACCAAAACAGCATTGGGATCAGAAGAAAGGAAAGTGCAGACCAATTCTGAAAGCAAAGTGTCCTATGAATAACTGTGAAGATGGTTATTACAAATCCCACGAGACGGAATGCAATAGCTATTATAAATGCAAATTGAGTAAATACGTTAAGGAAAAATGTCCATTTGGAGAATATTGGAATCCAGATGACGAAATGTGCGTGCCAATTGGAACAGTAAATTGTCAATTGTGCAAAGAGGGTGATACCAAGAAACATGAGTCATATTGCAAATACTACTATGAATGCAAAGACGGTAAATTTGAGAAAAAGACATGTGAAAACGGAGAACACTGGGATAAAGATAAGAAAGTCTGCAGATCAATTCAATTAGCAGCTTGTTCTATGAATAAATGTAATGAAGGTTTTCACAAACCCCACGAGTCGGAATGCAATAAGTATTACGAGTGCGATTTTAATGAATACGTGCCGAAAAAATGTTCATCCGGATTACATTGGGATCGAAACGAGGAAGTTTGCGCGTCACCAGAAAAAGCAAAATGTCCTTTTTGCATCGAGGATGAAACCAAGCCTCATGAGTCATATTGCGAATTTTACTATAAATGCGAAAAAGGTAAATTTGTGAAAAAGCAATGTAAAGAGGGAGAACAGTGGGATCAAGATAACGAAATATGCAGAACAATTGAATTAGCAGCTTGTCCTATGAATAAATGTACAGAAGGTTATTACAAGCCCCATGATACGGAATGCGATGAGTATTACACGTGTAAAAATAGTGACTACGTTAAGCAAACGTGTCCACCTAAATTACATTGGGATCGAGATGACAAAATATGCAAGTCACCAGAAAAGGCAAGATGTAATTCGTGCACCGAGGGTGATACCAAGGCTCACGAGGCATTTTGCGAATTGTACTTTCAATGCAAAGGCGGTAAGTATATCTTAAATGAATGTCCAGACGGGAACCATTGGGATCGACGTAAATATGTCTGCAGAAAAATTGAAGAAGCAGAATGTCCTGTCAATGAATGTACAAAAGGTTATTACAAACCCCACGAGAGGGATTGCAATAAGTATTACAAGTGCAAACTTAGCCGGTACGTCATGAAACGTTGTAAGCCTGGAAATTTTTGGGATCCAGTGCACAATCACTGTACAATTCATGATTTAGTAAAATGTCCTTACGCAGTGTGCGCCGAGGGCTTTACCAAGCCTCATGAGTCACATTGCGAATTCTACTATATGTGCATAGACGGTAACCTTTTCCAGAAGGAATGTCCAAAAGGAATGCACTGGGATCGCCGTCACAATATCTGTAGAAAAATTGAAGAAGCAAACTGTCCTGAAAATCAATGTACAGAAGGTTATTACAAACTCCACAAAGATTGCAATAAGTATTACGTGTGCGAATTTGGTAAACACGTTCTGAAAACATGTCCATCTGGATTACATTGGGATAAAAAGCACTATATTTGCAACTCACCTGACTTAGCAGGTTGCGCTATTCAATCGAGCCCAGCACGTCAGGAACATCGATTTGGAATGAAAAAATAAAAATTTGCACGGCTTTTTAAGTTACAAGGTTTACCAATTAAACGATTCTCTATACCATATTATAATATAATTAATCTTTCAATGTGATCTTTTTCATTATCGTTCCTTTGATCAATTATTTCACTTTTATTAGATTTAAAAGGAATCAGAACTAGAAGGGTAATTAAAATTGATATTATCATTGCAAGTCAATGTAACTAGTTTGTTAAAACTATTTAACATGTTTATATTAAAAGCTCGCATTTTTTATTCGCAGTATCATACTTCTCTTCAAAGAAAAGAGGAGAAAACAAACAGATATTGATATCTGAACGGATCTTATCAATCCATTCTAATCATTTCTATTGCCATTATTTCCCATCAGCTTAACACATAAATTTCGTCATGGTTGTTATTATTACTAAACGTTGTGGTTAAAGTACTAACGCATTAACTGTTTTGTATTTAGTCCTAAATAACCTTGCAATAGATATTTATCAAGATCACATCGAATCATAATCTTAAGATTTTGTCAAACATTCATTTTTCCGTTGCATTGCTTTTGCTACAGTTCATAATAACAATAATTCCATAAAATAATATTTGTCTATATGTCTAACATAGAAGGCAGTTTAAAATGCTTCAATTAACATAATCTTCGTTAGAAATATTTTGTATTCTATTAAATGGAGCTATAGTTTTACTATTATCCACAATATTATCCAATTTTTGTTAATAGTTTTATTCTGGGATATCGTCTGAAATACTAGAATATAATGATCACTTGTTGATAATAAAATCTAAAACATAATTCATAATCACAAAGATTATTCATCGAACAGTTAAGACTATTAGATAACATTTCGTTAAATCTTTGCATGTTCTACGAAGAAATGAATAATTACTTTTTAATCTTTACAAATTGATGTAATTTATAGGTATGCGTACGGCCAGAGAATTCGAACTACAAATCTACAAATGAAGAAAATATACCTGAGGTACGTACTAAGGATGCTCATTTAACGGAAGAAATTCTTCAATCATCCGAAATAGATTCATCAGCGACGTATACTGAGGGTGTGCCAGATCACTGTCCTCCAGATGATTATGAAAAACTTGTACATTTGCCCCACGAAACAAATTGTTCCCTATTTTACAAATGCAACAAAGGTCAAAAAATACTTCAGAAGTGTCCAAAAGGCTTGGAATTCAATCCAGTGATGCAAATATGTGTTCAGCCAGCACAATCTAAATGCAAAAACAAACAAGGCTATAAAGTAAACGACAATCATTTCGCTTCTGAGCTAGTATCGACTTCATCGACTAATGGCAGTATTCCAGATCATTGTCCAGCACACGATACTGGTGAAGTGGTACATTTACCACACGAATCAGATTGTACGCTATTTTACAAGTGCGTCGAAGGTGAAAAAATAATTCAACAGTGTCCAGAAGGCTTACATTTCAATAGAGATTTGCAAGTTTGCGATCTACCAGAACATGCTAACTGCAAAAACAAACAAGGCTATAAAGTAAACGACAATCAAGAATTATCACAATCAAAACAATCAATTAATTTCGCTTCTGAGCGAGTATCGACTTCATCGACTAATGGCAGTATTCCAGATCATTGTCCAGCACACGATACTGGTGAAGTGGTACATTTACCACACGAATCAGATTGTACGCTATTTTACAAGTGCGTCGAAGGTGAAAAAATAATTCAACAGTGTCCAGAAGGCTTACATTTCAATAGAGATTTGCAAGTTTGCGATCTACCAGAACATGCTAAATGCACCAGCAAACCAGGCAATAAAGGAGACGAAAATCAAGAATTGCCAGAAAATGAAGGAACGAGTACTACGGTTTCTCAATCATCGACAGTAGTCCCAACTTCATCGACTCCTGGCAGTATCCCAGATCATTGTCCAGCACACGATACTGGTGAAGTGGTACATTTACCACACGAATCAGATTGTACGCTATTTTACAAGTGCGTCGAAGGTGAAAAAATAATTCAACAGTGTCCAGAAGGCTTACATTTCAATAGAGATTTGCAAGTTTGCGATCTACCAGAACATGCTAAATGCACCAGCAAACCAGGCAATAAAGGAGACGAAAATCAAGAATTGCCAGAAAATGAAGGAACGAGTACTACGGTTTCTCAATCATCGACAGTAGTCCCAACTTCATCGACTCCTGGCAGTATCCCAGATCATTGTCCAGCACACGATACTGGTGAAGTGGTACATTTACCACACGAATCAGATTGTACGCTATTTTACAAGTGCGTCGAAGGTGAAAAAATAATTCAACAGTGTCCAGAAGGCTTACATTTCAATAGAGATTTGCAAGTTTGCGATCTACCAGAACATGCTAAATGCACCAGCAAACCAGGCAATAAAGGAGACGAAAATCAAGAATTGCCAGAAAATGAAGGAACGAGTACTACGGTTTCTCAATCATCGACAGTAGTCCCAACTTCATCGACTCCTGGCAGTATCCCAGATCATTGTCCAGCACACGATACTGGTGAAGTGGTACATTTACCACACGAATCAGATTGTACGCTATTTTACAAGTGCGTCGAAGGTGAAAAAATAATTCAACAGTGTCCAGAAGGCTTACATTTCAATAGAGATTTGCAAGTTTGCGATCTACCAGAACATGCTAAATGCACCAGCAAACCAGGCAATAAAGGAGACGAAAATCAAGAATTGCCAGAAAATGAAGGAACGAGTACTACGGTTTCTCAATCATCGACAGTAGTCCCAACTTCATCGACTCCTGGCAGTATCCCAGATCATTGCCCATTAAACGATACTGATGTAGTGGTACACTTGCCTCACGAGACGAACTGTTCGCTGTTTTACAAGTGTAACGAAGGTAAAAAAGTAGTCATTCCGTGTCCACCAGGCTTACATTTCAATCCAGTTTTGCAAGTTTGCGATCTACCAGAACATGCTAACTGCACCAGCAAACCAGGCAATAAAGGAGACGAAAATCAAGAATTGCCAGAAAATGAAGGATCGAGTACTACGGTTTCTCAATCATCGACAGTAGTCCCAACTTCATCGACTCCTGGCAGTATCCCAGATCATTGTCCAGCACACGATACTGGTGAAGTGGTACATTTACCACACGAATCAGATTGTACGCTATTTTACAAGTGCGTCGAAGGTGAAAAAATAATTCAACAGTGTCCAGAAGGCTTACATTTCAATAGAGATTTGCAAGTTTGCGATCTACCAGAACATGCTAAATGCACCAGTAAACCAGGCAATAAAGGAGACGAAAATCAAGAATTGCCAGAAAATGAAGGATCGAGTACTACGGTTTCTCAATCATCGACAGGAGTCCCAACTTCATCGACTCCTGGCAGTATCCCAGATCATTGCCCATTAAACGATACTGATGTAGTGGTACACTTGCCTCACGAGACGAACTGTTCGCTGTTTTACAAGTGTAACGAAGGTAAAAAAGTAGTCATTCCGTGTCCACCAGGCTTACATTTCAATCCAGTTTTGCAAGTTTGCGATCTACCAGAACATGCTAACTGCACCAGCAAACCAGGCAATAAAGGAGACGAAAATCAAGAATTGCCAGAAAATGAAGGAACGAGTACTACGGTTTCTCAATCATCGACAGGAGTCCCAACTTCATCGACTCCTGGCAGTATCCCAGATCATTGTCCAGCACACGATACTGGTGAAGTGGTACATTTACCACACGAATCAGATTGTACGCTATTTTACAAGTGCGTCGAAGGTGATAAAATAATTCACCAGTGTCCACCAGGCTTACATTTCAATCGAAATTTACAAGTTTGCGACCTACCGGAACATGCTAATTGCACGAACGAGAAGGGCGATGTTAAAGATAAAAATTAAAATGTAACTTAAGCTACCACATCAAGCACCGTAGGCCTTACTCTTAAAGATCGGCCAATATTATTGAATATTTGGAAAAATTACATGTTGTCTTAATATTTAATGTTTGTAACTATCGGTCTCTGTAGCAAAATACGATGTACCTGTTGTAACAAAGATATAAATATATAATATAATATATGAATTTATAATCACATTATGTTGTTATTATTCAACGAAACCTATATTTTTTTTTTGGAATTATTTACTTTTCAAAATTATTTGTGGTCATTATCGGTTAAAATAATGCAAATGATTAAATAAAGGTTCTTTCAATTTTTCTCATTAATCATATATTTCCATATAATATTCGTACCAATGAATTATCTATTTGGATTTTCTGCAGAAAAATACATAAGTTTTAAGGTCTTTTGAAGAAAGCATGTCAATAATACAACTTAAATAATCCTCGATCTGTTCCTTTTCTTTTCCTTACTAATACCACTTTGCAGGCATCTCCTTTACGACATGGAATTAGTTACGTCTACTGACAATCGAAACTCGTAGATTATTCAATTTGACAATTAGAAGGTGAAACAAATTGTTCCCATCTTATTTTTAAACTCCATTGTGCCGCTGTCTATCTTTAGATGAATTCTATTATTGCGTTATATTACGATGGTATTAAAAGATGTTATAGAATTATAAAAGCAAATAGTCATGTTTTCTATTATAGAAACATTACTGCAGGTACATCTAAGCGAAGTGTAAAAATGTATTAATTTTACCAGTCATCAGTTTTATAAAAAAAAAAAAAAAAAAAACATCAATACTTTGACCAATTCTAGTCACGAATACACGACACTTTAAAAGAAATAGTTGAACTTTGAATTGTTGTAATGTTTCCAGCAATGAAAATTGATACAATCGTATTTACTCTACATCGTCGTAATACTTATCAATCATGTCACTTAAATTTTCTGGCGGATCATTTCGAAATATTTGTTTCTTTGTATCGGTATCTTGAATATTACGAAAAGTTACTTGTCCATTTATCGGCTTGCTCTTATCCTCTTTTTCTTGTTGAAAATGACGATGAGTATCGAGTATAAATCTCAAAGTATTCCACGGATATCCTAAATAAAATGCGGGAAATGCGTTACCTCCGTCTCTTTTTCCATACCTGTGTTAAAATATATAGACGTAAGAAAACTCGTTCATTTTGTCCTCATCCCATGATCGTACAATATCGTTCGACGAGAAAAAAATATTAATCAAATTACATTACCTGGCCTTTCCATTGACCCAATAGTAATCTTTGACGAGATCTAAATATCTCCGTAACTCCTCCGGACTTGTAAAAACTTTTGGTCTGGTTGGTCTAGCCATCGGTTCGGGTTCGCATTGGATGACAGTGATACCAAAAATGGCAACAAGTATCACAAGAGCGAAGGAATTCATCTTCGATTTTCAAAATGGAAGTAGGCGAAAAAATCAATCTGTTACTGTAAAAACCACCAAGTTCTCATTCGTTATTCATTATATTTGCATGTTATTTATTTCTTACAATTGCATTAGATATCGAAATACAAGAAAGACATGAGAATCGCGTGACCTATTTATTACGATAAAATCTTTTCGCGCGATTGAATGAAATGGGAAGGATTGTTCGGTGAGAAATTGTACGAATCGATTGCTTTAAATCGATAGACTGGAAAAGTTAGTGAAGTGCAATATAATACTATGCAATGTAAGAGCCATGCGGACGGAAACTCGACTCCAAAGTTACCTGTTGCTTCTACCACGTTTCGCTAGTCCAACAAGTAACTTAGTCGATAATGGTAAGTCCTCGTTCTCGATATCGAGCAAATTGGTGAAAATAAAAAAAAATTACAAAAACGTTGCCTCATTCCTCATATGAAATAAATGAATGACGAAGGAACGTTCGTTTGATTTTATACATCTTCCTCGTCATATTTATTTTACAATAACTAAGGATATTTGTTCGATATATCTATATATATACATACATATATATATATATATATATATATATATATATATATATATATATATAGAGAGAGAATGACTTAAAGATAGAACGATTATAAAGAAGGGTTCGACGTGGAGATTGAAACTCGTATAATACGGATCAGGCGACTGACCGAATTAATTATAGCATTTTTACAACCACTTAACGGGACAATATCGCACGTTGGCGGTGGTTATCACCCGCTGGCGCAGGTCCAGTTCATAAATCGATCGTTCTTCATGAAATTGTAGGAACTTATATAGCGGTTGAAAGATTAAAAGGAGGATACACGTTGTTAGACGAAAATTTCACTATTAAAAAGGGGCTCTCTATCTTCGCGAATAATGGTGTTACGGTGTAGCAGTATTAAAGAAAAAAGAGAGAACGTTATACGACACTGATTTCTTCGTAATATTCATAACGTAATTTATTATGATGGGAGGGGAAATCGTCCGAGTGAAACATTCATTATATCTTCTGCGTACGATGACATTTATAACGTCAAATAGTAGATCGATCGTCAGGTGATTCATTCGAACCTTTTTTTATTTCATCAACGTAAATTCGTTCGACAGATTTATTCTCCCATGATTATTTTCCATCCATTGATGTGACTTTCGATCATTTAATCAAATGATACGGGGATAACGTAATCCGAGTTAAATATCGATAAGCCCGAACGCGAGATATTTTTCTTCAAATAGCAAACGAAAATGATATTTTTTTTTCCAACGCTTAACGCGACGTCAGTCAGGTTATACAATTTCAACGATTTAAACGATTCGGTCTGTCAGAACATAGGGTCGGAACACTTCGTTAAAAATAATATAGAAATCTCGTATATATGTATATCGGTGAGATGTGAAATGACAAGGTGACGTCGTCGAAATTTCATTGAATATGTAGTAGCGATTTTTATTTATTCTCTCTCTCTCTCTCTCTCTTCGTTCGTTTTTTTATTCTCTTTCCCTTTTTTTTTTTTACATACACGATTATTCGCTAATTGCAAGAGTCTGAACTGACTTTGACAGTGACAAGTTCTCTTTCGTACAATTAACTCGTTAAAAAGTTTCTTCGGGAGAACAACAGGATCCTACTACGAGTTTTCCTCATCAATTAAAATGCAGTAATTGTAAAGATAAATAACGAATTAACGCTCGATAAAAAAGTTATTAGTCCGACTAATGAATTTAAAGAAAGGCATGACGAAATGATTACTTTCACGTAGAAATGAATAAATTTCGACAAGTCTCGTTAATTATTTATATATCGTAACGATAAGGGTTGGAAACCGTGTGTAACAATATAAGGATCGATAAATAAATCGCATTTGTTCGATATATTCGAATTATTCCACGATAACGTTTAAGAGAAGAAACACTGGCAGATAATACACATATCCGTCCAGTTTACGAGTTATTAGACAAGGTACGAACACTTTCCTTCTCGTTGCACAAGTTGTTGGAGAAAGAAATGAAGAGGAAAGAAAGAAAGAAAGAAAAAAATATATATATATATATATAAAAGACAACGTAGCGTCGTTGCAAATCTAATTATCAACGAAATATTCACTTACTCACCGATCAACGAGTCGATCTCGAACTGTCAAACGAGCTCGAAGTTGATTCGAAGCCGTCCTCAAAACGATTTTCGAACTCGAACTTTTTGCGAACAATGAAATAACACTTTTTCGTTTTCTTGAGGACAATCTACTGTATATACATATATATATATATATATATATATATATATGTTTTTTTGTTTCCCCTTTATTCGTACTTTTCCTTCTTCGCACTTAAAATATTCCTTAGAACGGTTAAACCTTTCAGAAGTTCGGATCGCCCGCTAATGCCGCCGGCAGGAGTATATATACTTGTGAACGCACCCTTCCGACGCATCCCCTCGGCTGCAGGCAGCCTTTCGCGCAGCCAATCCTCGAACTCCAGCCCCACCAAACAACAGAGCACCCCCTTACGCCGTTCCTCGTCCTTGCATGGATCTCTTTCATCCTCGATCTCCTCTTTTACATTCCCTCTTAGCGTTCCTAAATGAAGATACGATACTTTCACATATTTTCAGGAAAGTGAAAATTTATGCCCATCGACGTAACGAGATTTTATCGTTGGACATATTTTCGTCGTATATAACGGCTAACGAGACAGTCTATTCGCCAAAATATTTTCGTTGAGAGCTATGTCAAACCGTAAGTATAAAGATGTTAAAGAACCCGATCGAGGTACGTGTTAATGAACGATCCATTAATGATTTTATTCTGTAAAATAATGAACAACGATGTTAACGATCGAAGAATTGAGACTAAGCTAGAGAGAGAGAGAGAGAGAGAGAGAGAGAGAGAGAGAAAGGATAAAGACAAAAAATCTGCAAATGTTTGTAAAATCAAAGATGTCATTCCGAATGGTAAAACTTTTATTTCCGAAAAATGAATTCATCCTATTCTCCCTTGACCTGTGACGATGGTGAAGCGTTTTCAGTCGCCGGGACTCGACGTAGGTCAAGGAGAATAACCAACGTCTTGAAGTTTGAAATAAAGGCATCGCGATTTAAATCGTCGATCTTACGTGATCGTTTAAAAGAGCGAACTTTCCCGGCTTATGCGGCTAAACTTTTGAATAGCGATAACGAGACGGCAAAGTTGCAGGCGAACCAAAGATATAGAACCTCCGGTGGTAGGTGGCAAGTTCTAATCCTTTGCGCGTGGGATATCCCGGAGGATACCGATGGACACCTTCGATAAAAACGTTAAATATAAGATTTTCTTCGATGTCACGATATGCGGAGAAAGAGCTGTCGACGGAAAGAATATTATTAATAATGTCAGATCACCCGCTGAGAGTCTTCCATCTTTATCGATTTCGGCATTATGAGTCTAAGGGATTAACGTGCTCTCGTACGTGAACGAAAGATTGATTACTTTTTTGATTCTTTCCTTTATCTCTCTATCGTTTATTAAAGCATACTACACCCGCTCTATTCGTTAATAATCGCAAACGATATTATGCATAATTATTAATTTTCCGAGAATAACAGGCAGGCAGGCAGGCAGGCAGGCCAAGTTTAAAGTTTTCTACATTTATTATCTCGTTATTACATTCGATCGTGTAATTCTTTTTTCTTTTTTTTCTTTTTTTTTCTTTTTTTTTTTTTTCATTTATATCTTATTCCATTCCCGATGAAAGTTTTCCTTCTTCTATAGAATGATTTCACACCCACACGTAACACGTCATTATTACGATGTCGCAATATGTTTCATCATTGCACGCGAATATTTGTACTTTATTAATTTTTATATCAATAATATACGTTATCCGGCGATACCTAAATCTCAGGACTAATTCGTATCGATCGGAATAAGGTGCCTCTATATATTTGGCAGCCATATGCTCGTATTTAAGTCATCCTACGTACTGATAAAACGCAGTGTCTCTCAATCGATCATGTCGTTCTTTATTAACTTTTATATAGTAGGAAAGGGAAAGGACGCAGGAAGATGGAGATAATATTGTTAAGTTCGTCTCGATGGGGTTGGTTAACGATTACTTTATATCTAACTACCTATTCTAATCGATTTGAGAGGCACTGCGCGATAAGAGCTCCCACGGAGGAGGGTTCCGTTAAGCCTTCTCGATATATCCTTTTGAGCTTTTCAACGATTCTTTTATTTTAACATCCCCCTAGCATCGGTTCTTATCACCATGCTGATTTATAGCGTTACGTCGCTGATTTTACAGCTATGCTACGTACTTTACCTCTCTCTCTCTCTCTCTCTCTCTCTCTCTCTCTCTTTTCTTTTTTTTTAACCTATTTTACAACCAGCAACAGTAACGTTAACATTCCCGAAAGATAAAGTATTCATTGATACGGCGATTAGCGACCTTCTGTTTTTAGTTTTAAATACTTATGATTAGATATAGACGTATCGCGTTAGATTGTTTCTAAGAAGTTAATCTATTCATAATGTGGATACGCATATTCCGTCAGAGAACATATCATTAGGCCGACCTACGGGAGGAAAAGAACGAGGGAGAAATTTTCGACTCAAAATTGCACCTAGGTATACGTGTTCGCCTTTTGACAGGCCTATGAATGGATCGTATATGCCTCCTATGTAAAGAAAATTTACCCTATCCTAGGGTGAGAGGAGGGGGGGGTGTGTGTGTGTGTGGGTAAGCCGTAAAGTAAATACGACCGTGTCAGGTGATGGAAGATCACAAATATTTGATATTTGCATCTTCTTCGTCGTCGCCGTAAAGGATTGAATCGGGAGCATAGATGACTCTGCTAACCTCGGGTGAATGAAATTGAGAGAACGGGTATCCCTCGATCGAGATGCGTATACGAATGGGGGAAAATGTTAAATATGAAATGGAAGGGTGGGGGGTGGAAGGAAGGAAAAAAAGGATATCGCGAAGGAAAGATGGGAAAAGTAGCATACGTTATGGCGACGACGATATCGTGTTGAGAAGGATAGAGAGAGAGGAGGGTGGGGAGGGGAGGGGAGGGGATGGGAGGGGAGGAAGGAAAGGTGAGAGAGGAAAGAGGAGAGTCCAAAGAAGTGGAAGAAAGAACGTCGATGTGGTTGGTAGGAGTGCGGTGAAACGATGGAGAGAGAGAGGGAGAGAGGGAGGGAGAGAGAGAGAGAGAGAAAGAGAGAGAAGGTTAAAGAGAAGGCAAGGTAGAAGGGAGAGGAAGAATGGAGGAGAACGGTCATTGCCACCACCTTGCTTCAAGCCGGTGCTAGAGTCCCAATCACCGTGAAAAGCGAGGAACCTGCTATGGTCTACCGAAGAGAATTGCCCCACACTTTAGTCAAGCCTTTTGTATATTTACAGTGTCGTGGCGGATGAGAGAGAGAGAGAGAGAGAGAGAAAGAAAGAAAGATAGAGAGATAGAGAGAGAGAGAGAGAGAGAGAGAGAGAGAGAGAAAGAGAGAAAAAGAGAAAGAAGAGTAGAAAGGAAGGAAAAGGTAGGGAGGCGCCTACGGGAGAAGGAATGGTGCCTGGTGAATCGGATTCGTGTATGCGGAGTCGAGTCAAGAGCAAGATCGAGACAGCACCGATCCAGGTGCTCGCCGCTGATCCACAAGTTGCGAGAGAAGAGAGAGAGATAGACGGAGAGGCCAAACCAGTTTGATAGGCCGGCAAGAGAGAAGAGTGACCGGTGTAAACGAAGAAGAACTCGCGCGAGAAGACATCGCAGGGTTCGTCTCTCGTAACGCGGCTGTGTGTGTGTGTATATATATATATATATATACATATACATATATAAACGCACACGCACACGCACACGCATACACATACAAACATATATATATATATATATATATATATATATATATATATATATATATATATATACCTCTCTCTCTCTCTCTCCTCTCTCTGTCTCTCTCTCCGTTTTTCACTTTGGGTCAACCTGATCGTAAAGGTGTTTCCTTCTCTTTTCCCCTTTTCACGCGTTATCATTCGTGTACATTTGAAAAATTTGTGGATATATCGATATCGATCGTGACGTATTCGAGAGATCTTCGTTCGCCGAGTCACGTGTAGTCGGTGAACAACGCGTGCCAAACGTAAGCAAGTTCTTGGTGAGCAAACTAGAAGAATCTGGAGTTAGGAAGCAGGAAGATTCTTCAAAGGTAGAAGACTGCTTTCTCTCTCTCTCTCTCTCTCTCTATCTATCTATCTATCTATCTATCTGTCTATCTATCTATCTATCTATCTCTCTTTTTCTCCTTTCATCTCTCGGTTACTTGCTTATTCGGATAGGATGCCACGAGTCTGACGGAGAACAAACATCATCCGCGATAATATAAATTCTCGGCTGATATCGATCGAGGTAAGCTTTTGGATCTAGCTCAAGGTTTACAATGGCCGAAAGAACTTGGAAGAGCATCTTATCGAAAAATTCATTGATAATAAGAACTGTTATCTCCTCGTCAAAAGAAAATTACACGATCAAGTATCTCTGGATACAATAGTTTTGTTCATTAAAGGAACTTTTGATATTTACAAAATTCAAAGGTCAAGTTCTTTAATAGCGTATATGCGTATATACATTCATTAATATGTTTTTTTCCCTCGATGAATTTCTGTACTTATAGAATACGAATTTCAAACAATAGAAGCGTGGTATCGAAACGAGAAAAAGAACAAAAAACAAAAACAAAACAAAAACCGCTCCAATTCATCGCTTAACGATCAATTAAGATCCTATGCGTGATCGGTCTTAACAGTAATAATTTGATTTTTCATTGAGCTCTCGCGTTCTTTCCTCTCCCCGTCCACCCCGTTCGTCGCATTATTATTCGTTGTACCTCGTATATTTTTTTCTCGGTGTTCCATTTGTAAATTTTCGTTCGAGAACGCGCAGTCTCGAACGGCCAATTAACGTCAATTAAAACGAGCGACGCTGCAATTACGAAACGTTCGTTGGATTTTGCGAATCGTCGAAAAGTCGAAGCGACTTTCGATACTTGCTCGTTGTTAAAAGCACGGAGTTAGCTCGACCAGGTAAACCGTATGTGGTTCACGAATAGCGGTACCACTCTTGCTCCATCGAGTCGAATTCGACTTTCACGAGTCGAACACGATGGTATTTCTCCTTCATTACGTTAGCTACTACCATTCTTATCTCCTTTATGTTCTTCCATACGTAATTCATGAAGGATTTGCATCGTAAAAATCCTCTTCTCTTTATTTACGACCTTCTTCGAATTTATTGCTAACTACGTGTCTGCGTAAGTATGCGCGTAGAGATCTCGCAAATGAGATATATATATATATATATATATATATATATATATATATATATACATATGTGTGTATAATAAGGGTTTTACATAAACCAAGTAGCACGGCTCGATTTAAATTTTCCATCGATGATGCTCGTTCGATCGAGAGCTCTAGTAATTTACGAAAAAGGTTAATTCAAATTTAACGGTCCTTCGTGTTTTGGCTCGACTTTACGAGAGAGAGAGAGAGAGAGAGAGAGAGAGAGAGAGAAAAGCTCTCGTTTCCTATGAAAGAACTGTTCTTTCAGTGGCAACCCACATGTCTCGCTCGCATTAGATACGTGCGTACAAATGAAAGTGGCGTGTACCGTTAGCAATGAGCTCGTTCCACTGTTATTCACGACGAACGTTTTTCGTCCAAATACGTGAACCTCCTCTCTCTCTCTCTCTCTCCCCCTCTCTCTAATAGCCATAAAGATAGAGATAAGAAAAGAAGAAACTTTGGAAATGGAATCTATCGAATGATTTTCATCCAAGTTAGATAGTTATACGGTAAGATAACCGTCGAGTTCGTGTGGAAGCGAGAGGAGGAATCTTGTAACCTGACCATCGACAAGTCGTAAGGCTGGGGCTCCGGTATTCGTTGCTTCGTCCAGCCGAATTAATGCCTCGGGATAACTGTAACGGTTTTTATCCTCTTTCCACTTCGTAAACGGGAGCTAGTCGCACGTTGATCGAGTTATCTCACCCCAACTTCCTCGTGACTTCTTCTTTGTCTTAGTTTATTAAACATCTTCGTGTTCAATTAGAAATTTTATCGAACTCGACTTCCTCCTCGTGTCCGATATTCATTGAGAATTTCTCTTCGAACGAAAGGATCAACGAAAAAAAAAAAAAAAAAGTGCTTACGAAAATGACGTTAACACGATCGTTGACTTTAATAACATTTACGATAAATAAAATCGTCCTTCTTCAACTTGGACAATGCTATCACTTTCAAGAATCTCATTAAAGCCGTTACTCCGTGTTGCCTACATGTGGGTCAACGTATTCGAGCGATGAATATATGTATATACATATAAACGTATGTATGCCCCTAGCATACTCTAGGACTCGCGACTCGCGTTAGAGGAACACATTCGATCGATCTAAGTCGACCCCCGGGAATAACAGTATCTCGGCCCTCTCTATATACTACCATATCTCTTCATGGTGGAAGGACGCATTTTAATTTACCTGACCATCGACAAGAGTTCGGTTAGAATCGATTGGGAAGAGATGATCGATCAAATGTTTTCAATCAATGGATTGATTAATTCTTCCATTGCCGTCATTAAAACAATTGGTTCATTGATATTACATTCCGTCGAATGATAGTTCAAATTGATTGTGATTTATACGATTGTTCGTAGATCAGACACGGTTCTACAATGAGTAATTCGTTGTTGAATATTTCAAGATTCGACGATTAAGGGCGGAAACGTAATAGTTTGCTCTCTCATCGGTCTCCTTCTTCTTTCTTCGGCATCGTCTTCGTTTTTTTCGTCGTCGTCGTCGTCGTCGTCGTCGTTGTCATCGCCGTCGTCGTCGTTGTCGGTTCAACGTACCATCGACCTGCTGAATGATCGCGCCAAACGAATGTCTTTCTCGTACCGGTCATTGACCGAAGCCTTCTACAAGTCTTTACCATCGTCCACGTTTCTCGGCCAAAAAATACTCTCGCTGACGAAGCCACGTAATTCGTTCAAAAGAGAGTTGATATCTCTCCGCGCGATCTCTATTATGTATCTGTTAGGTGCTCGATCTTTTTTTCTTCCACTTGGATGGATCAACTTTGTTCGACATCGATACGTTAGGCTCCGCTCGAAAGACCGAACGAATTTTATTGATGGATCGATCTGGACACCTTTCTTCATATACTCATCAATATATACGCATATAACGTAGCCATTGTAGATTACATATTTTAAATATTAATGAATTCGAGATCGATGCTCTTTCATTTTCAAGGCTGACTTATTTATGATAGATGATGCACGCATCAATTCGAATATAAAAGTATTGGGAACTCGCGACAATTTTTTTTCTTTCTTTCTTTTCCAAAAATATTATACAAATTACCTCATTCATTTCTCTCTCTCTCTCTCTCTCTCTCTCTCTCTTTTTCTCTCAAAGAGAAATACTGTGAATTTTTAAAAAAGGAAGAAAAGAGAAAAGAAAACTATAGTATTCTTGATATATATGACGAGCGAAAGTCAAGAAACTCGAGTGACTACGTCGCAGGATGTCGCACGATGTATTTGAAGAAAAAAAGAAGGTCGGACTTATGTATGTACATATGAACGTTAAAATCGCATGCGATTACGTTGCAATGATTACTGACGTGCGAGACACATCGCGTGGATCATCTCCTCATGAGAATATTCTCAGGAATATGTCGTAGAAGTTACTGACGTTGCTCGATGTCACGGTCGAGGGAATCGGCATCTTATTAACTTTCTTACGTACATTTCCCGCTCAGCTTGGTTCGATGACTCGCACCTTTCAAGAAAAGAAACGTTTCTCGACTAAAATCAATTCTTTCGTTCCTCTTATATCGGTTTCATTATAATTTTCGCCAAAGTTCCATACGTTTATCCCTTATTTTTATTAAAAAAAAAAAAAAAAAAGAAAGAAAGAAAAGAATATATTTTTCACTAATCGTAAGATAAATCGATGATCATCGATTTTCCTTAAAATCTCATTTTCTGTTTCAGATGTGGAATCATCGTAGATTAAGTTGGATCATCATCTCGCTCTGTTCCGTCCTCGTACACATCGCTCTAGCCAGTCCCATTTATGTCCCACAATTTTTACCGATTAGTAAGTACTTCATTATTTCTACGCTCGATTTTCTCCCCGTATTCGTAGTGATTCGTAGTTTGGTCACTGGAATAGAATTTATATTATAAGTGTGACCTAAAAATGATCAATGAACGGTATAATGGCAGGCAAACGAGAGAATCATTTCTTGAATTTTCCTCGAACGTGTCAGCTGACTAACGGACCGGTAAGCAAATACCTTTAACGTGGCCAACGCGAACATACTCATGAATGCTTTGCCAACCTATCGTATCTTTGAGTTAGTGTGTGTGCGCGTGTGCGCGTGTGTGCGTGTGCGTGTGCGTGTGAGACGCGTGCGTATACTAACGCATATCCCTTCACTGTCCGTCCATATCTTGGAGACGACATTGAACCTACCTTGGATTCGTATTCGAACGGAACGTGGGCGGACTTGTCAGTGTTCTATGTAAATAAGTAGGTCAGCCTCGGTCATCGCCGTGCACGACTTGCACCGATTTTTCCGACTTTGCCATCCTCGATTCTCCATCGATATATATTCGGAATCGGCTTTCATCGATAAGCCATTCTAATTAAACTCGTCTTACGAATGTTACCTAACCGAAATAATTATTTGTTCAATTATCGAAACGATTTATTTCGATATACTCTACCTTTAAAATGCGATTATAAATTGCTATCAAATTTCTTACTTTTCGAAAATATGCGATATGTATCAGCAGCGACGTCTGAAAAATATTGAATGCAATCAATCTTTTCTTTCTTTTTTTCTTTTTTTTTTTTTCAATATTTGAACCTTTGGACAATATTTCATCGAATATGCTATCTAATTGTATTTTTGTTCGTATTTCATTTACGCCAAACGTTAATCATTACTAAAGACGAATATCACGGGACGATCATTTAATGATCGCACGAAGGAGAGAGAGAGAGAGAGAGAGAGAGAGAGAGAGGGAGAGAGGGAGAGAGAGGGAGATAGAGAAGTTGCTGCGTTAGAGATATCAAATTCGCAATTCAATCGAAACTGAATATACCGTCGTTTTAGACCGGTACCATATACCACTGTAAATATATTGTTTTTTCGATTTTATTCGCATAACTACCGACGCACAGTATCGGTTTCGGACTTTACACTTTGTAAATACAAGCATATAACGTTTCCGTGAATTCGAGTGAGCGTAACGACTGTGTATACCTATTTGTCAAGTTTAGATTTCACTTGGGAGATTCTCATGTTCGACGAGAATAATCCATTCGGCTTTCATTTCTATAAAGGAGTCATCCGTTCGTAAAGGATCGATAGGTCACTATCGAGGAAGAGAAAGATTGAAACCGAACGTTCTAGTATATGTTTGAGCTTTTCTGTGTGCATAAAAAAGCAAGAAAAACGAAAAACAAAACAAAACGAATTTTAAACAATTATAGGATAATAAAAAAAAAAAAGAACATAGGATTTAAGTAAGGACGAAAAAATAAGAATATGGGCAACGCTCGTGACGATAAATCCTTTTAAAGGAAAGATCGAAGAAAGTTATCGCGTCGTGGCCACTTTGGTGCTCGTAAAGGCGATAAAAGAGAGAGAAGACACTTTCCTACGATGGTACAACGCAACACGCACCGAGTGAAATCTTTTCGAACGCGAACTCTCGATCGCGTGGGTGATATATATATATATATATATATACACCCGTTGTCATAGTGAATCTGTTGTGTTGTATAATATATGTATACGTGTGGCATACTAGCTTCGTATGGTCACGTCAGAAATTCCGCCAAGTGTATACGTATGGTGGTAGGTACGGTAGTAGGTGATAGGTATGCTAAAGACCTAGCTGAAACTTTCTTCCTTGTATCTGACTCATCGAAACGACATTTCCGCTAACACAGATCCTCCTATTCTCTCTCTCTCTCTCTCTCTCTCTCTCTCTTCTCTTTTTGTTATTCTTTTTCTTTGGGGAAGGACAATCGAGAAGGACTTTTTTGGAGAAGGTAAAGGAACCGACTAACCGTCCGTTCGACCGATCGACCGACTGACCTGAAAGCAAGCATACCGTATCAGAAATTATTTTACGACATTTTTCTCGTCGCACGAACGTTCAGTCAACAGAGAAAGAAAGAGATAGAGATGGATAGATAGATAGATAGATAGAGAGAGAGAGAGAGAGAGAGAGAGAGGATTACAAAAGAAAGTAAAGAGAAGCGTAACGCTCGAGGAACTCGGTAATTTTCCGTAGATACGCTCCGTTCCATTCTCGATTATACTTTATTAGAACTTCCGCGAAAGAAGAAGAAGGATCAATGCCGGTAGAATGTACTTTACGTCAGAAGAATTTTATCCGGCTACATCTCGGACGATCTACATTCTCTATTGTTGAAAAATAAACTTGACATTTTCGACGAGAGATATATTCGTAGGATAAAAGATTGATAGATTACTTTGTACTTTTTATAATTTTTAAGCCAATCCAAAATAATTAGATTAAAGATTAGGTTAACGGACAATTTACTTTTGCGTTGCATCACTTCAACGTGTGGATCAAAAACGAAATAATTAATTTTACTTTATATGAAAATATTACGAAACAATTTTATCTGAAAGAAGAAATAGAAAAGAAACGATGATATTACATCATTTGCAATACTTATCGATCTCTTATCATTTAACGATTTTTTAACGTTTAACTTTATTATCATAACGACTTTCTACGATTAATTTTATTAAATAATATGATATTGATACTTAACATTTATATTTTGGAATGCACTTATTCAATTCTATTTAAAGGGATTAAAGGTATAGCGATGATTTATTATAGATCATAGTACGATACAAAATTATATCGTAGAAAGATTATTTTTTATTCGAAAGTTTTCGTATCATCGAGTGTGACATGTCACGATTAATAAAAATGTCATATCGATAGATACTATCGATAAATTATCTTTTACAAAGTAAATGCAATGACACAACGTTGAATTTCTTCTAGTTCTGTGAAAAAGAAAAAGAAAAAAAATGCTCGTACATGCAACAATCAACGAGAAATATCTAGCAGTGATTGAAGTAACAAACAAACTACTCGTGACAAATACAATTTCTTCGTTCTTTAAAAAAAGGAAAAAAGAAAAGAAAAACTGAGAATATCGCGACGACGTCTCGTTGCAAAGATTAGTTGACATTTATCGAGCAATAAAATTCAAATAAGTTACGTTACATGATTCATGTTCACAGAATTTAGATGATCTAATGAATTAAATAAGACATCGAGAATATATGAATTAAATAGGGCATCGAGAACATATACATATATATATATATATATATATATATATACACTATCATTGTCATTGCTAGGAATGAAAGTTGTTTGTTATCGAATATTTATATATATATATATATATAAAACAAAAGAAAAAAAACACCTTAATGTAAAAATGTTGTTTCGATTTAAAAGATTATCTATATTCGATAATTTTACCTGTTCAAAGTTCATATATATTTATACATATGAATACTCGGTTTTATCATTAAATATGATCATTCTGTCTGTATATTTTTTTCGTCGAATAAATCAAACCGTGGTAGGCGGAAATGAATGAATTAAGGTGTAGTAACAATTTCGTTCAATTAATAATTCCAAGAGCTACGTGTCTATATTTAACTTAAAAAAAAAAAAAATTACGTAAGCCGTAAGGAATATATAGATTAAAAAGTATTAAAAAGAATTAATAAAAATCATTTAATCTTAAGCTCGCTTAATAAAGATTTTATCGTCGTTAAAAACAACAAAGATTTCTCCTTACATATAACATTACTTTGTGTGCTAACCACTCGAAATTATATTTATAAGAATCAATAATGGAGTTTTCGTTGCACGAATTCTTATATTCATATATATTATAATACGATGAAAGAGAGAGAGAGAGAGAGAGAGAGAGAGAGAAAGAGAATATATATATATATATATATATATATATATATATATATACACAAAAAATATTATATTAGTATAAGTAGTAAGGATCCTACTACAGTTCATTTATGAAAAGATCTGAGATAATTTTTCACGTAAGTTCGTTCGGAGTCTATTCTCGGAGGACTTAAGCTACAGGTATGTCGATCTAATCGTCTGAAATACCTCGAAGATGCCTTGGAATGCGCTCCGTGGTTTCTTCGACTTTGTAAGATGAGAAGGAGAAAAAGAGAAAAAGGAAAAGAGAGAAAGAGAGAAAGAGAGAACCGAGATTACAAGGTGCCTTGGAAGGAAACGAGTTGTTACTTTGGGCTATGACTATGACCCACTTGTGACTCGGGTAACTAGCTCATACATCGAAATTTAACGGTACCCAGATGCTTCCATTCGTCTGACATCAATTCCTTCCTTCCTTTGATAATCCATACTACGTCGTTCGTTCTACGTAACAACATCAATGCCATGAATTTTTATATCTAATAAATCGTTCTAATTTCACGTATACGAATTCTTCATATAATTAGATCATTTTGATTAAATACTTCGGACTTATAAGCAATAAATCCATCAGCAACATTAATCTCTTGTCGTTCGACAAAATACTTGGAAGAATTGAAATACACGAATTTATTAGATAAGCTTATCGATTAATAATGCTTATCGTTTGTGGTTCGCAAAGAAAAAGAAAAAAGAAATAGATTTTGATAGATCAAAAATAATTATTTTGTAGTAATTTTGATCTATGTATTTACCTTACGTTCAAGTATCTATTGTTTATATAACGTTCCTTCTTTTTTCGTTAGCTTTATATCGTCACCAAATCATCAAATGTCGAGTAGTAATGATATAATTTTGAAACGATAAGAAATATTCTTATCGAAGTAACATCGCCCGCTATCTATAAGCTTATGCGAGCAGGTAGCGGTATCGAACGAAAAGGTTCGTTCGCGCGAATCGATCGATAACAAAGCGAAATATATTTTCCAAGAGCGATTATCTTCTAACGATATATATTCTCGATCATCGTTTCTTATAGAATTGAGATTTTTCGAGAAATTACTCGATCGATCGTCGAAAGATGGAGCGTTTATTATCGTCGTTCGTCGACAAAATTTATTTTTTGACAGCTTCAAATTTAATTTAATTACCGATATATCGATTAATAAATTCTTCGAGTAAAATGAACGAAATGCGTAAAGAATCTATACATGCAATAATATAAATTCGAAAGCGCGTACGATGATCTTGCTCTTACACGTTCGTTAGAATGTTACATCGATGTATGTCAGGATCTTATATATGATAGTAATAAACATATTGAAACAGGTATGAGGGGGAAGGGGATAAAAAAAGAAAAATGTAGCAAGGAACACGTTTTAGGAGGAAGATATCTGGACTGCGAATGCTTCCGTAATGCCTCTTTTTCTCTCTTTATGCAATATCAAAGTGTCCTCCTATAACTGTGCATTCTCTCTATAAAAGCGTTATATGCGTACGTTCTCGATACAAAATACAGTTCGCTCATGTATCATCATCTCACGTATGGTTGCCGCCGTTCATAATCACCTTCTTAACGATGATCTTCAACGTATTCCATTAAGGCTCGATGTAGGACGATCTAAATGTTAGACGATCAAAGGCAAGGAAGTGTGATGATCGGTGAATAGAATAATCGAGTAAGACATTCCGGCGCGATAAGAGGATGAAAAACGATAACAATGATACGACGACGAATGGATTAACATCGGACTAGTATCTTCGAGTTTTAGAGTGAATACGATATTTTTTTTTTTTTTAAGAAATTATTCTAACCCTTTGGAAGAAAAAATATCGAGCTAATCTGAATCTGTGAAAAGTGATAATATTTGAAAAGGGCTCGCTCGCGTCTTGCGTTAACTTCGGATCAGTCGAGTCTTTCTCACGATTATCGTCTTAATTATCGACTGTGATTTTCTTGTTATATATATATATATTTTTTTTTTTGTTTTGTTTTTAATCCCAGGTACTGGAAGAAACATCCGACACTTGCCATGCGTGTCTCGTAGAACAGGCGACACCGGAATTTGCATGTTTGCATTCACCTGTGCAAAAGCGAACGGCACGCATCTTGGCACATGCATCGATCGTTTCTATTTCGGTAGTTGTTGTAAGATCGACGAGGAGCCGGACGTTGGACCTCAGGACAACAGCATCGACGATGGACCGCCGGCGACATCAAGGCCGTTCGTCACTACTCACAATCCCATCGAGAGCAATGACATTCCCCCATATTTTCCAAGGCCAAAGCCTAACGACCAAAGCAAACCATCTGGTACATACACCACTGCGGTAAGTTGATGGTTCTTTTCATTCTTTTTTTTTTTTATAATTTAAAAAAATTTCTTCTTCCTTCCCCCCCCCCCCTTCCCGATAAGAATTTACCGAATCAGAAGTTGAAATCAGGAATAGACGTATCGCGTACATTTCCAATTTCTATATTACAAGCTAGAAACGATATAATTTCTACTTGAAAATTCTATCCGCGGTAAAAAAAGAAAATGTGACCCTGACTCAAATACTTTTGTCATGTTTTCTATTCTTAAAATGCGGAAGTTATTTAAAAAGGAAGGTAAAACTTGCTGCAATGAAGTTAATTATAGAGATCGTTAATTTTCCTTACACACATACATACACAGTGCCATATATGATGAGATTTAGCGATCTCCGATCCGATCGGTCTCAATTGCTTTTTTGTTTTTTTCAGGCTACTACGATCACCCAGGCAACACAAAGTACTAAAAGTACATCGGATACACATGGAGGGAGTACAAAGATTCCGACAAAGAAACCAACGACACAGACCGTAGAAACGACGACACAATCGATTCGTCTATCGACTTTTCAAACGGTTCAAAACGGATCCCATGAAAAATTTACTACGCCCGCACTCCCCAAAAATATCACAAAAATATCTACAGAAAATACGAAGTATACGTCTACGACTTCGACAATATCTAAACTATCAGTCGGTACAACTCAAAAGCCAACGGTTCCGTTCAAAGTTTCGACTTTATCCACAACGTCGAGACCGATCGTTGGTACGTCGAAGCCAATTACAAAAAAACCTTCGCACACTACGATACTACATACAACTACTCAAACGAGTATACATAGACCGATACAAACGACCACATCGAGGAGTATTATTACGACGACGCAAAAGACTGTTCCTTCGACACGATTTCCACCAAGAAACACAACGTCGGTCAAGCCAGTGACTCAACAATTTACCAAGAGACCACCTACTGTTAGCACCAAGAGACCCCTTGTCACGAGCACGAAAAGACCTACCTTGTCTACCAAAAAACCAACTTCACCCACAAAAAAACCAACGACTCAGAGTAATTCCTCGATTGGTTCTAGCCATGGAACAACAACAACAACAACAGCAGCAGCAGCAACAACAACAGCAACAGCAACAACGGTAGCGTCGACTTATCTGACGTCTAATAAGACGAAACCAACGTTCACGACGACTGAAAGCAATCTTTTGTCTTCTACCGAGGAGACGCTCGTAACTTCGGTAACGGAAACTCCGAGCTATGTAACTCGAAAGCCGATTACGATAGCTACCGAGAAACCTACTTATCATAAAATCACGAGCAAACCTAAACCAACAACTCCTAGGCCAGTTGCAACGACAACGATCGGTACGAAGCCTACTAAAATCGGTACATTGACTACCGACAAATTAGAAACATCTACCACGGAAAGGACGACTTTCCAAACCTTCACGATTAATTCAACATCGGATATCACCAAGTCCAAGCCAACTGAGAGCCCAAATAAAATCACGATGAAACCCATCAGAATCACGACACCTACGACCGTTTCGGTCGCTAGCTTCATCAGTTCCTCTCCCTCGACCGCGAGTATTCAAACGTCCAAGGTACCCGTCGTCAATCAAACTCACGAAGAAATAACGCAAACTACCCCGTCGTTGGGTTTGGTCACGTGGTCTTCCCATTCCGACGAAACGCCAACCAAAGCGACCGACGTTTTATCGACGACCAAGAAACACGATGGTGAGTCGAATTTACGATCCAGAGTGTGCGAATAATTATCGATTATACGTACACGACGTACGAAGGAATCGTTTTAATTGTAACATTCGATACATATATCGATATATATATATATATATATATATATATATATATATATATATATATATCGATAGTGCGTGGCTGGTAAATAGTATTACGATCCAATACGGAAAATGGATTTACATAATGAAACTACATTTCGCATATTCGCCACCCTCTGTCCTTTCACAACGGATATTCCATTGTCTGAGAATACTCCCTTCTCTCGAGATGGAAGATCATCTCGGAGAGAAATTCACGACGAAACCGTTATTATACCTTCCGCATTAATCAGTATTCAGAATAGCGTATACCCGAGTGAATTTGATTGATCACTTGGGGATATCTATCCCATTCTCACTCACGTTTCCTTCCTTTTCATCGTAATGTTTCACTTTAATCTCGCTCGTAGACAATAGGAAACTTACGATCGGGGGTGTGTGTTGATTTTTTCATTCTCGTTTTGTCGATTCAAACTAGATATTAAGTATCGTTGGTTATTATTATGTTTCAAGCTACGATTAAATACGAAGTATCGTTTAAGTTTGAAGGATAATGAAACTTTAATTTTTCTATGGAATTAAATCATTGGAAAATTTATAGTTTCGATCACGTAACATATAAATTTGCATCGATGTGGAGCTTCTCCTCGAGTGGAATGATCGTTAGTAATGTTCTCATCCTTCTATTTTTAGACGAAGAAACGCGCGAAGGATACGTGTTACGATCTCGCGAGATATTAAGAATAATAATATGTTCTCGAGGAACTCCATGCTTCGTCGTATTCCTATCGTAATTGAGCAATTATTTTGAGAATCGTCCGGCATCTTTTCTCTCTTTCTTTCTTTATTTATTTTTTTACTTTTACGCACGTCACAAATACGAATGGCAACTTTTGGCCGAAATTACGAGTTCATTTTTATCCGAGTATTCTAACCGTCCGTCATCTCTCGTACCTTATTGCATTTGTACCTGGTTCAAGGCCAGCTTACGAAGCTAGATCAAGATCAAAGAACAGGGTCGATGGCACAAATGGGTCAAAGAGACATCTCTCTCTCTCTCTCTCTCTCTCTCTCTCTCTCTCTCTCTATTTTTCACGTCTCTCTTTCTCTCGCCACGTACAACAGCATCGCAAGAGGAGATAAAACTCTTTAACGTCGGGCTGGGTTGCGTCGTAACGGTTTAAACCATCCACCGTAATTTCTGTTCTCTCTTTTCCTTTCCATTCCTACCACCATTCCTATCCGACTGTCTGGGAACCTTCCTAAGTCATTGTTAGCTCAACGGAATCTATTTCCTGTCGAACATCCAACGTTCTCTTTTTATCTTTCCTATCTTTTGTTTCTTTTTTATTTTTTCGTTTTACTCTTAAACATTTCGTTCTCTTATTTCAGAAATAACGGAGAGCGAATGGACGCCCATAACCACGCCGGATGGTTGGGTAATGATCCAATCGCCACCAACGACCGTCGAAACGTCCTCGGAAAATTTGGGAAGCTCGACGACTAAATTGGAATCTGTGTCGTCCAATAACGTATCGTCCGATGTACCTGGTAAAAAAGATTATATCTTATTCGTATTTGCTTATGTATACATCCTATGCGTACGTTGTTATTTTTTTCTTTTTTTTTTTTTTTTTTTTAAGCCTGTTAGCGTACATATCTAACGGTGTATTACTTCGAATCGAATGCATTATTAAAATTTAAGATACTTCACGATTTTAATAATAATAATAATATTCTCAAATGATTCGTCAGTGAGGTCAACGACGGAAATTACAACGACGTCGACGACGTCGACGACGACGGAGCAAATTACAGAGACGTCAACGATTCTAACGACATTGTCAAGCGTCGCCACTATTGCCGTTGATACGGAAACACCGATATCGATGGAAGCTCTAAATATGTCGGATTACAAGCAAGGTCATTATTATTATACACCGATCGTTATTAAAATTTCTTTATTCGCGTAAGAGGATACTTTGGGAAATCTATAAGGCTGGGATGAATATGAAAAATGCATGACGAGGAATATTTATTAGTATTAAGATTGGGATGGATCGATTGATTCTCTCCGTCCTCCTGCATTTCCTACGCTTTTCATCGCTTTATCGAGGAACGATCCGTCGGTATATAAATTGAAAATGCTGATATAGAAGGGAGGAGGGAAGGGGGAGGGGAACCGCGTACGCGTAGCCAATGGAGACGTTTGGTTCGCGTAAAGAAACGTAGAGTGGGATGAGAGAAAAAATAAAAGGAAGCACGTGACTTATACCGGTTCATCCAGTCGAACGAATTCGAACAAGTCCTCGTTCTCCAACATGGCCGTCGTCGTGACAACGACAAACCACCACGCGAATCTCTTCAAAGCGATAAACTCAACGATGCTTCTGCTTGCAGTTTGCGGAAGGAGAATATTTCCCGAGTCGAGGATCGTTGGTGGCAATCGCAGTACCTTTGGCAAGTGGCCCTGGCAGGTGAGTGGATAGAAAAGAAAAGAACAAAAAAAAGAATAAAAAGAGACCAAACTTATTACCTCTTTTTTCACGATTCTCGCGTTGCGTTTAATTTCTAAATAAAAAGAAAGAGATAAAGAACGAAGATGAACCGAATATATCGGCGAGGACAGTTAGGATAGCTTTTGACCCGTCCTCATTTCTCGGAAATGTCTATCCCGACGTTGTTTGTTCATTTTCTATCTAGACTGCGCAACGTACGATATCTTCTAATCAACTATCCTATCCGTTTCTACGATGCGCGAACTTGAAAGATTGATTTACAGATCTCATTACGTCAATGGAAGACATCAACCTATTTGCACAAATGTGGAGCGGCCTTGTTGAACGAGAATTGGGCTATTACCGCGGCGCACTGCGTTGAAAAGTTGGTATAAGAACGTTTTTTCTTTGCTTTTATCCCTACTTGTCCGTAAATTTCCCCTAAGCGTTATGATGCTAGCTACAATGATCTAATTTCAGCGTGTCACCGGCTGATTTGTTGTTGAGGATAGGAGAATACGATCTAGCGAACGAGGAAGAACCATATGGATTCCAAGAAAGGCGAGTACAGATCATAGCGAGCCATCCGCAATTCGATCCAAGAACATTCGAATACGATCTCGCCCTTTTGAGATTCTACGAGCCACTACCGACGTTTCAGCCAAACGTTTTGCCAATCTGTCTCCCGGATGACGATGAAACTTACGTTGGCCGTACAGCCTATGTTACCGGATGGGGAAGACTTTATGACGGTACGAATAGTTTTCTCGAACAATTTGTTTCGTTTTTACGTACGACGCCTATTTTTCCTTTTCTTTTATTTTATTTTATTTTTTTTTTTGTTAAATTTTCTTACCATCGTTTCATAGAGGGACCCCTGCCGTCCATCTTACAAGAGGTTGCAGTACCGGTTATAAATAACACGGTATGCGAAGCTATGTACAGAAATGCCGGTTACATAGAGCACATACCGCATATCTTCATTTGTGCAGGATGGAGAAACGGTGGTTTTGATTCCTGTGAAGTAAGATATCGACTATCCGTATATAATGAATCATTACGAACTCGTTGAATGATACATAAAACTGTTACGTTTTTTAGGGCGATAGCGGTGGCCCGATGGTGATTCAAAGGGCACGGGACAAACGTTGGATACTGGCGGGAATAATAAGTTGGGGAATTGGTTGTGCCGTACCAAATCAACCGGGCGTGTACACGCGTATTTCCGAATTCCGCGAATGGATCAATCAAATCTTACAATTCTAATCCGGCTAATTAAAATAGTACGGATACGTAAGTTCTATGAATCGTCAGCGCAAACCGAACGACGAATTCTGCGCTCCGAGGAGGACTAGAAAACGAAGGAGAGAGTATCAATTCCGGAATATAAATTCGTAGATTTGATTTCGAATTTCCCGGGAAAGTGAAAATGGTGGGGAGGGGTACGTTCGTAGATGCCACCTGACGTCAGTTTTGAGAAATCGCGAAAAGAACGTTTTGATAAATGAACTATCTGCATTATCAACAGTAACGATAACGCACGACGAAGTTACGACTTGTACGATACGCGGCGTCGTTTGACCAGAAGCGAATCTCGAGACGTCATCGTTTCCTTCGAAATCGCGTCTTATTCGAATCATCGATCGAGGAATGAGACGCTGTTAATTATTTCTTTCTTTTTTTCTCTCTCTCTCTCTCTCTCTGTCTCTGTCTCTTTAATCTCAAAAGATCGGCGCGCAATGCAGATGCATAGAAATCTGAGAATTTCTTCTATAAAACTCGTTTCACCTTCCTTCGATCGTTAAAGGGAAAGGGAATTGAAAAGAGCGATGGTAAATTCGATGTGCCTCGGGTAAAATGGGGAATATCGAATGGAAAGCTTGTTGACAACGGGTGAATAAATCGAAAATGATTTTCGTTCCCACCCTTCGATAATAATGCATGATTTAACAACGTATCTGGATATTTACGAACAACGATATTCAATCTCGGGAATATTTTGAAGTACATAAGATATCCGAGAAAAGTTATTCGCAATAATGTTTTTATTTGCATACGTAAAACCGATTGTTTCGCGCTTCACCGAACTCGATTTATATGCGATTATTCTCGTCGAATAGAATTTTTATATTCATCGTGTCAAAACCCCGTAAACACTCCGATACGTTTGCAGGGTTCGTTTACTTTTTTTTTTTTTTTAATTCTTTTCCAATTTTTTTTCTTTTTTAAATAACTATACGCGACCTTACGACGACAATTGCTATTGTCAATAATTTGATAAATATCTTTACACGAACGCAATTGAATATTCCATATAAACGCCAATACGCGACACGTTTTCACTGGTGACAATTTAATTTGTATTTTCACGAGGATATGTACGAACGCTGGATTAAAATTCATCGTTATTTATTCAACGAGGATGGTGCCTAGAAGCGTTATTGTTTATTCATGGATTATCGACAGGACACATATCATGCTTCATTGCCAACGAAGCGCCATAAATGGACAAAGTTTTTAGTTTATACAGATTTTGTTCCGAATTCTAGATTAATTCTTATGTACAGTAAAATCTCCGTTATTCGGACACATTACAACTTTTTTTAATTTTAAATATGTAGACAAGATATATTAAAAAAAAAAAAAAAGAAATTATTCGTATAGTAAAATATCTGATTGACAATACTTTTATTGTATTCTCAAAAGATGAGATTATACTTTACAGCTTAAGTTGGCAAAACGTGGCTCGAATATGCATATATATATATATATATATATATATATATATATATACACACACACACACACACGAGATAAAATCATTAATTATTGCTCTGGTCGAAATAATTTCTTATTCATTTATTTTAATATAAAATGTTTTCATAGGATAAATATTCTTGTTTCTTTGTTTTTTCTTTACGATCAACCAATACAAAATTAATACCAAAAGCAATAATTATAAATCCGTCCTACATGTATTATTCATAGAATGAAAATAAACGGCTCGTATCGTAGCAACGGGACGAGCGTTTCGACGTATCGAATGCGACGACGAAAGGAAATGTTGTAACATTATTGATTATTCCATCGTTCGTTCGCGATGCAACTATCGAAACGTTATTTAATTTAATTTATATAAGCGTGACGCGCAAGCGTTACAAATAAATTTATTTATTTCCACCGACGAGTCAGGTAACGTGAAAAAGCCGAATGATCGTCATTCTGTAAATATTCAACGCCATCCATCGATCGTTCGGCTTCGCTCGACTCGTAATTTTTTATTTTTATTTCTTTATTTTTATTTTTTATTTGTATCATTTTCTCTCTCTCTCTCTCTCTTTTCTCTCTGTTTTTACGTTATTCGTTTTTTGCGAGAGATCTCGTTCTTTTTATATTCAGAATATGAGTTATTAAAGACGATAGACGGATTAAAAAGAAAAAAAAAAAAAAAAAAGAAAAAGAACAAACGATTCCGTAGTATGTTTATTTTCTGTCAGTCTTTCTTTTTCTTCCTTTTCCTCATTCACTTATATCCCCTTTGTTTTTCAACTCTTCCAATCTCCTCGACTCTACTCCACAACTCTCTCTCTCTCTCTCTCTCTCTCTCTCTCTCGTCTCACCCTTTTTTTCATTCGTAAAGTTTCGCGTGGGTGGAGAGCTTTATTTGCACAGCATCACGGTAAACGATTTCAACAACAGTAGAGACGGCGCTAGAGGAAAGGGTGCTCATGCAAAACCACCAACATATTATATATATCCATGTGAATGAGAAGCTTGTGCACGGAGTGTTGTAGACGAAAGAGAGAGAGAGAGAGAGAGAGAGAGAGAGAGAGAGAAAAGAAAAAAATTTACTCTTGAGGTCGTAGATTTAATAACGGGAACAGGTACGTTTTTTTTTTTTTTATACCAAACATTGATCCTATATTTCGCTTATATTTTATTCCTTTTTATCCAACGAGATGCAACGGTATGATGAGATCGTAATGTATAATAAATGTTATTATATTTAAATCAAATATCATCGCGGAGATAATTATTTATAATGTAATTTAATATTTTTTTTTTGTATGTATAAGTTTCAATATTTTTAATTTTTCAAATAAATTATGCATTTCCTTTCTCAATTATTTTTCGTAATAATACGACTGCGTACTTCTCTTATTGATCCGCCTGAATATTGGTAGGAAATCGTATCCATAAGTAAATGAAGCGTTAACGAGAAAATACGTATAATGTTTGTTGCTGTTTTGAGGACCCTTCATCTATTGTTAAATCTAATTAAACGATTCTCGTGTGGTTATATTTAAACTAAGGACGATTTCTTTTTTACTATCATACCGTGAGATACGTTTCCGATAATTATTAAAAAAAAAAAAAGAAGAAAGAAACATCTCTATCAATCACTTGCTTTGATTCATTTAAAACCAATTATTTTCAACCAGTTAATTTTTATTTTTACTCAATTTATAGTCGTGATTATATATGCGAATTAAACAAATTTTAATTACAAATTTTACACGATTCATTACAAAAAGATTACGGCCAGAGCTATTGTTAAAATAATTCATTGCTCTTTCGAACGTATTATACGCGAGTATGAATCTCGTTATTATTATAGAAACTTTTTAATTTTTAAAAGTATTTAGGTCAACTTTCTATACGGGTAAAAGTACGACATATTAAAATGATAGTCTCTTTGGCATCAAAGTGGTTTGTATTTATCTGCTCCTTAGCTTCTTCGTCGAGTAATAATCTATGTTTGATTAAATAAACAACCATCGGGCAATCAACTATATATTCTTCATTTTTCGAATACCGAGATCTAAAACGAATTTATTGAATTACGTAGCAAAACTAAAGTTCTTCTCGAACAGAAATAAGAAAAAGGATAATAGTCGAATCGAGGACGCATATAAATGCGGGTTGAGAAGATAATTACCTACTGCCCGTATATATTAATAACTTTTCCATGATTATACTTTTATATTTTCTGTTAATATCGATGGTAATAAGGTGTACCATGTTTGACCAGTTAAAAAAAGAAAACTGACAAAAAAACGCAAATCTCTAAATTTTACACCTATTTATAAGAAATTATAGAAATTAGCAAAATTGAATTTATTTCAAATTAATATATTAAGATTTTCGATGCGTTTTCCTATCAAAAAAAAAAAAAAAATGTAAGTAATAAATGTAATATTATAATAATATATACTTTATATAAATATAATATATAAAAGTGAAATATAATTTGATTAAAACGCATCGAAATGTAGAACCATTAACCTCGGTAATATTTACGTTACATCATTTGACATATCGAAAGTAATACCAGATTATCCGGATCTCATCGCGTGGAGGTTGCTTTTACAGGAAGATCCAGGGGATGTTATCAAGATATCGATTAATAGCATTTAATAATATACGATAGATAAGGAAGTTAATAAGTGTTGCTGTATGTAAAGTACTTTCTACGATAAAACAGGACTCATTTGTTAATAAAGTCAAATATTTTTATGTATTTATTCTTCCTCGATTAACTTAATTATTACGCCGCGCAGGACAATCGAGCGCATTGTCGCATCCTTAAAATTAATAATCTTGATAATAGTAAAACTTATAAAATAAATATGAAAAGGCAATCAGCAATAAGTACAAAAGTTACGGGAACATCCAGGATCCAAACATGCCTTATCTGCTAACGCGTTATAAAATAAATAAGTTTCTTAAACGCCCACCGACATTACTTTACCGCACAGATATATGCAAATTATTTTCTGATAATTAATAATCAACATTATCCTATAGTGTCCTAATTTTTAATGTCTCCTTTTAAATTGTAATTTTCTTTATTTTTACACGAATATGCATTACGAGAAAACCTGAAAGATTTAAATTAGTTATACATACATACATATATATATATATATATATATATATATATATATATATATAACGGATTAAAAATACGAGGAATAAAATTTACATTGGTTTTCTTCCGATTAGCGATGAAAGCCTATAACAGAATAACGAATGATTATACATGAAATTATAGGTATACATATTTTATACATATATTTGATCAGTTAATTTAAAAAATTGCTTCAACATTCATTTATCTTCAGAAGCGGAAGCATTTAGAAATATGGATTATTAAAAAAAAACACACACATTCGATGCAATCTCAACAACATATGAGATCCGTTATCAGTTCACCTTCAGGGATGTAAAAAAATATGTAAAAACAAAAAAAGAACATAGAAATATAAGAGCAATATAAAAACAAGCATGCGCAATAAATAAACGATGAAAGATATATAAAACTCGCGAGTAAATCCAGAAGAGGAGTTACTCACGGTCATGCTAGTTAATAATCGAATTAAAAAATTACAAGCAGTGATCCATGCCAAATAAGGATCTTTCGTTTTCAGCACGATCGAGCATTGGAGGGACTTAAAATTTTCACTCACTACTTGTGAAGTTCTCTGATGGCTCCAAAATACTTCCCCCCGGGATTTTTAGTCCGAAACCGAGGATGGACGATTCTCGTAGGTGATTGAAAATAAGATTAGGTCGATATCGATGTTGCTTCGTTTCATTCTCTTCGATGATGCACTGACTCTAATACTCGGCGGTTATTTATTAACGAACGAACATCGAATTTATTCTACGATACTTTATAAATACATCCTGTGCGATTGTTTTTGAAAAAACAAAAAAAAACTGACAACAAACTTTGCGAAGAAAAAAACTGACTGAACCACTGCCTTGCACGCAGTCGATTCGAAGTACACGTGTTCCTACTAAAAGTCGCATTTTAAAAACGGCGTAACTCGGTAAAAATTTTTAATCAACGAACGAACACCGACTCGACTTCGACGCGATTCTTCTCACATTTGATCGATACGACACTCGTATCGTACATTGCCTCGCGCACGAATGCAATGATTAATCTGTAAAATAAAAAAAGAAACGAGATTATTAGTGACAATGTTATAATTAAAAACAATGATTGACGTTCTCGTGGAAACATTTGGAAAGTAATTTACTCATCCAAAGTCTTTGTTGCTTCTTACACGACGAGCATCCAGCCTCAGGATCATGAAGAACGACGACGCATTAATACGAACATGGTTTCGCAAATTTATATCGTAACAATTGAATTATACATATTTAAAATATAGCTAATTATACATATTTAAAATAAACGCTTATTCTAAGACGCACTTTGGACGCGATCGCAAATAATATTTTTGTTGAAGCTGCCAGAATCGATGCTGCTGGATAACTAATCGCGAAAGTTGCGAACGAAAAACAGCCCTGATTCTTTTCGGAAAAATATAATTAATCTTGCGAATTCGTTATTATCTTTTTAATAGAAGTATTCTACATGCTACGTAATAACGATTCATTTATAATAATGACATTATTTTTTATCATTATATATATATATATATATATATATATGATGAAATGGAGTTAGAAATTTTAATTGAAACGTAATATAATATTAATTAATCTCTAATAAGACTGCGCATATAGAATTCATTATTATTTTTTAATAATAGTATTCTACATGCTACGTAATAATGATACATTTATGATAATGATATTAATTTATCGTTATAAATATATATATATATATATATATATATATATATATGATCAAATGGAGTTAGAAATTTTAATTGAAACGTAATATAATATTACTTACTTTCTAATAAGACTGGGCATCTTGCTAGCGAGAAGGATGGTAATAGACTGATCGTAGTTGACTTCTCTACGTCTGCTACAAAGAGACGAACGTGTCAAATCCTGTTATTGTACGATGTTGTATTCTGTGAGAATGGATTTCTTGAAATCGATAAAAGCAAAACAATAACAACAGAGAGTACGTTGGCATCTAACTATTTTATGTATGCGTAAGAATATAAACAAAGTTTTCGAGCAGAACGGGTGGATCTTTTTGTTTTGGTTAAAACTAACTTAGCACGAAGAGCAGCAAAAAAAACGTCCGATTCCTAGAATATGTTGTATTCTATTTACACTAAAGAGCCGCCTTATTACTATGGAAAAAAAGATATATATACAAATAATGTGTCTGTTGTGCGTATGTATATACGATATGTGGCTCTGTTTTATATATAAATAATGTGTGTACATATACGAACGAATATCTATAACTACGAAGATGTACTCATAAAAATGTATATGTAAATGTATATATATATATATAAATATATACATTTGAATATGCGATGTGTAACAAGTGCAGGTTGGTGCGTGTTTACTGCGTATATGTGTGTGTGTGTGTTTGTCCGTGTATACGTGTATACCTAATATATAAAATATATACGAAAATCGAATATAATACGAAATACGATCGCTGATGATTAATAAGCGATAAATAATCACACTGATAGCTATAAAAACGCACGAGATGTAGAAATATCGTGGAAATAAGAGCGAAAATTAGGAAAAAAAAGAACTTACCTCCGAAGGAACGCCGGGACGCCGGGACGCCGGGACGCCGGGACGCTGATTTTCTTTTTCTCGGATATCTCTTAAACGCGACGATGTCCCGTCTTGAAAATACACACGCGCGGAGAACGGGTTTTCGGCCGTCGATTGATATATCGGAAGATGTTGTACGTTCGAAAAATGACATGTTAATTACTTGTTAATTACGAGAACGACGCAGCTATCTTGCGATGTGTCACGGACGAATCCAAAATGGCGCTAATGAGCCGGCAGGGTCACGTATTTCGTTTCGCGCATGCGCACAGCGTCACGAGTTTCATGGCCGACCCAAAAATATGCGATTTTTTGATCTATTATCGGAAAATATCCGAGACGTTAGAAATTCGTTTGAAAGCGTCAAACGACTACCAAGCGGGTAGTTTTTTTACCCCAAACCTTAAAATCGATTGCTCAAAATAACCTATCTATTAAGACAATGCCGATAATGGGGGTGTGAAAAATGATAGATGAAAATTACACGGTATCGATACCATCCTTTATAAAAATATTATTAAACAATTATTAAACTACTTACTTGCAATTAAGGGGACGATGTCTATCCCCGTGTTAGATCGAGGATGTCTCGATAATTTTGAAACGCGAAAGAGGTTCTCTCTTTCGATCGGCAACTCGTATTCATATGGCGCGAATTTTAATACGATCGACTGATCGACCAATCGAAATAACGTCGTTCAAATTTATTCTATTTTGTCTTGTTAACTCGTTCACGACCGAGGTTCTTTATAAATAAATCGACCATAAATCATTTTATAAGCGATACGCGAGGTATTACGAGTAAAAATATATAAGAGTTTAACGAGATCATTTCAAGTAGGAATTAATGAGAAAAAATCTTCGGGCGATCCCTCGAAACAAATGAGAATGTGCGAAAGTGTAATTTCGCGCGTTAAAACGATAAAATTCAAATTACCATTATTGTCCGTAACGTGAGAAATTTTAAGATTACAATCGATTAGAATTATTATAATCCAATTAACTGTAATTACAATGGGCCAATAAATTATTTTCCTTTCAGAAAATTCATACCCGAGGATCTAATTGCGATTTTTCCTATATATATATATATATATATATATATATATATATATATATATATATAAATAAAGTTTATATCTAAATGAAACTGTTATGAAATTATATGTTTCGCGATAGGAAAAAGATGTTATTTGGCGTTATTATATTTTTTTAAATGTATATAATCAACGTATTCGTTAATTATCTCATTTAATTAATATTATCCATATAGATATATATATATATTTTTTTTTTCATGGCTCGCTCTATGCTTTCTATACGTATCTTTTTCAACGAGAGAACCGAGAATATTAAAAGGGACGATCGGAAGGAAACGTAAGAGTTTTCATTTTCCCACGTAGATTAGAGAAACGTTATGGCGTTTGAAATAATGTTTCCTTTTTTCTCCGTTTTCACGATTATCACGTGGAAAAATCGTTGAAAATGTCACAACCGTGATAGACCATGGATGGATGTTACTGGACCGGGTCAAGTGGCTTTGGAGAAAGCCAGCTACCTCCGCCTTTTCCTTATGGAGTCACGAAACTGCTCGCAGTAGCTGTAGTAAACTATTGCTGGCCTTCGTCGTCGGTGTCATGGCCAATTGAAATCGTCGAGACGCGAAAATAATAGGAGAGACGTCGGTTCTCTCGAAAATATTTAAGCGCGCTTAAAAGGTAAACTGAAAAATTCGATTATAAAAACCAAACAATCACCAAAAAAAAAAAAAGAAAGAAAAAAACAATGCATCATCGAGAATGTCAGGGTCGCTAATATTTCGTCATCCTTCTACGTACAACAACGCAAACACGTAATAGCTCTGGAGATGACAGGAATCGATTAAGGGATTTTATACGGATGACCGCCAGAGTTATGGTTGCGAAACTAAACTTGATAATCGCATGATGACGCGAATACACGTTTCCGTATTCCTAAGTGAACGATCAAGGGGACGAACAAGTTTCTTTTTTCTTTTTTGTTTTTCATATTCCGTAAATTTACCAATTATTTCGAAGTTAAATTAGAAAGTATTTCCAACTAGGTTTCTTAAGCACGCGGACTTCCTTCTTTCTAAATCGGACGTGCCTTCTTTACGAACGTTAATAAAACTTAATGATATTTCTACGTGCATCCGATGAAAAAAAAAAAAAAAAAAAAAAAAAGAAAATTCAAATCTCAATATCCAGACAATACGATCCTTATTACAAATTTGAGATCTATCGATAGAAGTGAAAAGAATATAATAAGATTATGGGACTCTCACGAATGGTTCGTCCAACGGTAAAGAAAAATGACGGGCGTGACTCGAAGGAGCTACGGATAATTCTGACCCAGTTTGCATTTGATATCCTGGGTCATGATCATCGATTGTTGTCTCCTCATAGTCGTCTCTTCGTGCGTTCCTTCTTATGAGGTCACGACCCAAATGCATCGAATGTTTCCCTAGGATTAGGCGTTTTAACGATCATCCAACGATTTATGGCTACGTCATGTGACATTTATCCCTATTAGGTATTCCTCTCCGAAGACTTCTCTACGTGTTTCTCGTCTGGGTCACCGACATAGGAATCGAAGGATCGACGTTACGCTAACTGCATTCGAGCTTGCTATAGAAAACAAACGTGTTTCTTTGCGATTGAAAATGAAATATTCTTGTACGAACGGAAATATAATATTTGTTTGTCCTATTTGTCGCGATTATAAAAATATGATAGTAATTTTATAATTGTTTTTGTTTGACGAATCAACGAATTAATAAATTCAACTTATTCGTGTCACTTAAACAAAGTTAAAATAGACAGATATGTATATTCGATCGATTAGATCTTCATTAATTTCTTTGGGCTTTAATAACGATCGATCTACGAGGACAGATCCAAATTAATTTTTGACCGCGATACCTGCATTGAAATTTAAACTAAAAAAAGTAAATTTTCGTCCGGTCAAAGGAGAACGAAACGTAAACAGTTGGATTAACATCGGCTATGACATCATTAGGTACGTACGTACGTACGTACGAATTTAGAAAGTCCGATCGTCATGCTTCGTACCCTTGTCACGACGTAAGGATCGCGGAATCTATAAAAGAAAGCAATATATCCACTTGCCGAAGCGGCGAACGTATAAAAATTCGTTCAAGCCGGCACAGGTTCTGTCCCACTTACATGGAGTCACGATCAAGGTCAGCGGCACTTGTACTTGCCAGGCACCGACCGTGAGGAGTCGCCTTCTCCCGTTCTGCGTGTTTATGATCACGAGGAGAGAAGAACTTATCTCGACGATTTGTGGGGAGCGAAAGTAATAATAATAATAATAATAATAATAATAATAATAATAATCGTTATCAGAAATGTTCAATCAATATCATCATCGTCATAATTCGTTAATTAATTTCTAAGTTTTTAACGTTCCAATATCTCTCTTAATATTATGCAATATAAATAGATCGACATGGAAGCTAATTGACGATATCGCTTGAAATATTTCAATTATTAATCTCATACCACACTATCTGGAGATAGTTTCTTATCTATCCAAGTTGCAGCGAGAGTCTCTCTATCGTATTAATTACATCTACCTGTGCATGTAGTATCTCGTTAAGTCTGCACAGTACGATAAATCATTCTATCGAGAAACTGGGAATTTTGTCGGTCGACGACACGAAGAATCACGGAGTCCGAGTTTAAGCAGTCTCCTCCTCCTCCTCCTCCTCGGAACGTCGTTCATGCGATTCAATTCGATATGAAACTGAGTCTCACTAGTAGGTCAGTTTCTCCGGTCTGTAAATTTCGAGATTTATCTCGAGATTGACATTTTTATTCACTTTCGTTGGGATTTTATCTTATAACGACATTTTTGGAATTGCCAATAAAATTGAAATTTGAAAAAGGTAGATCAATCGTACGCGACCTCCCCTAATCCGTATAATCCCCTTGAAAAATGTATTCCCAGGAAAATATTACACTCGTATCAAATTTATAACATATCTTCTAAGAGACCATCCGGGATATGGGAATTGTATGAAGCAATTATAATTCTAACTTAATGCGTGGTCGTAATATTGTCAAAATTGTCTGAAAAATATCTCTATAGAGAGAAGTAATGAACTCTTAGTGGACGTCTAACATTTTTACTCATTTTTTCGCCATTACGTTCCCAGTTATATTTGATAACAAGTGACACATTAAACATACGATATACCGTATGACCTATATAACACCATTAGGGTTACGTGGAAATGGATACGGAAATTTTGACACCGTAGAAATAAGATCCAAGTTATACGAGATCATAACCAGGAATCGGACTCATTTGTATCTACTTTGTTTTATGGAAAGGAAAGCTCTAGGTTAAGATCATTATCCAACGGAATTCTCGTTGGGCAAAAGTCATAAGGTGAACATAAAGTACCGTAAAAGACGGCATCTTTTGTCTGACCTACTTCAAGAACGGCACAGCACAGCCTCCGGGCTTTCGTACCTTTGGGACGAACAGGTGACAAGGGGGTAAGCAGGTAACTAAAAGATAAACGGTTGAGATAACAAATAATACATTGGAGATAGGGTGCGCGTTAAACTCGATCGCATACGAGAGATTATAAAATCCGACGACTGTTCCGGATAAGCAACGATGTATAAATAAAGGCTGTGAAACATAACAGGACGATAAAATACCAACGATGAAACGAACGAGAGAAAGTATCGATAACGCGACCTCGGCCATCCGTGATCTCGAACAAAACTCGAAGCGTGATCAATCGATTTGACATAAGTTTCTAGAGCGAAGCATTTATCATAGTTTGAAAGAAAGTTTTTTTTTTTTTTTCTTTTCTTCTTTTTCCTATTACGGCTGCAGTCATTCTCGTGATCATAAATTCTTTATTTACCAAACTATCCCCCTGTCGATATTTTTTAAATATTACATTAAATAGTAAATACAATAAATATATTATTCCCTTATTCATCCATTTGCAAATAAATATTCGTAGTATCGATTCGGCATACACGTTCGGTATTAATTTATTTCTCGAATAATGTTTGATGAGATTAATTTGAAAGGATAAACGAACAGAAAGAGATACGACGATCATCACGAGACCGTTATCGGGATTGCACCGCGTATCTACATTTAAATAAACTACGTGCAGATTTCTCTCCTTCTTTCCGAACACATTTGCTATCCGGAAATCGTCATTTTCTCATCGAGCGGAGAGAATTATAGAGTACTTTTCGAATTATGTTTATTCGATGGAAAGATAAGATGTGCCGATAAATTATTAACCAATCCGATAGAAATAAGTAAATGGAAAAAAAAAAAATAAAAAATAAATAGACATCTTTCTTTAGCTTCGATGAAAGACGAGAACGTCCTTGCGTTCCGCAAGCAATTTAGAGAAAGAAAAAAGGAAGGAATTGACGTAAATAAAAAGAGAATTGCAACGTGCTCGTTATCGATCTTCCACTTCCAGGGCGTGGATAAAGTATAGATGTTTTAAAGGTTCGTTTTGACCTTTTCTATGACTAAAGGGAATAGCTCCTATAAACACTCGATGCAGTATATATATATATATATATATATATATGCTGTTGACAAAAAATATAAGTTAAAAAATTCCAGAAGTACACTTGAACTTAACTCGATTGGATCGTACCAGTTCCATATATCTCCATACGATCTACAATACATAAATAATATCTTTCCAAAATAAAACATCGTATGGAAAAACTTGAACTTATTTTTAAACGAGGAATCACCCTGTATATGTATATCAGAAAGCAGGAGTACCGTAATACGAAGATGCGAGGTAAATGTTAAAGGTCTGCTCTATGTTCTCTCTCTCTCTCTCTCTCTTTTTTCTTCAAAATTGTTGGACGTAAATTGCTTGGTTACGCGTTGGGAAGTTAATATTACTTTGTTTCACATGATACTAAAATATACGATGTCCGATATCCATGGTGAAATATTTTAATTTAACGATGCAGTCGGTGGACTAAATGTTAAGACCGCTATCGTACGTATTACGATTATATATGATACTCTTTCCGACGAGGTCACAATTAAGTTTAAAGAAATCGACATGGTTCGCTGGCGTGACTCCGAAATGAAGAGAAATTCGTACTACCCGAAGCCAATTAAAATTTACAACGATGTCTCCCCATTGTTAAAACGCTCGCAATATTTTATCATTCGGCGGTTTATTCCAGATATGCATTGAGCTCGTTGACAATAGAACTAGTTATTATTCGGTAAATTAATTATATAAATTTCTCTCTTTCTCTCTTACTCTCTCTCTCTCTCTCTCTCTCTCTCTCTTTCTTTCTCTCTCTTTCTGGGAGAAATATAATTTACGTTGGACTTTCGTTGAAATCACGTAAATTTCAAATGAAATAGAAAGGTATATCGCGAATGACCGCACATGGAATAGAAAGTATAATATAAATATATGTATATTTATATGCATATATATATATATATATATATATATATATATATACGCTTTCTTTGACATTTATATAAAATTTTAAATCGTATCGTCGTCCCAACAAAGTGTCGTTTCTCGTAATCACCTCTTAGGGAGAGAGGGAAAGAGGGAGAGAGAAATATCGATGATTGTATATTACGAACGAAAAAAGGAAAAAACAAGGAAAAAGAAGTTGATAAAGATCGTCCAGCTTGCTACCTTGAATGTGCACGTTCGAACGTGCAGGATTGGCCAACGAGAGGAGGTTGAGATGGTGTCTCGAGAGAGGAGTCGAAAGCGAGAAAATACGTGGTCACATAGACCGTGGACGTGGGGTCTCTCTGAGCATAGCGAAACGTTTCCTGAATGGATAGAGACGAGCGGAAGGTGGAGGTTGCGTGGACGTTGCGATGAGTAGGACAGTGTGTCGGTGTCGTGCACGCTGGGCCCCGTTCTTCTCCACGTGACCTGGCCACTGGCCCACTTTGGTTTCTCCTGCTCTCTTTCTCTCTCTCTCTCTCTCTCCCTCTCTCTCTCTCACTGTCTCTCCCACTCTTCCGATCGCGCCTTCTCCTTCCATTTTACCTGCTTTCTTTCTTCCTCTCCTTTTCCAACCTTTCTCCACAAGAGCAATCCGCTCCTTCCTCGTATATTTTCTTAACCAACCCTCTCCTCCCGCCCCTACTTCTCAAAGTTTATCCCACCACTCTGGGCCTGTTACCACCACCATAACCATCACCATTCTCCTTGCTACGTCCACCACCATCCTCAGTCGCGTTTTCCAAGGCGCCGCTCGTGACATTGCCACGCGATTCCAGCACATGCCGTGGCACGGGGTACAACGGACAGGTACCATCCAGTTCACTGCCCGGATGGTCAATAGTGCGCGATAAGCTAATCGGTGCTCTTGTGGACGATCACCCAGGAACCGATTCTAAAGATTCTTCCCTTCTTTTATATATCTTTCTCTTTCTCTCTCTCTCTCTCTCTCTCTCTCTCTCTCTCTCTCTCTATCTCTCTTTCTTTCTTTCTCTCTTTCTCTCTTTCTCTCTCTCTCTCTCTCTCTCTCTCTCTCTCTCTCTATCTCTCTCCTTCTTTATCCGTCGAACAGTGTCACAAGTTCATCGATTTTTCTTTACGTTTCGTTTCTCTCTCTCCTCTCTCTCTCTCTCTTTTCTTTCGAAAAAATTTTCGTCGATGACAAGTCTAATATATTCTCGTTCGGATCGGTGCTGGAACCTCGATCGTATTAGTCCAAGTTTCTATTCACGTGGACGCGGAACTAATGTTAACGTGACCCTTCTACGAGCCGAGTCAAGGAAAAGTAATCGAGGATAGAAGCTACGGTAAAAATTGAGTGAAGAAGTGCCAAAGGTAACGGAAGAGGATAGAGTCCAAGAAGTGACCTTGACAACTCGGAAAGCAAAACGTCGAGAAAGAGAGAGAAAGAGAGACAAAAAGAGAGAGAGAGAGAGAGAGAGAGAAAGAGAGAGCCGTCCGCGATCTCCGTCGAGAAGAACTATTCACGGTTCCTTCTTCGAGGTGACGGCCACGAAAGGATTTCTCAACGAGTGCCAAGATAGAGTTATGAAACGTTCTTAAAAGTGCAAACGGTTGCAAACGGTTATTGCACTTGCACGGTGAGTGACATGACATTCTAGTAAATTTGCTCCTTTTGCTTCTTTGTATGTACTAACGTGACGACGACGTATATAATAACGTACAATTCATTCGATGATATAAATAATTTATTTACGATATTCATCGATAACGTTTACATTTGCCACGTTTAATTCCAATTCGACGTGATTTAATCTTACATGGTTTTTGATTAAACGTTAAGGGTTAACCGCGCGATCGTCTGGAATCGATACGATCATATCCAAAGAACGAAACGATCGATTTTTAGCGATTTTTTTTTTCCACGTGAAAGAGATTAATTCACGTGGCAATATACGACGATGAACTTTCGGTCGCTATATTATAACGACGCGTGCCGATCGTTATTACATCGAACGCGAGTCTGCGCGATGCTTTCGAACGTTCCTTTTTGGTTCGCGAGCACCGTAATTACAACGGAACGAACGTTCATTAATATATCTTTCCGTCATAACTTCAAATGATCATTCCTAACGTTCCTAAGACGTAATAATACGTTACGGCATTCTTCTCTCTCTCTCTCTCTCTCTTTAACATAATTTCTTTTTCTAAAGATACAGCACGGATTTATTATTATTAATAATATTTCACGTTCTCACTAACTCTCTTTGCTGTTAATAATATCGACATTTGTACGCGTCGATTATTTTATTGTCATTATCGAAGTAATCTTGATCCACGGTTCTTTCTGGTTACATCGAAGCTCCTCGATTCTTTTTTCTGTTTTTTTTTTTTTTTGTTCTTTTTTTGTCGAAACGAACGAACGAACGAACGAAGACGAGAAAAATTGCGGAAGAATCGTCCAGTCGTTTATCGAAACCAGGACGCAATCGGGAATCGATGCGATCGTTGGCAGGGGCCAACCTGATCGCGAAGCCAGGAGAAAGCTGCCTTTCCGACTTTGGTCCGTAGTAAAACGAGGTGTTCCTATATAGACCTTGGAGGAGATCATTCGGCATGCTTCATTGCTCCATCGTCGTATCCTCTTTCTTTTTTTTTTTTTTTTTATTTAAACTTTCTTCACAATCATCTATCTTTCCGAACAATCGATTCTTCGAGAATTCTTTGATACCGAGATGCTACTGAAAAAGATTTGTCTAAGAGCTCAATCATAATTCGTTGCTTTTTCTCACGTATTATTTGACGGCATAGATCCTTTGGTGATCCCTTTAAGAAAAACGTTCTCACGTCGTCGTCGTCGTCGTCGTCGTCGTCGTCGTCGTCGTCGTAGTCAATATTTGTCGAAGCACGGTGTCGATGACTCTTTGTCAAAAAAAAAAAAAAAAAAAAAAGAAGAAGAAGAAGAAGAAGAAAAGACAAAAAGAGCGAAACGAAAATTAGCATGTTAGATCGAAATTTCTCACTTATTGCCTCGAGATTTAAACGTTAGTTACTCGAAAGTATTCTTATGTACTTAGGTACGCCATCGCGTTTACATAACTCTATTTTAAACGGCGTACTGGCCGCCACGAGGATTTGACGTCGGTTTCGATTACTCGGTAAAAAGTCGAAACGTCTTGGGAAGACTTACCGAGATTTCTGGGAATTGATTTTTCACGTTGACCTCGAAATAGCCGGGTAGATCCTCTACCCGTAGACTCTCATACGTAGACGGGTTCTCTCACGTTCATACAACTTAGGCTCGCCTCTATAGTATCGAATGGTTAACGTGCTAACGGGTTATACCAACGTCACTTATTCCAATTCGGTATTTCAATGAACTTGGGGATCATTGTCGAGAAGATATCGCATAAATTAATATACGATGAAAATGTGATCATTTAATAATTTCAATTGTCAAATTTCGTTCTGAAATATATATATAGATAGCGTTTCCTAAATTACAGGTAATAAATAATCGATAATAATTAATCGTATGGACTAACAGATTACGTGTGGAATATTCCAAGATATTATTACGTTGAATTTAAATAGGTAAAAACCTCCTGACCGTCCTGATCACCTTCGACCCGAACATAACGATAAACGCGTAGATTCTCATCATCTTCTCTTTCCTCTTAATCTTCCGTCTTTCTCCTTTGGCCTCGATAAGTCGAGAAAAGTTTAGCCCCGTATGATCGTCCACGTACTATCACTTTCATGACAAGAGAGAAGAAGAAGAAGGAGGAGGAGGAATGCGATCCTCCTCGCTCGTGCACGTTTCGTTCGGTGCATTCAAGTCGAACTAACTTGCGCGCGAATGCCGATCGGTTTTGCACGAACGATCGAGCCCGTAATGTGTCGTTAAATCTCCGAGTGAAAGCAAAGGTATAGAACAAAGTCCCTTTCACGAGAGCGCCATCTCGATTTGCTCGTCCTTTTCTCTCATCGAGTTTATTCTCTTATATCGTATCCTTTCCTAATTTTTGTCCATCTCATTAAAAAAAAAAAAAAAAAGAGGATCCTTCGTCTATGACCATACGATAATATTATTCATCTTTCGAACAGAACTTTCAACATACTTTTACGACTGCATCGCATCAGATAATGCAATGTATGAAATCAATAATACCTCGTCGTATGGCTTTGATATGAAAATTGATTAAGAAAACGAATTGATTCGATTGATTTATTTTTTCTCTTTTTTATAACGATCGATAACCCGCCCATCGACTATTCCGATTCTTACTAATATATATATATATATATTTGTTTTTTTCCTTTTTCGATAATTTCCGCCGGTGGAATTTCTTGCGACGTTTTAAAGGAAACAGAATTTGCAAATTGAACGGAAGAAGGATGATTGCGACTCCTTTGCGAAGGAAACGAGGTCGACCGATGGTACCTACGAGGAACGCCGACTAATGGGACACCACCGGAGTTTCTCCGTGGAGCGATCGTTCCTTAGTAAAAAAAAAAAAAAAAAAAAGAAAAAGAAAAAAAAAAGGAGGGTACGACGTTCGAAAGAAACGTTAACGACAAAAAGATCGTGGCGGTGTACTCGTAGAATGACACGCACGCTCCTTACTTCTTCCTCTATTCATTTCAATCCCTATTGTGTATATAATTTGGATTGTAACAGGACGCGATAGTGTGGCAATAAAATTTCTCGCATAGTTTTCATTTTTTGTGTACCTTTACGATTCGCGAGATTTTCTTTAAAAAGAAATGTCTCTCGCGATCGATTAGATTTCTTCGACTTATCACGCTTTTAACAATTCTTTTATCTTTTTTTTATTTTTTAATTTTTCTTTATTTACTTCGTCGACGTGACTTCCGACGAGATCCAACGTCCAGACGCAACCCAGCGATGACTACGAAGAAGTCTCGAGGGTAAACTAATCGGGTCACCCAGATCCAACGATCAAGCGATGCCACCGAACAACTGAGGAGCTTTCTCCGAGTAGTTGGTGACATGCTCGAGTGTTCGAGAGATGCGCGCGTAGAGATTGTCAAGAGAATAATAAAGAAAGATATAGAAAAAGGCGCGTTATGCACCGCGTATAATCTCTGTGAACATGCACGTGCATGTAAACGCTCTCATCTTACGTAGTTATTATTGACGAACGGCCAATGAACGCGGAAGAATTTTCGTATCAACGACACCGTCCCTATTTCGACTCTTTCGAATCCTTTTCTTGGATTATCCTGAAAGTTCTGACATGGGCGACCGAGATTCGATACGTTGGGTACATCGCACGTGTCTTCCTCCTCTCTCTCTCTCTCTCTCTCTCTCTCTCTTCATTTTTATCGTTATCATTATTTTTATCAAATTCGTGCGACGAATTGAAGTATCCTACGAACGTTGTTTCTTTATCCAACCGATTATTATACTCAAGTCATCAAATTAACGATTACCGATTGCTTTTCGATCATCTTCTAATGCATGTAGCTTGGTTTGTCGCAATCGATACTACCGGCAACGTGAAACGGGAGAACGTTGAGTGAAACGAAACACTTTGAAGGAAAGTGACTATCGTGTGCACACGCGTGAACATTTACGCGCGTTGGTAGATTGCTTACAATGGAGATGAACGAAAGGAAACAAAGTGTTAAAACGTTTAAGCATCTTCTAACTCGATTTTAAATATCTACATGTGTACGGTACAACGTATCGTACCTTCGAACGACAGATTAGGTACGTTCGATCGTTTTGTCGTTCATTTGGAACGTATTCAATTAAATTTCATATAAACGAATCGAAGAGATATTAATTTTCCAATTAACGAATGTATCTATTAGTACTCCATTAAAACCATGAACTCGTCTTCTCTATAATACTTGTTATAATACTTAGACATTTTAATTTTCGATTAACTATGTGCGAAAGAGAGTTAATGACGGGGGTATTCACACGCGCGTAAACGAATCGGTGGCTTAACGGTTTACGTGAAAAATCAGAGCGGCACGTAGGGTATAATTAAATTTAAAAAAAAAAAAAAAAAAAAAGAAAAGAGAATTAAGTTTTTCATTAACGCGAGATGGTCACCCAGAAAAGAAATAACGCGTGCCGCGTGAGACCTCCCATTCCTGTATGATCGACGTTTAACATTTTTAACAAATTCGTTCGAATTGACTATTCGTAAGAAAGGTATTAATTGAGTCGTTCTTTCAAAATATGCGAAATAAAATAAGTAGAGAGAGAGAGAGAGAGAGAGAGAGAGAGAAGGGAATTAGGTTAGCGATGTAAAGTCAGGTGATCAATTAACATGCCTGTCTTTTTAAGAATTCATCGAATTATTCTTACGACTATTAAAATCCAATCTTTCCATCTATTTTCTTTTCTTCTCTTTTAGTCATTCTCATCTTATATATATATAAATATATATATATATATATATATATATGTGGGCATCGTAAACGTACGACGACTGTAATGAGCCACTCTGCTCGTCCGATGAATATAACGGGATTTTGTACGCGTGGAAAGACTCATTTGTCCGTGTGCGTGTACCAACGAGCCGATACTTTTCGAGAAGAAGAGAGAGAGAGAGAGAGAGAGAGAGAGAGAGAGAGAGAGAGAGAGGGACGACGACGACGAAATGTGGTCCAGGTCTCTCAAAAGATTTTCATGGACCTTGGCCAAGTTTCATGGGCCAGGTTTTATCAACGATCGATTATCAAAACTCCGTCTTCTAATTTACGATTGTTTCTGTTTGTTATTTAATAGACGATATGCCATCGAAGAAGAAATATTTTATTACGTCAACTTGTGCACGTATTTCGAATAAAAAATAAAAGTATTTTTTAATACATTGAAGAATAAAGGAAGAATTAACTTTATTCGTAACGTATAATATATAGAGAATAGAGAGAGAGAGAGAGAGAGAGAGAGAGAGAGAGAGAGTAATTAATTCATCTTCCTATACGTACATATACAGTCTTAAGTAAAAAATGAATAAAGCGTAGAATAAATTACAATAGATATACTTAAAAGCGTCCCTTTGGAATATATATTAAACGTTATAATTTTTGAATGACTGACATTAAAATATTTGCAGACTAATGATTTTAAATGATTGATCTTTTCGATAATTTTTGTTTGTTATCGAAAAGAGATTGGAATTCTTGATACTCAATGAGTACGTCAGGTTGTCACCTTCCAATTTCCAGTTTCCTCGTCGCATACTGGAGTCGATATTCTTGTACCGTTATTACGGACGGACAAGCACGTCGATCTCCGCTAAGCGAAGCCGAGAATTAGATCGACGTAGCGGCGATTTCTCATTGCGTACCGATGCGCTTGTTGTTTAAACTACAACAACAACAACAAAAAGAAAACAAAAGGAAAGAGTATGAAAAAAGGTTGTTACGTAAGAGACGTATCACTTTCATAGGGTCGTAATAATTTCAATCGAGAAAACACAAAGCAATCTCGTGAAATTTCTCGCGAGATGTGTCTACGAGGAAACGGTTTTAAATTCTTTTGGCCTCCTTCATACGCTCTGATGTTCATTCAAATTAACAACAATTAACATGATCTCTCTCTCTCTCTCTCTCTCTCTCTCTCTCTCTCTCTTTTCTTTTTTCTTTTTTGTCAATTTATAAAATCCATGCCGACTTTTTCTGTTCACAGATGGCTACTGGAACTAATCTTTGCCTATTTTTCGTCTTCCTGGTTTCGACGTTTGCCTTCTCGGTTTCCAATGCATCTCAAAACAAAGGTAAAAATAATCATCTCGTATGTAACTTTGTAACTCGATGTTCGAATAACTTATGTTTTATGTAAGAAAATTATTTCTTGCCATCTTAAAAGACTGAATATATTTGGTTAACTCCGTTTGGTATAACGAATAACGATAAAGAAAATATTTACAAGTGAATATTTTAATATTAATACTGTCATAACATTAAACATTTATTATTATATGATAAATTATGTAAACATTGGCATTGTTCGCTGAATGATTTGTCGAATGATTTAGACGCGAGAATTTCAAAGTGGCTTTCTCTCTCCCTCTCTCTCTCTCTCTCTCTCTCTCTCTCTCTCTCTTTCTGCAGGATAATACACCGAAATAACTCGTGAAATTAAATTGATACTCGTTTGGTATCATTTTAAATACAGGCTTTCTGCGGTTTGAAAGGAAACTATTAGAAATGAAGAAATATTACGACTTTGCAGAAGATATGCAAATTTCTCATGGTTTATCCGTGAAGGTATACATTAAACAGTCAATAATGACACCAATTTCTACTTACTCTTTTTCTCTCTTTTTTTTATATTTATTCATTTTTTCCACCTTTAAATATTCTCTCTCTCTCTCTCTCTCTCTCTCTCTCTCTCTCTCACAACTTCGTTGTACTTAGAGTTACGAAAATATCTTCTCTTGGCTCTCTATACATCGTTGTTGTGTCGTCGTCGTCATCGTCGACACGTGACACCAAATTCTACTTCCCGTCTCTTATTCTCCTTCGAAAGTCGAGTATACCTACGCTTGCTTCTTTGTATGTATTCGCGTATACCTATTCCATTTCGAGAAGCTACTTATGCATGCTGGAGTTATAGCAACCGTTTAAGATCTCATTTTAAAGTGGCACGATCTTTTTTGCCGAGGGAAGTTATAAAATCTTGTATAAAGAGAATTTAATGTTCCGCGCTTGTGCGCGAGGTACTCGGATACTTTAGAAAATTGTCCAAAAATTTATAATTCCTTTTAACGGAGATTAAAAAAAAAAAAAAAAATATATATATATATATATATATATATATATATATATATATATACATATATGTATATATACGTTTATATATACACATACATTTATTCCTTCGTTAAAACATTAAGGAAATTAAAATATTAAAAAATAAGCATATGCTATATGTGATATCTGCCATTAACTGTCCGGACTGTTCGTTCCTTTATCGAAAATTTCACCTTTCTCCACTTTCACGCGTTGATCCGTGTCATGAGAAACAACGGTATTTGATGATGATGATGATGATGATGATGATGATGATGATCATGATGGTACTTCGAATGTAACGTACATATGCCGAGAATTTGGATAATTTTATATAATTTATAGCAGATATATTTAAATAATAAAATTAAATATCGTTTTAATACCGACTCTATATCGTATTTTCCTTTGTAGAAAGATTTTCACCAAGATATCTCCTCTGCGATCTAATCTTTGTATCATTAACCATCATAATTTATCAATTTACAGAGAGCATCCTGATTTACTATCGATCAATTTGAAATATGAATTTATATTTATTCGGGACGCAAGGAGGAATATGAGGAAATAACTAATAAGCTACGAGTTAATAAGTTAACGAAGTATTTCTCTCTGTACCCGGCCGATTTCGAACGTGAACGAAGCCTGAAATTAATAGTAATGAATTTAATACCGGCCGATTTGGTTTTTATGCGGTCAAGTGAAACTCGAAACAGGATCTCCCATCATCGATCGTGCGAAGCGAAAAGAATCAACGATCTCCTCGTTATCCTTCTTCTTCTTTTTTTTTTTTTTTTTCATCCTTTACACGGATACGTTTGCTCGCATCCAGTGATTAACAATAATTGCACGTCCAAGTGACTGAGTCTAACTCATTGGTCGGTTACTAAACGCATTTTTCGTAGAATTCCATTTTGTCCTAAATGACGACGAAGACGACGACGACGAGATAATAGGAATGATAGAGAGATGAAGAGATATATCGACAAAAGAAACGATTTTCTTTCATATATTTTTTACGCGCGAAACGATCAAACGGGTGCATTTTTTTTTTTTTTTTATTTTTATTGGATTCATATTAAACGGGAGTAATTTCTTTGATGTAAGGCAAAACCCGATCCCCAAGACGCGTTCGAGTAGAGACGGAATTTTCTATCTTCCTCCGTTAGCGCATTACTAGTGACACGGTTCTATACGTCCCCCTACGTAAGAGCGCACTCGACGCGAAATACAACGACAAAAAATAAAAAGAAAAAAATCTGGAACGGTGCAAGGAAGGATCCGGACGAGCAATACGGACGATTCGCGGAGTAGGTCATCATATCGGTAGTATGTAGACGTATAAGGCACGTGCGAAGCCTACATGCTTGCTCGTCTATGCCCCTTAGTCATCTGAGCATAACCATCGTGGCAAGTTATATACATAGATACAAAGTATACCGCGTATCTTGGATTTGCCAGCCACGAACGATCTCTTTTCAACACCCTTCTTGACTCACGTAGAAACAAGTAATAAAGATCGGGAGCTTTGTTTATGCCGAATGAATCTACACGAACACGTTCACATCGTATTGTGCGAGTAGTTACGCTGTTCACGTTCACGTACGATCTCATCGTATACGAGTAGAAAAGTACAAAGGTATGCATTTGTTGGATGAACGATTTTCGATCGTTCCGTGTTAATTATACGGAAATTATTACACACCGTGTACAATGTCGACAAGGTAATTATCGAAACGTTACCAACGTGAGCTGCTCTCCGTCAAAAGACCATTGGTCCATTGGACTCTTTTATTCCGTAAATAAGTGATTATTATATCGGCCAATACGTTTTTCAAGCGTGAAACGGCTCTCCGACATACACAGGGCTTCCATCATAAACGATTATCTTTCGTCAGATTGATGTACGAGCGGTAATGAGATCGTTAGATAGAAACTTAAGGCTTTAGTAATTAGATGGCGATGGGAGAACCGCTATTTACCCGTTATGACGTGCAAGGACAATGGAAGAACGGTTAATTCGTCGCAACACGCGTCGAATTCGTTTAAATATCTCGAGAATCGAATAGTATTAGATTCATGCTAAATCCAATACGTCTGGGATTCGTATCGTAATTTGCATCGATGTTTGAAGTAAGAATGCCAAGTAGCCGCACTTGAAACTTGTTTTGCGTTCTATGCACATTCACGTACAGGGCTCCGATTAATCGCCGCAGGCGTTTAGAATTTTACGATTATATGTAAATGATCGGAGACGTTTAACTGGCGGCAAGTTGCTTTGTTTAGAAACGATCACGAGCCAGAAATAACTTTGACGCGTTTGAAATGGAAATAGTAAAGTACCGGTGATCAATTCCCCATAATGAAATGTCTTCGATGTTAAAACTATAAGATAAAAATCGTGTTAGCAGGTCGAAGACTGTTCGGGGGTTACAGAATAGTGCCGAAGGTGTGCCAGCCAACGATTCAATCACGAACGAAATCGGAGGAACCGGCAATTTGCATGTTCAATTACGAATGCACGCGCCGGAACGGCCAAGTTGTCGGCGCCTGTATGGATGGTTTCCTCTTTGGCGCGTGTTGTCAATTACCATCGAAAAATACACTGAACGAACCCTTGGAGAAAATACCAAGTACGGAGAACGTCCTGAATTTCGAAGAGATCGATCACGTGCCAGATATTCCGATTCTTTTAAATCCGGATGGTACGCCGATCGGTATGTCGATCCCGCAACACCAGATTATTAACACCATCAAAACCGATTCCTCTGGGGTTTCGAATCATCTCGTCGAGGACGATACTTCTTACACGAGAATAACGACGTTCGACTCGAATCCATCGACGTCCGAGCCACACAGCAACGACGAATTGGAGAACGCGGAGAAGCCTCAGGTACCTCCGTTACAACCAGGCATAAGTCAGCTGGAAGATGATTTTCCTGCGTTACTCGGACAACAGACCATCCTGGATAGCTTGCAACTTCCAGGATTACTCGCTTATAAGGATAAAAACAACAATGTTCCGACTCATAACAATCCCATTGCCGAGAATCCACTTGCAACATTGCTGAGTCCGGATCAAGTACTTCAAATCGCTGATCCGGTCGATCAGTTGCCGGCATTGTTCTCTCAAGGATTGAGTTATAACAATCATAGTTCGGCCGAGACGATATTGCTCGACGAGAATGGTACCATGTTAAATGAGACGCATAATCCGGACGAATTGTTTAAACCTACCACGGATCACTCGATCAATCGTTTTACCGATAATAAAATTGTTACGTCCAATTGGTATAATCAGGATGAAAGAACGAAGGTAACTACGACGGTGCAAAGTACACAGTCAATGACCGAACGGACGAGAGTGCACGAAGGTAGCACGAAGTCGACGCAATGGGTGAAATTTCCTGATCAATTTACTTCGACGACGACGACGACGAGCCAGATGCCAATCGCGTTAACAGATTTGAAATCCTCTAATTTCTACGTGGATTCGACCGTAGCGACTCAGACGCACGCGAACACGCAAAAGGTCTTGAACGTGGGACCTACCTCGGGGTCGAGTTCGGACGATACTTTTGACAAGGCAAGCACGACGGAAGAGAAAGTAACGAAGAACGATGAAACGGAAGCCGAGAGCACGGTTAAACGCGTGGCAACCACTCCGATGACCGCGACAAACGGCGACAAGGACATGGTGAGAGTACCGACGATCACTTATGAGGTTCAGTCGGGCAACAAAAAGGACGACGTACTCGACAAAGAAGAAATAGCGATAAATCATATAATTTCGATCTTGAACGACACTACGCCGGGTGTAGAGACGACGGTCACCATGCAAGGACCTATATCTATCGCTCACAATTGGGTCAACATGGACGATACCTCGAAACCTTCGTTGTTCAAGATTTCCTCCTTGAAACCTTCCAGCACTAGACCATCGACGTTCAGACCTTCGATAAACCCTTCTACGTTGAAGATATCCACGTTACAGTCGTCCACGTTGAAGCCTACGATCACAACGTCATCTACGTCGACTCCTATCTTCTATAAACCGGTACAACCATCCACTTATTACAATTACGAAACCATTCCTACGGAGATTACTAATTATCCTACCTACTCCACGTCCAATTCGTATTCCTCGAGAACTCCGTCAACCCCGTTAAATTACGGATCGTCCAGCAGCTTTCCATACTCCTCGAGACCAACCACGAATCCACCGGCACCGACCGTTATAGTTTTGGGCCCGCTCGGCACGGAATACACCACTCAAACTACACAAAAATCTGTGATAACTAAGAAACCGTCCGGTGGATCGAGCAGGCCGATCTTCGTTACGACCAGGCCTACAACTTCGACGATTAGACCCTCTGTTGGCAGTACGAAAAGACCGAGTGTCTCTACTATGATCACCCACAACATCAGTACCGTCATTTCCAACGTCGATACCACCAACAATCACGTAGTTTCTACCAGTTATATCACGGTCAATCTCAAGGACACTACCAGCACGAAATTACCTGATAATATCGACACTACGACCGAAGCTTTTGTACCCGAAACGAGCCTGGAAGAAAGGATGACCACGAGAAGACCTACGACTTGGACGGCTTCGATGACTTGGACCAAGAAACCGAGCTTCCATTTGAAACCTTCGACTCTTAACGTTGTTTCCTCGGGAAATACACCACCCGTTACTATCGTTTTAAAATCTACGACTCCGTCGTCACCAGTCGCAGCACCCATCGTCCATTGCGACGACGAAACACCGGCGCCCGACGATCTCGTCAACTTTCCACCCGTTAGAAATCCTAACTTAAACATTTCAACGCCCTTGTCCCAACAAGAAAAGCCAACGATCGTCGAGACGTTCAACCATACAGGCTATCCAAGTATCGACATCATCAGTGAGAATGACATTCCAACTCCCACGTTCGTCGAGGATGCTCTACTCACGAACAAAGTCGACAGCTTCGTAAACAAGATCGTCGAGTCTCTGCAAAGTAACTTTCAGGTAATTCTAAAAGTTTCGCTTTAAGTTCTCAACTAATCCCATTTCTACTTCCCACGTATATCAACGAGTAGCGATCTTTAATCGCGTTAGCTCGTGGCATCGATCTATTATTAAAGGAAAAATCTTGATCGAGAGAAGGACGTGATTATTATCGACTAATCCGTTTATCGTACATCGCTAACATAGACGTAATTGAGACGAAAACATTTGCCCGTCTTTGGGAAATGTAAGTTGAGAGAGATACTGTCTGATTTCTATGGAGTAAGAAGTAAAGGATAATATAAAACACGTAGAAGGCACGTATAGATCTCGTGACACAAATTGCAATGGGTAAATCTATCAAGGGCAATTGTTGCTTTTCACTTGAGTTTACCGTTGAGAATGGAATAGATTTCTAACTTGGCGAGAACTAATGTAACTTCTAACGAACCGAAGCTGGCATTTCAATTAAACTTTAATCTACTATACGGACAAAATCCGAAAGGTAGGACTAACTGAATTGCGTTCGCGTTGAATATTTCAAGGATCTCAAAGACATCGTCTACAATCGCGCTAACGGATCGACGACGTCGACGACGACTACGACGACGTCGGTAACGAAGAGGCCAATCACCACGGTTGCTGGTAATACGACGAAAAAACCAACTAGAAGACCGTCGACGACTAGCAAACCGTCACAGGTTACGACTAAAAGACCCGTTACTACGAAAAGACCTAATGTACGGCCGAGCACCACGAGACCATCCTCCGGTGATAAGCCTCGTCCATCGAAACCCACGACCTTGAAGCCAAGACCTTCTGCGACTACGCCCACGGCTACTACGAAAAGACCCCAGGTCACAACGAAACGTACGAAACCAAACAGAAAGCCCAGCACGGTACCTACGACCACGGCCGAGCCGATTCTCCATGAGGAGGTAGGAGAGGTTTCGATCGATACGACGCAAAGCAGCGCCTTCGATGTCGCTACCACCCAATCATCGGATTTTCGTACACGTAAGAGACACATCATTGTCATATATTTTCTCTAATTCCTTGATACTTCTCACCGATGGTAAATGAACGTATTATACGCGTGTAAAGGTTTCGCCTGAACGTAACTTCGCTGAATAATACATTTGCAAAAGTTCATCCGAATTCGCGTTGTTCGCTGTCCTTTTTGTCGCACTAATTTATTTTTACTAACTCTTTTCAATTTAGGAAATGATTATGTTGGCGAAGGAGGGATAAGAAATACGGAGTAGTTAAGTTCGCATTGAGTTTCGTCGGATTGAAAAGATCGATTAATCGAATATCCTGTTTACGAATTTCGGTTCGAATGACCCGAGTCCCATATCGTAATTGATAACGTAGGCGAACTCGCGTCGATAATTAATATGTAGCCGTCTTTTATCAACAGAATGCGGGGTAAAACCTCTAATCAAGACAGGTAGGATAGTCGGTGGAAAGGGTGCACGGTTTGGGGAATGGCCGTGGCAGGTGTTGGTTCGGGAGGCCACGTGGCTAGGACTTTTTACAAAAAATAAATGCGGTGGCGTTCTCATCACGGACAAATACGTCATCACAGCGGCACATTGTCAGCCAGGGTAATTGAACATAATATTCAGATTTAATGTGAAAATTTCTATTCTTTCTTTTGTTTCGTTTTGTTTTGTTTTGTTTTCATCAGTGCTGTTTGTTTTCTTTTTTTGTTTTCCTTTTACATATATATATATAGATTTTTAGCTTCCCTCGTAGCGGTTTTCGGTGAATTTGATATATCGGGAGAATTGGAATCGAAGCGTAGCGTAACGAAGAACGTTCGTCGAGTTATCGTTAACAGGGGATACGATCCAGCTACCTTCGAAAATGATTTGGCCCTTCTCGAATTGGAATCGCCGGTGCAATTCGATTCTCACATCGTACCGATTTGCATGCCCGACGACAACGTAGATTTTACAGGCAGAATGGCTACGGTCACTGGTTGGGGTAGATTAAAGTACAGTAAGTAGCATCCCTCGTTAAATTGTCTTACGTATCAACGATCAAAAATTGTTACGTTTAAATGATAATCTCGCACAGACGGCGGTGTACCGTCGGTATTGCAAGAGGTACAAGTACCGATCATGGAGAATTCCGTTTGTCAAGAGATGTTCCAAACGGCCGGACATTCGAAATTAATTTTAGAGAGTTTCCTGTGCGCTGGATATGCCAATGGTCAAAAGGATTCTTGCGAGGTACGCTAAGTAATCTTCAATATTTTATTTTATCGTACCATTGATGTATCCCGCTTGTATATTAATATCCGTAAGTAATTGGATATGTCGGTGTATTTATTGTTGGTATGAGGTATAGATTAATGAATTAGCAAATGTCAGGTGGCGGTAGTGTTATGAGATTGCAATTTACGAGAACGCGTAGGATACAAGGACGATGACTAGCGTATTTCAAAGTAGATGGTGGTAATGAACGTAAGCGTAATCAAGTGATGGATTTTATACGATCGATCGATCATTTCCAGGGTGACAGCGGTGGTCCACTGGTAATGGAACGACCCGATGGTAGATGGATGTTAGTTGGCACGGTATCACATGGGATTAAATGTGCCGCACCGTATCTGCCTGGTGTTTACATGAGGACCACTTATTTCAAGCCATGGTTGCATAGTATCACTGGAGTTTGAGCTCGAGAATGTTTCGTTCCTCTCAAGGACACTGATATTTTACCCGTGCCACCTGTATAAATGTACAAAGGAAGTCTAATTTATTTCTCACCCGGCATAGAACGATCGATGTCGAATAAGGAGAAGACCATTTCCTTCCCCTCTAACTACACCTTTGCAACTAGTGCGACGCGAGAAATAACGAAAGAACGAGGGATCTTTTCGTTGTATTTTTTCTTCTTCTTCTTTTCTTCTTTTCTTTTCTTTTTTTTTTTTTTTTTTTTATCTGACACCGAGCCAGCTGACACCCTACGATTTTTCGTTATCGAACGAAACGCTAACAGACGTAATCTCTTGGAGAAAATTGAACTCACAATCAGTGTCATTTAGTTCGCGAAATTTTGTTTCGTTCTACCTTCGCGTATCGTACGCTTTAAGATATTTTCTCCCGGAACGCGACAATTGCTTTTCGTGTTCCATGTACATATACGTGTATCTGTCTCTATACGTATACGTATACATATACATATACATATACATATACATATACATATACATATACATATATATATATATATAAATATATTATATAGTTATTATATGAGAATTAATGCGACGCGAATATTATTTATTTCATTGTTAGCTGTTATTTATTAAACTCATTTTTATACGAGAATGACTCATTTATTCATCCATCTTATGCGATGCCTGAATTCTTATGCATTGTAATGGAAAAAGAATAAAGAAAAAAAAGTATTAATAAAAATTAACCTCTTTTCATCCGTACAAATCCAAACAATCGAGTTTAAACGGATCAAGAATGCAAGTGTTCGCACGAGCCAATAATTTCGTCAATTGCAAAGGTAAGTTCTTCGATGCGATCGTTTAATTATCAACAATGATTTCGATGTCTAAAGATGACGATTACGTTCAGTAATATTAATGGTGTCCCGTGGTAATTAAATTCGAGTCGTTATCTCGAGGGCAGACGGCAAGAAAGAAAAAAAAAAAAAAAAAGAGAGAAAGTGAAGAGAATAAAAAAAAAATCGCTCGATAAAACATTATGCAAGTTATCGGAACGTAGACTAAAGAACGCATTGCGTGACCAGACGTAGATAAAAATCTTTGCACGGGAGTTCTTGTAAATCAACGAGATGTGTTTTCGGCTTTTTAATATCGCAAAGTGTACACGCCATTTTAAACCATTTTAAGTTAGATTTTATTCGAGGAAAAAGGGAGATTAAATTGTACGAACTTTATTATTCCTCTTTGATTATTTTTTTCTTTTTTCTTTCTATAAAAATAAATGCAACTGCAATCGTCGCAAAAGTCTATCCCTTTAAACGGGAACGAAAGGAACGAACGAAAATACTTGGAAGGTAACGTAAAAAATTGTCGTTTTAAACGATATAAAAAGATTAAAAGTATATATCTTATATAGTTACGAATTCGTTCTGTTCTTGATCGGTACGTCACACGTAGTTGAAAGGCAGACACTTAGGAGAAAAGCGGAATAGAAAATGAAGATAAATAAGGATGAATATCTAACGTTTCTACGTTTCCATTGTAAATTCTCATCAAAATAATATCTTTCTATTTTACCTCTGCCATACAAATACATAAATTGTTGGTGTTGCTCGAATATGTAATGCAAGGTACCTGTAACACATACATGGCGGAACCAGCGTGTACGTGAAACCAGGAGCTACCTACAAACCCGGCTGGGAACATCAGGACACTCTGGATCAATACGACCAAGAGAGAACGGGACGATGATAGTGCGCGAGAGCTAAAGAAAGAAGGAGTAAGAGAGATAGAGGTAGAGGTAGAGATAAAGCTAGAGGTAGAAAGGGTAAAAGAGAGAGAGAGAGAGAGAGAGAGAGAGAGGGAGGGAGGGAGGGAGGGAGGGAGGGAAAGAGAGAATGAGATGGGGTGAGCTAGCTTAACACCTACACGCTAAACTAACCCGCTGGATGAATTTGATCTGGGCCAAAGCAAGGAACGCAAATCCTCTTTATGGAAGGAACAATTCATGTTTTACTATGCCAGCAACGATACGTCAAAGTTTTACACCCATGTTCCTTTAACAGGATTTTCCTCGATATTTCGTACCATAAATCATACCTAAGGTCCAAACGTTATATCCGAAGAAAAAGAAAAGAGCTTTCAAGGCTTGATCACGGAAGGAAAATTTATATAGAGACCCTTTGGAATTGTTTTATTTCGAAGTTAACAGATTGATTAATCCATCTCGGATTCATTTAAAATTTTCGTCAGAATCATTTAGATTATCCATAATTAAACAAATCGTCGTTAGGATAATGAAAATTATTATAGTGACAATTTCAAGAAGACGTCGTTGTTGTTGGTACGTTTATCGTATAAATTAAAAAGGTAAAAAAGAAAGAAAGTGGAAATACAAAGAAATGGGGAAAGAACGGAGATCTGCTATGAGCGAATTGGTTATTGCTTTAACCATGAATATTGAGGGTGAGAAATTTGATTCAACCCATAATAAGGCAATATCATTTCGCAAATAGTGCAAAAATTCTGAGAGGAGTTGGAAAATGCGAATGGATGAAATGTCACGTAGGCGGGTGGGAATGAAAAGGAAGACGAAGAAGGAAAACAATAGGAGGGGTAGTGGAGAACGCATGCGCAACGTTATATATATATATAGGGTGCGCCTGTATGACGGTAACGGGAAGGCGAATAGGTAGAAGTATAGATTACCTAAGGTTGCGAGGATTCGGCTCAGTCCTCCGACAAACATCAAAGAGGACTTGTTGATCTTCTCGAGCTGATAAAATAGTGACTGATCTCGCCACAATTCACACATCGACTCGACTAATCGTCAGTCCATTCGAGTTAGAAGCTTGTCCCTGGCGTAGGTGAATAACGTGAGTCATTCTTTTATTTATTTTTACTTATTGATTTATATTTTTATATTTCTTTTTATATCAAATCTCGTTCTCCTTTCAAAATCATCTATTATGGGCCTATATTATATTCACAATCGCTTCAATCGTTATTAATATCGTTTCTAAGGTATATATCATCACCAATTTGAAATTGCTTCTTCGAAGAAATTGATTTCTAAATTTTGACGATTCGTAATTCTCTCTCCTTTTCATCGTACATTAATTTTCTATTTTTCCTTTTTTTTTTTTCTGTTCCATTTGTATGAGCATAATTTTATATTTATATTAAATGCATCTTGATTTTTCTCACGAATAAAAAATGTATTAAAGAGAGACTTCGTGCCCCGGATAATAATTCTATTCGTGTTACATCATTCGTTGTTGGGAATATCTCTATATTTTGTAACGGGGCAAGATTATTTTATCACGTTTAACGCAAAATCGTCGTAGTCACGCAAATGCTATTCTAATGTATTTATAAGAAGATATCGCTGTGTTAGATTTATGTACTCACTCACTTGAAATGCGTGCGATCAGAAAAAATACGAAATGAAATCATTCCGCGAAAGAAACAATGTCTATTCGACGTTAAGGATCGTTGAATCTTTTCTTCTTTATTTATTTATTTTTTTTTTTTTCTTTTTTCCATTCAATTCGATTAGCGAAATTTCAAGAAATTAAATGACGTTTCAAATTGCAATTTCCTCTTCGTTCCAATATAGTTTTAATTCCTGAGACGAATATTTATTTCGATCGATGCTTCATTTATAGAGCGCCGAGCAACAAACGGTATAAAAGCAAAAAAAGAAAAAAAAGAAAAAAACAAGAAAAGAAAGAGAACGGAACAATGAAGATGCAAGCGAGTATCACGGTGGCTCTGATAGCTCTCATGAGCACGATGCACTATGGCGTAGATGCCTGGGGTGGACTTTTTAATCGTTTCAGTCCCGAGATGCTATCCAATCTCGGTTATGGTGGACATGGTGGTTACTTGAGCAGATCGAGACTGGTATGTACATAGATCGTCAAACTATCTCCTTTATCTCGTTCATTTTCTTTTTTCTTGTATATTTTATTTTTTTTTTTTTTATTAATAAAAATTTATGGTAGTTACTCAAATCTTTACATAAATTGGACATATTGCGTTTTTTGTCGCAGTACGCAAAATAACTTCAATCGATAATCCCCCTCCCCCACCCGTTCTCTCTCTCTCTCTCTCTCTCTCTCTCTCTCTCTCTTTTGATACTGCATACACAATCTGGCGTTGCTATGTTCGAATTACGTCACTGACATATTACGATAGGCAATCACTAATTGATAATTATATTTCGAGATTGATTCTACGTCAAATCTAATTAAATTAAGTTTTATTTTGGATTATTGTGATTTCTTTTATTTTTTCTATTTTTAACAGACAGTTTATATGATCGAATTAAGTGTCGGATGCGTTTTACGCAGATGAATGAATTAACAATTCTACGTGAGAATTACGATTCCAATGAATTAATATCGATTAGCTCGTTTTATCTTGCAAATAAGAAATCCAATAAAGTCGAGAAAATGCTAAAAATATTGAGATACAAGGTAACTCGAAAGTTCAAGCTGTGTCACCGTCACTAACGTTTTGTACTTCCTCGCAGCATCGATCGCGACAATGTAGCAGATTTAACCTTTGATCTTCTCTCTTTTTATTAGAAAAACGAGAGAGACAGAGAGAGAGAGAGAGAGCGAGAGAGGAAAGAAAAAAGTTCTTGTTACGACGAGATCAAATAAAAATCGTTAAACTATTCAACGACATAAAAACAAAAAAAGTCGGTGCATATTTCGCAGCTATGAAAATATCATTTCGTTATGAATTTTAGTTGAAATAATATTAACTTAGAAAATTAAAATTACATTCGAAATTAGACTGACGCTTAACTTTAATTAAAATTTTCCTTCCTATCTTAATTTCCCGAGATGAAGGATGTAAGTACTCGATTAAAGAGAGAATATTAAAACAAGACAAAAAAAAAAAAAAATAAGAATTTCGTACGAAAGAAGGAATTTATTTTCGATTAAAAATTTAAGTAACTTTAAAACGTACCATATCTCGGAGTAAATTCTCTCTCTCTCTCTCTCTCTCTCTCTGGAAATAATAATCGTATGCAACTCGAAGCTATTCGTTTTTTTTTTTTTTTAATTAAAGGGACCACTACCGGGTAGTTATGGAAATTCTTATGGGGACTCGTTGGAAGAAGAATCGGACGATCCGTGTTACGAAAAGAAATGTGCGGCCAATGAACATTGTTGTCCTGGTTCGGTCTGCGTCAACGTTGACGGCGGTAAATCTCTATTAATGTTACTTTATCGTTTCCTCGATATATGTATATATAGGGTGTTCAAAAAAAAGAAAATCAAAATATAGTCCAAGTCTGTAACACTTACCGAGTGGTGTCCAATCGATAAATAAAGTTTAATCAACGTACACGCCAAAAAGCGATCCTTTTGAAGTATGTAAATTAATTTTTGTCATTAACGAAACGTTCGTTGGTAATTCTTAAAAGGTCTCGTACACTTTCTCTTTAACACCCTATAGCTATTACATGAAAGTACTTTTATCACGATGAAAATAAAATCGATTTAATTCACGTTTCTCTATAAAATGTATTAAAACGGCAGGGATTAAAATCCTAAATGGTTATATATAAAGTAGAATAAACGTTAATCGGAAAGCTGTCAAGTAGAAAAATTACAAAATTTTTACACGGTTACGCGTAATTCCACGTAAATGGTATTACTTTTGATATACTTGAGATATACCTAGGACATTTCTATATTACGAATAAAAAAGAAAAAAGGTATAAAAGTTGTTTCGTAAATGAATCAAATCGATCGTCGAGAGAAAAATTACATTTCTTAATTGATTAATTTCAGCCGTTGGAACTTGCCTATTCGCTTACGGACTAAAACAGGGTGAACTTTGCAGAAGAGATAACGATTGCGAAACGGGTTTGATGTGCGCCGATATAGCAGGAGGAGAAACTCGATCATGTCAACCACCGGTTACCTCAAACAAACAATACAGTAAGGGAATCATCCCTTTACGTGATTCTACGAATTCTATCAAATAAAAGATTCTAGTTTGAAAGAATGTCACCATTTTTTTAGACGAGGAATGCAACATATCCGGCGAATGTGATATTGGCCGTGGCTTGTGTTGTCAATTGCAGAGGCGACATCGGCAAATGCCCAGAAAGGTTATTAAAATGAGTTTTCGATTATTTGCAATGGGATGGTATTTGAATATATATATATATATATAAATATATTAATCGTATTTCTGTACACAGGTTTGCTCTTACTTCAAAGATCCTCTGGTATGCATAGGCCCTGTTGCAACGGACCAAATCAAATCTATCGTACAATATACATCCGGTGAGAAACGAATAACCGGACAAGGGAATCGTTTCTTTAAACGAGTACCCTTCGCCTAAACGATCTCGTCCCTTTCTTTGATCGTCGAGGAGGAGAGGTAAGAGGTAAAAGATACAAAGGGAAGACGACTCTGGAGGTTTTTCTTAAACGCTTCGAAATCCTCCTCCTCCATCGAAGCTCGTAGATTTTAAGATGTGTCGATTTAACGCAATTACGACGATCTCGTTTGTATTCCACACGAGTTGATAATAATATATCTCAACGGTATAACTCGCGTAACGACAACGAAAAGCAAAGAAAAAGGAAAAGAAAAAAAAAAGAGGAAAGAGAAAAGGTAAAAAAAAAAAAAAGAAGAAAAGGAAAGAACGTTACGAGATCTCGTCGAGATATATTTTAGTCAATTTGGAAATTCTTGGTGACGAAACGAGACGCCTTTCTGTGTTTTCTCCTAATCTTATGACTGATAATATACGGATACATATCATATTGGACCGTCATCTTATATCGTTAAAGAAAAAACAAGCACGATGATCTTTTTCCCAAAAGAGAAAGAGAGAAAGAAAAAGAGAAAGAAAATCGTTCCTTCGTTCTGCTTGTCGAACGGATGCTTGCAGAATGTTTTTTAGCCGAGTACAAGACGAGGCGATGCCTCTCTAAATCTTTCTTTCCGATCTTTCCTTCCGACCTATCTCATCATCTCGAACGTTTCAAAACGCAAATAATAAAACCGCGAACAGACAAACTACGAGTCATTCTGCAAGCAACAAAACCGTCTCGTGGATATTCTACTTTGCTCCTTGTAAATGTGTAAAAGAATTCTAAGTTCGATCGCTATGGATCGATTAATGATATTCGACTTTTCAATCATATCGATTGAATTCGTCTACGATAAGTATCGTTGACTCGAATACGGGGAGAACTATTAACACTGATCGATAGTTAGGAGGTCTTACAGTTAACGCGAAGACCACGGATTATCGTCATTTTTCTCTTTCCTCTCGTTCTTTATCAAAACGTAAAGGTATTATCGAACGTTCTTCGTATCAGTGGCGAAGGAACTAAATTAAATTATTTCGAAATGGAAAGTAAACGTGACAAAGACGCGAATTAGTAATATAGAGTAATCGATGTTTGATGAATTTATCGTAACGTGTTGTTATATAAACGTCTTTTCTGAATTAAATACCACTTAATCGTTCTGAATATTGTTAATCGGTGTGATACACGGCATAACTATATACGTATATATATAAATATATCTGTGTTATATATATATATATAAAAAAAAAAAAAAAATGCATACATACTTACATATATTTATGTGAAAGTGATATCGTACGAGCTATAATACCGAGAGATACGTATCGAGGAATGTCTTGTTAGATTAGAATTTTCTTCAGGGGGCTATCGTTTTCAATCTATATTGTGAATTAATGTCAAAATGTGAAATCAGTTGCGACGGAACGGGGTGCAGGAGAAGGGGATAAGAAAATTGATGAAATCGTAATATCGATTTTGGAGTTATCGTTCTGCGATATGTAACGTGTTAAATGGAGAAAAGAAAGTCGCGTTGTTGATTGAGATAATATATAAATATGTATGTGACACGTCGGAGAATCGTCTAGGCGTACGCGTTAACACGATTCTGAGATGCAACGACGCGAGGAAGAACGTGTTAGCTACGTTAAAACGAAGAGGAAGCGTAGACGAAGATAAAAACGAAAACGCAAAAAAAAAATACAAAAAAAAAGAAGTAATAAAAAAATAAAAAAAAAAATAAAGATAAGAAAAGGAAAAAGAATTAATTAAATGATGAAAGATCATAAACGCGCGCTCGCGAAAACCTTTCTGAAATGCTTAGAGTACCTGTCGCCTTGTCGTACGTCTTTCCAAATAACGATTACTTGTTTCTACGCTACTGATGAGAGTCGTCGAGAGTCCAAATCCATATCTATAATTTTCAATGACACAAATACACACATACATATACATATATATTACACACACACACACACTTATAAATTAAATGAAATATACTCAAAAGTGTTAACGTCATTACATAAGGGAAAATTCAAACATATCAATCGAATGCCTAAAAGCATTAAAAGTGTTTTAAATATGAATGTTATATTGAAATTATATTTTTATCTTTGATCCGTATGTATAATCAAGCTATACATATATATATATATATATATATATATATATATATATATATATATATACATATACACAAACATATATATATATTTGCATAGTATTCATATATTTTCTCGAGACATATATATATACACACACACACACACACATATATATATATGTATATATATACATATAATATATACACATATAGTCTATACACGTTTTTTTTTTATGTCGTACGTATGCAACACCCTCGATATGCAGTCCCCTACAGAAAAATCCACTTTTCGATAATTGTATCTATCTGATTCAAGAAGCCTAAACAATTTATTCATCCTTTCTTATTAATTCACAACGACAGTACGTTTTTATTAGTCTACAACGATATTATTTATAATTGTCCTTATCCTTTACCTTATGTCTTCCTGACGTAAGGAAACGATAATGAAAAAGAAAATGAGCTGCATAAAAATACATATCACAGATGTAAGATTCCCGATCTTACGAGGAGAGATTTGAAATATATTTAGAACAACTATATGAGCGGAAAACTCTAAAAAAAAAAAAAAAGAAAGAAAATAAAGGAAAAAATCGAATGTTCATACGTACGACGTATCGTAGAATTTAAGGAATTTGGCCGTCTCTGGCTTCGAGTCAAAAGTACCTCTATTATGAATGAATTCATTCCAAAATAATTATATGTGTGCGACTATTTAATACACAAATAAATGTATCGTTCAAACAATACAACATTAAAGAGCTCTAATAGTTAAATGTGAAATAATTGTGGATAGTAAATAAATTTGAAAACTCCTATCAGTATTCCGATTGTATCTTTTTTTTTTCCCCCCTTGGACATTTAAAATAAAACTTATAATAAACAAATGATCGATCGCTCATATAAAATAATGTTTTAGGAGGGATGAACTATATTTTCTAAGATCGACGTAACACATAAATAGAGAAATATTAGAAATCTAATGAAGCGTGCCGTTATCTAAATCTCTAAATTCTCTTTGATAAATTAACAAAAATTGCCATTGTTCAAAATTATAATGATAAATATTATATACAGCTAATAATATCGATTGGTTACGCGATCTTGAGAGATTACTGCTTCGCTATCAATTTTCGAGAAAATTGACGAAGAATTGTACAAATTTATTTGGCATTTCTTTCCTTTTTTTTTGTTTTTTTTTTTTTTTTTTTAATGTAACGCTTGCAAAATCGAACATTGGCGATTAACTTAAATTTACCGCTTCTCCGTAGAACATATCGGAAAAGATGGCAGCACATCCGGAAAAATTCTGACGTACTTCCTTCTTTTCCGCTCTATTCTCGTCGTGTCAGAAACAAAATGGTTGTCTAGAAGCGTATACCGTTAGGATCACAACGTATCGATAAATGTGTTAATTCGATAATATTCGAGAAGTAATTATTTTGAAAATTATAACAAAATGACCACTATTCCGGGAACTATGGCATTTGACGAATATGGTCGTCCATTTATCATTTTAAAAGACCAAGAGAAACAAAAACGTTTAACCGGTATCGATGCAATCAAGGTACGAATTCATACATTAAAAATATATCTTTAATAATATTTACAGGGTATATATTTAAATCACGTATTGCGTTGTAATTTTGTTTCTATACAAAGTCGAACGAATCGTTTTATTATGATATTTACTCAAATTTATAATTGGCCACGTGAACGGGCACAATGGCGACATTCTGGGCTTGGCGTTTTTTTTTTCGACGAATACAATTTTTATTATTTATCCAAGATACGATAGATTTTCTTCTACCTTTAAACAAATTTATTTGAATGAAATGAAATGCTCACGTATTTTTTAATGAATTCTTTAGTAATGTCCGTTTATATAGATTCATGTATATGAATCCAATGAGATCATTTTCTGCCCATAAAAGGAAATCAGTTTGGTACTCGTGACGTTTTGGCTTCTTTCGATAATAATATAGGACTTTTTGATTGTTAAAAAATAACTTAATAATGATAATGAATTTTTTTGTAAAATCAAATATAAGTAATAAACTTAATTAATATGATTTTTATTTTCAGTCGCATATATTAGCAGCTCGCAATGTGGCTAATACTCTTAAAACTTCTTTGGGTCCAAAAGGTTTGGATAAGTTGATGATAAGCTGTGATGGAGATGTTACGGTTACCAATGATGGAGCTACAATTTTGAAGAATATGGATGTGGATCACGAAGTTGCAAAGTTAATGGTCCAATTGTCTCAATCTCAAGACGACGAGATCGGAGATGGTACCACAGGAGTAGTTGTATTAGCTGGTGCTTTGTTAGAACAAGCAGAACAATTATTAGACAAAGGAATACACCCAATAAGAATAGCAGATGGATTTGAAATGGCTGCTAAATGTGCCACGGATCATCTCAAAACAATTACTCACAAATTTCCAGATAGCGTGGATAATTTAGAACCTTATATCAAGATTGCTATGACATCTCTGGGCTCAAAAATGTAATTATTCGTTTCGCGACAATTTTTACCATTAAAAGTTTTGATCCTTTTTGAAATTTTTAAATAACCATGATTTAAATAAAGCATGCTTTTATTTCTAGTATCAATAAGTGCCATAGACAAATGGCAGAAATTGCAGTGAATGCAGTATTAGCGGTATATGATCATGTTACATGGGACGTTAACTTTGAATTAATCAAAATAGAAGGAAAAGTTGGCGGTAGATTAGAAGATACCGTATTGGTACGCGGTGTAGTCATTGACAAAGATTTCAGTCATCCTCAGATGCCAAAGGTAATGCGATCAATGAAATATCTATATAATCTATTATTAGCACCTTTACAAGCTGATATCTAATTATTTCGATATTGATAAATTTTTTTCAGAGGCTAGAAAACGTCAAACTAGCGATCTTAACTTGTCCCTTTGAACCACCAAAACCCAAGACAAAACATAAGCTCGACGTCACTTCGGTAGAAGACTATAGGGCATTGCGCGAATATGAAAAAGAGAAATTTACAGAAATGGTCAAATTGGTCAAGGATGCTGGCACGACTCTTGCCATTTGCCAGTGGGGATTTGACGACGAAGCGAATCATCTACTTTTGCAAAATGATCTTCCGGCGGTTAGATGGGTTGGCGGTCCGGAAATAGAAGTATGTTTTCGTACAAAGTAGTAATAACCATTTTTTGTATATGTCCATATTCGCCCAATGATGACAAAGCGCACTGGAGGAGGTGCAAAAGTTTGGAAAATTGGACAGTTTTAATTCGTATGATCTTTTGCATTCTTTTATCCTTTAACGTCATGTTAAATCGGTATTAAAATAAAAGGATCAATTTTGAATTATATTGTCCAAGGCTCCTGCTTTTGCTGTGTCTCTGATGACTATAAGATTATGAGATCTGAGGGTTCTCCCCTATACTCGCATATCAACGTACGCGTTTTTAATTTCGCGATTATACAAAAATATAATATTTTCCAGTTAATTGCTATTGCCACGGGTGGCCGTATCGTACCAAGATTCGAAGAATTAACGTCAGAGAAACTTGGTTACGCCGGTGTCGTCAGGGAATTATCATTCGGTACCACCAAGGATAAAATGCTTGTTATCGAGGAATGTAAGAATTCTCGTGCAGTAACCATCTTCATACGCGGAGGCAACAAAATGGTAAGAAATTTTGAAAAAAAAAAAAAAAAAAAAAAATCTTGTTCGTTACGCTTGCGCGAGATAATATATCATTCAGGCAAGGAGAATTTCAGTCGTGTCTTTCATACATTTTACTGACCAGACACCTTGCAAAATTAATGCATAATAATGACTACAAAATAACGTTCAATGTAATCTTAAATTCGTTGATCAAATGCGTCCTCAAATGCTACAACTTTTAGTGTTTAAAAATTATATATATATAAAAAAAAAAAAAGAAAAAGAAAAGAGAAGATTTTAATGACTCACACACGTAGACAGGGGTGGGTAAGTATGTAAAAACTTTACTTCATCCCTTCTCTTTTTCTTGAATCTATCTAGATTATCGAAGAAGCCAAACGCGCTATTCACGATGCATTGTGCACGGTACGTAACGTATTAAATACCAAGGATAAAAAGATCGTTTACGGAGGCGGTGCAGCAGAGATTTCGTGTGCATTGGCATGCGTTGCTCAAGCCGATAAGATAAGTACTTTAGAGCAATATGCATTCCGTGCGTTTGCCGAGGCATTGGAAGCCGTTCCAATGGCACTAGCAGAAAATTCAGGCCTTTCCCCTGTAGACGCTCTCGCTGAGATAAAGGCACGTCAATTGACAGAGGATAATCCTTCTTTGGGAATCGATTGTTTAAATCGCGGCACCGCAGGTAATTTGTTATCCTTTTTTTTACGTCGAATAATTTCTTTCTTTTTTTTTTTTTTTTTTACAAAAGATCTACGCTCGACGATAAAATTATGTATATATATATATATATATATATATATATCAATATGTCGTTACAGATATGAAAGTGCAAAACGTTATCGAAACGTTGGCAAGCAAAAGTCAACAAATCTTTTTGGCGACCCAATTGGTAAAAATGATATTGAAGATCGACGACGTACGTTCGCCAAACGATGCCGGTGATGCAGCCTAAACTAATATTTCTTTTTGTTTTGTTTTTTTCATCTTTCTTTTCTTTTTTACTTTTCGAGTATTATATTATTAACACCATTCTGTGCTAAACAATATTGCTTCATTATTCACTTGTACATTGTGTATTCGTGTTTCATATTTCTTCCGCAATCACGACGTAACAAAATGTTAATTTATATGATAATAAAAAAAAATTACGACACTACCCTGGCTTTTCTTCTTCTTTTTTTTTGTCCTTTTTCCTAAAATTATTTCATTCGTAATAATTTATTCCTTAAGTATTTCACATCCTTTATTTACACGGATTCGTACGTTTTACGTATGGATAATATAACACATCGTATTAATTTATATCGTCTAAGGGGAAACATTTGTATTATGATCAACGATTTCATTTATTATTTTCATCGTAGGAACAAATAAATTTTTCACATCGAGTAAATGCATTATATCACGTAAATAAATTGATTTACCGCATATAATAATAACACTTTGGAAAAGTTTTTACTCTTCCGAACAGTTGGATTCTATTGAACGTATATTCGTTTTACGATGCAAAATAATGACAAACCGAATGTGGGGGTGGGTTATGAGAAAATCGGGGGGGGGGCGGGGAATCGAATTGAATGCCGTTAACATCTACTCGTAAAATGGCACAAAAATTAATCGCTTGTACTCTTTTATAAATTATAATACAACAACATTATTTGCTTCTCTCTCTCTCTCTCTCTCTCCCTTTCTCTCCCTCTCTCTCACACTATAACTCTCTCGTATCACAAAATATACAGTCTATTCCAACATAACGTTATACATATCTTCTCTCTCTCTCTCTCTCTCTCTCTCGCATTTCCTTTTTTCTTTTTTTTTTCTTTTTTACATATTAATTACAATTCCAACATATTTTTTCCTACAACGTATGCAGGTAATAACGATTGGCATATTTATCAATGTTGTACCGACGAATTATCGCACGTGCGTAATCTTAACGCCATCGATCGCAAAGGGAACTAATTATTTATAATCAATGGAATTAAGAAAAAAGAAAAAGAAAAGAAAAGAAAAATGGCAACGACGAGACTATATTATATTAATTAACATAGTCTCATTATCTTCTATTATCCATATATAATATGCGTATATGTGTGTGTGTGTGTGTGTGTGTTTATCTAGCACGAATAAATATTATTTTTTTTTCTTTTCCTAATTTTTCATCTTGCGATAATATGCATTATCTATGAACGTAAAATAGTTAAACACGCGTTAACTTTAACAAAATATAATACTTTCCCTTATTGAACGCTACGTTATATATATATATATATATATATATATATATATATATATATATATATATATATATCGCTTTTTCTAATCGGTCTTTTATTTATTTAATTCTTTTCTTTCTTTCTTCTTCTTCTTCTTCTTCTTCTTTTTTTAAATGCAGACGCGACTTGAGAATTAGAGAATTATATTTCGTAGAATATATATAAATTACGTAGTAAAAAAAATGTATATATTATAAAATGTTATATCGATAACTCATTCCATGCGTTCTATAAACGTAACTAGAGTATCGGCATCACACTAGATTGTTTTAATAAATAAAATAATAGCGAATGTAGTTTCTTGTACAACGATAATCAACTAAAAGCCGGAAAAAGAGCGGTAGGTAAGAGGAGACACCACTCTCTAGAATTATACTGCCAATAATTAGATCTTCTTGAGCATTGGTAGATGAAGCACCTCTGGAACTTCGATGTCCTCCAATCGAATGTTCGACGGATTGAATGGAAATCTTATTGGATAGGTATGCTTTAAGTCCATTAAAAGCTAAAAGAGAATTCATCATTTTCGTAACAATCGTATTCCATATCGAGATCGCGACTTTACAAAAAAAGATGTGTGTGTGTGTGTGTGTGTGTGTGCGTGTGTGTGTGCGCGCGCGCGCGTGTGTGTGCGTGTGTGTGTGCGTGCGTGTATGTACATATATATTTACCTGTTCGTTGTTTTCACCACGTTTGGCCAATTTGGCCTCTATTTTCTTTATAAAAGATACCGGTACTCGTGTCTCAAAGTCATCCGCCGGCGTATATAGATTTAATATTTTCACTATTTGATTGGCCGTAAGTTTGTTGCACATTTCGCAAACGGAATTCACATCGTCGTCGGTTTTTCGCGCCTGAAGTAGTTGCGCCGCTTGGATGATAGGTTGAAGTGCTTCAGCGGCAGCTCCTACTCGTTTGTCCCTACCCCATTGTTCCAAGTGACTCAAATTATACCTAATCAAAAGCGAATAGGGAATTTGATTATTTGCATTCCGAAAGAAAAAACATTGAAAATTATTCGAAATTCCTTTGAAAATCGATCATTTCTCCATCACCTGATTTGCATCCCTTTCGTCCAATGGCAAAGCTCGTTCCTCAGCAATAAATTATTTAACGCACTTGCGCACATAAAGTAGAAGAGCTGTTTAAAGAGTTGGGTAATAATTTCGGGATCAACGCCATGATAAAGAAGTGTTTTGTGCACCGAACTGAGCTCGTCCAGGAGCTTGTCAAGCTTTTGCTGGGTAGAATCCGGCTCCTCGCCCATGGACGACGAACGGGGTCGACCTGGCTTGTTTGAATTCAAGCCGGAGATCGCCTCGTGCTCCAATAGCGCCGGTACCGTAAAAGCTTGAATTCGCTCCTTCAATGTCGTCACGATATTATTAAAAATCCATAGACCAACGTTGCTCAGGACAGTTCGATACTCGCTTAAATCGAAATTCCTTAAGCACTGATCGTTTTGCCTAATTGTATTTTCCAATTGGAACGGTTTGTCCCCGGAATACTGTTTCATATTGTGTAACAATCTTAACGTATTGCTTAGCCATAATACGCTGTATTCAAAATCTTCTCGTTTCTTAACAATTCGTTTTACACCGTTCAAGTACGCGGTCAACAACGATCGAACTTTATCGTCGTCGTTGATGCAATCGGTGTGTCTTATACACATAAATATTATGTACGCTGGGAGTCCAGGTAGTAATGTCACTGCTATTCTTGGTTTTAAATCTACGAAATCGGAATGAAACCAATGTAGTGATAATCGGACGATATTCCTATTCGATAAGATTTACCATGTGGATATAATTGTCACATTTACTTACCAATAACTAAATGTCGTATCACCACGCCGATATCTTCTTTTCTAAATTCAAACATTCCCTCGTAATCTCTTTCTTTCTTGCGAATTGCCGGCATAATGCTTCCGTTGTCGCTGGACGAATGACTGGTCGTTGTAACGGTACTGGGGTCATTATTAGATTCTATACTGTCCGGTACTGTAACAGATACACAAAAGGCTCCAGGAACGAATAAAAAGTCGATGAAAGATCTTGACGGTATCATAAACGATCATTTTTTTTTTTATGTACAGGTGAGTCGTGGTCCGCATGAAACGTGATATCAAATGATATGGATGATTCATCGATACCATGCGCACTCACCAGTATTTTTTAGCATATAAGGACGTTCCTTATGTTCCTTAATATCATCCCCTTCGTCTTTCGATAGCATTAGAATAAAATAATCTTAATCGTACTACTCCGGCAATTTATATTTTTTAACATTAATTTTTAATCAAGTTAACCAATAATTATTATCATCTAGAGGAATATCAATCATTTTTACTTACAGCCTGCATCCTTGAGACGTTTCGCAAGAATTTTACATTGTTTCTTGAACTTTCTGCATTCCTCTGCTATTTTATCGTACTTCTCTTGAAGATCCTTTGATATTGTAATAAGAATGTTTATACATGTATATATCGTTCGAATTTATTCTATTTTTAAGTCCGATTGAAAATTAATAATGATCTTACCAAATTTTCAGAAGTCAATCTTGTAATTTCATATTGCATGTAAGCCTCGGTTTGGGTTTGGGGGGATTTACTTAGATTTACGGATAATAATCTCTGTTGCTTTTCAATTTCTTCCTGTAATCTGTCGATCTCCGCTCTCCATTCGTCCCTTTGAGTCCTCCAACCTTTTTCCTTTGCTTGCAATTCATCCTCCAGTTGCCTTTGAATAAGTTATAACGAATTAATACGATTTTGATCGAAAATCAATTGAAATATAACGAAAGTTTCAAAGAATTATTCAATCGCCGAATATATTTCTTCGATATAATCTCGCGCATATATATATATATATATATATATATATATATATATATATATCTGTTTAATTGGGTATCGTTTAAAATGAAAATGTTTTCGCATATGCATTCGATTGAATAACTCAGGTTTACGGGAAGACACATCTCCCATGTCTAATTTTTCTTCGCGTCAAAAGAATCTGCTCAACTCACTCTCTCGATGCCTTTCGCTTTGTCTTAAGTCTACTTGAAAATCGAATTGCATGCACAAAACGACAAAACACGATTAGACGACACGTATTGTCACGAAATAAAATCTCCGAAATAATTATCGTATTACCTATTTATCTTCTTCTGTGCTTCGAAGGCTAGGACCAATTCTCCATCTTCGTTAACGATGTCAACATCTCGACCGTAGTTTGAGCCAAGGCTCTTCATTCTTCGAGTATGATCGGCCAACACGCTGTGCAACTGTATGCATTCCTCTCTTCTCCTTTCCAATTCCTCCTGAAGAGCTTCGAATTGTCCTAAATAAGAAATGTTCAAATATTACATCACGTCAGACTCGTTAGAAAAAGAAATTCGACGGTGGAACGTGTACGATCGATTCCATTTTTCTTCAAACTTCGTATTATATTATGTTGCACGTATCCGTAATAGCTCTCGATGCAACATTTTATGTGTAATACGCAGAGAAATATGTAAAATGTAGCAAAGTGTGCAAGGTATGAAAATAAAAGCTCGTATATGTTAATAATAAATGTGCGTAATGTATTTTGTGTGGAACGGCCAAAAGAAAAGGCCTATGGCATATAATACGTACAGATATGTGTATCAAAAAGAAGAAAGAAAACTTTTATATGTATAGAATAAAAAGAAAAATGTTATAAAGAATTTCTTTAGATATATCGATTAACAATTTACCTATAAGGTGCTGCTGTGCAGCCGTCGAGTCCGCAGTCGATACAGTTTGCCTTAACGAGCCCAAATCCTTTTTAAGTTGCGCATTCTCCATTTCTAATTCTTGAAGCTATGAAACATCAAAAATGCATAGTTCATTATCGTGTCGTTGATTTAAGCCGGAAACCATTATCGAATTCGCGTTATCAAATTAATTTTGATATACCCTAAAAGTATCCTGCGTTCGCGATGTATCTTCGGGACTGTCACGTTCCAAATCTTCTACCATTCTGATTAATCGTCCATTCTCCTTTTCGACGTCCTTCAATTTTTGTTGAAGTTTCAACACCAAATTAATGTCCACGGGTGCGTGGGCTGGTTCGTTCGCCGTTTCCGAAGGCGATTTACTCGGTTGTACTTCACCGTCAGGCGGGGTATTTGAACGTTGTTGATTCCAATCGGTCGTTTCTACGCGCGAATATGGCGTTGAAGACGATGTCGTCGAACGAACGGATCCATAACCGAAGTCCTTTACATGAAAAGAAAAAAAAAAAAAAAAAGAAAAAAAAGAACGTTACATTGCATTTCATATTTCTTATGCGTTATTCGATGATCGTCATAATGAATGTAACGAGAGATGAAATTTTACAATGTTCTGGTCGTCCTGTGGTAATTCCGTTGAAACTACCTGTCCGCTGCTACTAGAGGCGTTACTCAATGAACGAGAATGTCCTGGCACGTGGAGAGCAAGTTTCTGTTCCAACATCTCGGCATGTTGTTCCAATTCGTGAAATTCTTTCAACAATTTCTGATAAGCACCACGGTCCTGATCCTGATCCAACAAAAGGAGATCCTTCTCCTGTTCCAAACGATGTTTAAGATTTTCCTCGGCCCCACGCAAATTACTCTTCAGCTTATCATTCGCAACAGAAAGTTCCTTTCGCAATTTATCATTCTCCTCGATGAGTTTTTTGTTCTCCTGTCCTTTTTCCTGAGTGATCTTCTCTTTATCCTGTGGTACAACAAAAACTTGGATACAAAATAAGATATGGGAAAGAAAGCGACAAATGAGAATGATCAAAAATATTCACGGGTATCGTTCATTCGTTGCAATTGCAATTAAAAATATTTACCTGCAATATATCCATTTTCTCATCTCTCTCCTGTCTCAATACCTTCTGCATTTTTTCCAATTCTTTCTCTTTCTCCAATAAAATAACATTTAACTTCTTGTTCTCGACCTCTACGGATTTAAGTCCTTCCAATTTATTTTTCAAGTCGGACACTTCATTATGTACGTTCTTCAAGTGTTGATTTTCCTTCGCCTAAAACGAACGTAACGATTCCAAAGATAATTATTCCTTTGATTAAATGAAAAACTCATGGTATAACAAAGAGAGAGAGAGAGAGAGAGAGAGAGAGAGAGAGAGAGAGTGACTTACGAGTTCATTTATTTTCTGTTGCAAAGTGATAATCTTTTTCTCTAGACCCTTGTTAAGAGACTTTACGTGTTCCACGCTTCTGGCTTCTGCCTTCAATCTCTTAAACACTTTTTTCGCCAAGTATCTTCTTACGCACGACTGAACTATTACGATATCCCTCAGTTTCTTTTCGCACGCTTTTCTGACTAGATACCCCCTTATGTATCGTTGAATGGTCGTTACAGCTGCATTTTCTTTCATCAAACGATACCTTTCTCTCGCCATTTTACCTCTGGCATATTTCTGAATACCGATAACAGTGGATCTAATTTGCCGATAACGTCGCCTTTGTAGCCAACATCTAACTTTAGCTTGAATTTTAATGGCAGCCCTTTTACGTCTAATCCTTTGGGCCTCTTGCCTTGCCAAAAATCCTCTTCCATATCTTTGCAGGCCCAAAATCGCCCTTCTAATTTTCACATACCTATTTCGACATATCAAACCCCGAACTGTCTTTTGAATCATTATACAGGCGTTCATTTGCTTCTCTGCTCTGAGCTTTTCGAGATAAGCCACTTGTCCGGCGCGAAACAAAACTTTCGTTTTGCCAAACTTGAACTTATCCTCCTCCTTGATAAACCTGATCGAACAATAACGTTATTAGAAATAACATTTCTCTTCGTTATCGTTAATATCGTTAAGGCCACTTTACCTGGACAATATACGACGGCATGTCTCTTTGAGATCATCGCGATTTATTTCTTTGAACATGCAAAGGCATCTGTATCTTTGAAAGAATTCGGAATACGTTCTCTGACTTGGGAAACCAGCGGCAGAAATCCTAATCGTTTCGAGCACACCGCAGGCCCTTAACTGTTGCACGGCACGTACGGGATTATATTCGAACGATTCCTTCGTATCGTTTGGCTTGATGCAACGAACGTAATGAGGAGTCGTTGCATTTAACGTCGACATTAACATATTCAAAGAATCTCGAAATTGCGAGCCAACCTAAGGAAAATTATATTACAAATTTATATAGACAAACATAATACGTATATATACATATATATATATATATATATATATTTTTTTTTTATTTGTAGTAACGCGAGAAAATAATTAATTTCTACCGTTTTCTTATTATGCTTGGGAGTTATCACTGGTTTTTGTGCGGACACTTTCACTCTTACGTTAGGTACAACCAATTTTGGATCCTCCTCGCAAAACAACTTCTTCAATAATTTACACTGAAAGAAGAAAAAAAGGAATGTTGAAAGAATCGTACTGAAACGATTACGAGGATTGAAAATATTCCAATGATTTTGTACACTTACGCTACCAGCCCTTAAAACGTCTACTTGTTCCTCTATCACCGTGTCCCTGTTCTTCTCAAGAAAACCTAACGTCTCGTACTGAACCAAGCCAGCAAAATGATGAATCAAGAAAGCGGAAGTACCGAATCTTGGCTTTTCGAAATGTTTCGACTTGTTACATTTTGCATAAAGTTTATCTGCCCACGAATTATCCGTTCCTTTTGGCATCTGTGTCAAATGATGATTACTTGCTGATTGATAGAATTAATTGTCATTCCTTGTATAGCAGAGATGAGATACGATAAGAGTTGAATAATCGTATTTAAAATGTGGAAACGTACTATCCTGTAAGAATTGACGTGTGATCTTCGAATGAAATCATGTTTCTTACCCGACACTCCTCGTCCAGTAAATCCAATATGCCCAATCTCGTTTCTATCAGATCGATGCACGGCTGATTGTCATAAAAGTCTATGAAAGTCCACTCGATCTCCTCCTTGAGATACTCCTCTTGCTCGAGCTTAAATACGTGCTGATTGAATTGCTGTTGTAACTTTTCATTCGCGTAATTTATACAAAACTGTTCGAACGAATTTATCTCAAATGTTTCGAATCCATAAATGTCCAGCACACCGATGAAACATTGAGCCTTGTTTTGAGACTGTAGGGAACTATTGATACCGTTCACTATCCAATTGAATAGCTCGGCATAAATGTGCTTTGCCAAAGCATCTCTAGCTCCTATCGCTTGTTCCGCATTCATTGGCTTTAAAAAGACCTCCCTCATAGACACGATCTTCCTATGGCAAAGCCATTTTCGCATAGCGTTCACGTCCGTACCAAGCAATTCCGAGATTATCAAAAGGTGCCTATCGGTCGGCTAAAAAATTTTTAAAGAAATACTCCGTATGAACATAATCTGATCTTCGAGTCGTGAAAACTCCTTATGGAGTGACAACAAAACTTACAGAAATAAAACTAGCTTCTGCGTCGTTATCGCTATTATTGCTCTGTCCATCGAAACCATTTATATTTACGTTTCCTAAATGCAATATGGCCGCTAATATTCTTAACATATCGTCTTGCTGTTTAGAAGTAAAGCCAAGCATCGTAAGGGCACTAATCGTATCGTCGAAACACGAAAGATCGTCGACTCCTTCGATTCTAGGATTGTTTCCTTGATTGAGGTAATGAAACCCGTTTGAGTTTCCAAGATGTAAGTGTGGAAGACGCTTCGCTGCCGAGCACATTTGATAAAACACATGATAATTCCTCTCTTCGTTTGCCTGAACGATATAATTAATAGAATATGATGACGCACAGCTCGATAGTTTCCGATCGGTCTAACTTAAAACGAGAATTTTTCTGATTAAATCGTTAATTTTTCTTATTACCTGAAAGACTACCCTTGACTTCTCCAAAAGATAGGTCCTCATACTGGCACCGGTGATATTATAAGTTTTATTAAATTGTATTTCGATAAATTTTCCAAATCTCGAGGAATTATCGTTCCTCGTTGTTTTCGCATTGCCGATAGCTTCCATGATTGGCGACGAGGCTAACACCTTCTTCTCGATTTGTGTCTCTGTCGTGGAACCACCGACGGTAGCGAAATATCGCATGGTGTACTTTGCCGATACGGTTTTACCCGCACCCGATTCACCGGACACGATGATGGACTGATCATGTCCTTCCCTGAAATTTGTCGTCCAACGATTAACATCGATTAAATATACAATTTTTTCTTTTCTACGAACAATTAAATTACCTTTCCAATTTCGTATAAGCCTCCTCGGCGACAGCGAATATGTGCGGTTCCAAATCTCCCATAGCTTGACCTCTGTACGCCCATATCGTATCATTTCCATATATCGGTAATTCATTGTAAGGATTAAAAGCGACTAAAACTATACCGCAGTACGTGTAAATGCAATGCCTTTGAAAACGTATCTGTAGATTATAGAGAACGGCTGGCTCGTGAAGGAACGACAAAGATGTAAGATTATTTTCTCCCATCAAAATATCTGGATTCCTCAATGGCGGTAGATCGTCATCGCTTTCTATCTTTAATGTCTTCGTTTGATTCGAGTCGTCCGTGTGCACCATTAACGTTGGCCGATTTACTTTGTAATCCTCCAAGAGGACAGCACCCTCCCAGATCTTTTCGGGATGTGGTATCCATACTTTGCCGCCCTAAACAAATCCCATAAATCGTATTAAGAATCGTTCGAGTCATGAAAATTTAACGGAATTATTCTCACTCAAAGTAACAACGATCGCGTAATCGTTCCGATCGTCGTTAACATCGTCTCGAAATAAAAGATATACGCGGCTCTATAAACCGCTTTCATAATTCTAAATCGTCTTTGATACTTATTAACGATTAAATTGCATCTTAACGTGTATGAACGAAATAAAGCGATAGTGGAAATTGGCAGTTCGACGACACACCTCGGCATTGATTGATTATTGCAAGCTAATTTTCCTTTCACAAGGTGCCCTACATTTACACGCGAAGCAGAGAGCCGTGTGTAGTCCGGCGAACGAGGCCGACTGCTGGAATCATATCGATTCATTCGGCTCCGTAAAGCTTCGAAAAAGAAAAAGGCGACAATTCGTTCTCTTTCTAATTAGTATCTATTCATTCTTTGTGTTTCCCTTTCGGAGCTGAACCTATTAGATAATACTACGAATATCATCCATTTATGCGTCTATGTATTTATCTAATCAAACGCCAACAAGAGATACCATTATTATAATTTACCAAGTCTTTTAAAAACTAATGTATGGTATATATGACGAACGTTATCACACATAGGTAATTTCCATAAAACGAACGTTATATTGTACATTCCCAATGTAATGTCATCATCTGGGCAAACAAACGACGAGCAAACATCGTCATTTTATTAGAAGCAAAAAAAAAGAAAATAAAATCGATGTGTGGTGCATGAAGAAATAAAAAAGAAGGAAAGAGAGAGAGAGAAGGAACGGACGCACACGCGCACGCCACACACACACACACACACACACACACACACACACAAACCAGGTTGAGTTCCATGAGAAATAGAACGCGATCTGTTTTAAAAAGTCACCTAACGGTTCTCGACGAAAAGAAATGTCGAGTGAACTTTTACATTTGTCGTCACATCACGAGGGTGGAGGAGGTGTTGTATCGATGAAATCGCTATACGTACGTACATATGAATTACCATTTAACGGAATACTGTAACATGTAAGTACGAGGAACCAAAGGAATGTCGTGCAACGGTAAAATCATGTTTTTTATTTTGTCATCGTTTCCTCCACCTTCGCTTCATGGAAGATGACCTTTTACGTTCGAGTTAATCGGTGCGTGTAACTTAACGACCATAAAATCTTTATTTTAATGATTGAATTTACAAGAAAATAAATCGGTAATGTATAGATAATTATAATTATTAAATCGTGATAATTATTAAACATTCAGAATTCTTATTCATTCATATATATATATATATATATGTATAGTATTCAAGTTAATTATGAATAAGAAAGTAAATGTTGCGTAATAAATGGCTCGTGTAAGATTCGACTTTCATTTATCTTTCATCTTACACGCGACACACAAAACTAACATAAGAATGATTAATGCTACATAAACGGTGTAAGGCTTACACCGTGAAACTATATAAATTGTATGTAATGATGAAACTTTGTACTTATACTCTCAACATATATATATATATATATATATATATATATTGTACGTTAGACCGTAATATTCTGCACTAGGAACAAATTTTATGGTTAACGTAGCGTAACACGAAAGCGTAAATAATAATATGAAAGAAAGTGCAACCGCATCCTCGTGATTCTTCTCTTTGATACGTCGGTGAATGATTAAACGCTATTGATAAAGCAATTATTGTAGTATCTTATCTTATTTAGTTTTGTTCTTTGGTTACGATCATTACGTCATCATATGGACAATGTTGTTGCGTTGGTGTTTATTGGAAAAAAAAGTTTTTATCGGGCACGTCAACAAAGTGTTACGCATAATGTTATTGTCAATTTAATTATAAACACGAGGAAAAGAACGACGAGTAAACAGGCGTGAAATGTCAAATACGTACCCCATCCCCTCAAAAAAAAAAAAAAAAAAAAAAAAAGAGGAGTCGATTCTTTCATCTGCACCGAAGCGATAAAATATGAATCGAGTTGAATTTGTTTTGACCGAACAATATGCGTGACGTCTATTTCGTACACCAATAAATAACGTAGATAGGTACTTAGAAGTATAAATAGACTTATGCGGGTATCGCATACTCGATTTTCTTATCTGCAACTTTCTCTTAAAAGCGGTTTACATTTACATAACGGAATTCGCATGACTGGATAGTTCTTCTTAAAATGTCACATATTAGATAGGTATTTCGAAACGTTAGAAAATCGATTAATACGTCCACACATATCTATCATACCTGTCGTGTCATTGAAAACAATAAACGTGAAATTATTCGAAAGATTTAATCCGATTAAAATTAACACATAAATGATTAATTAATTCATTCTTAATAATGTATCATTACGATATCTTTGACAAGTAATTCGTTTGACAAAAAAGAAAAAAAGAAGAGAAAAGAACAAAGGAAAAAGAAACAAGAGAGAAACGAAGAAAATTGTTAAGAGATAAAGGAGAAAGAAGACAAGAGAAATTTCTTCGTCGGGGAGACGTGCAATCCATTCGTGAACTCATGACCCAAGGAGTGTCCGTCACGAGACGGAAGAATCCTCGAGTAGTATCGACCATTTCTTTCTTTCTTTCTTTCTCCCTTTCTCCCTGCCCGCTTTTTACGATTCGTGTCTCTCGTACCTGGGAATCAGGTTGTCCGTTTCACCGTTCATCAAATAAATCAAACTACGCAACAACTTTTAACGTTCGAGGAGAAATTGTTTTATCTCAACCCTTTCTCTCTCTCTCTCTCTCTCTCTCTCTCTCTCTCTCTCTCTCTCTCTCTCGTCGTTCGCACCTCTTCTAATTTTGCAGTTTTTACGTATAGCCATCATCAATCGCGAATAAAACCACGCGTGGTATCGTATAAGTTTTCACTTTTACCCGTTCGTAATTAAATATGCATAGAATCATGCCAGTGATCTAACAGGTTTGTCTCTAAGGGGCCAGTTCCCATGCTTTCTATGATTACACGTAAACTATATTTTCATGCAAGTAGGAAAGTTGTTGTTGTTATTATTATTATTATTATTATTATTATTATTATTATTATTATTATTATTATTATTGCGAGTCTCGTGCTACTCGTGGAAAATAAAAGGTATGTGGAAGAATGGTGTTCCCACGAGACTCCTTTCATTGAGAATGTCCAGTTCAACGGTATCCTATGATACTCTATGATATATTACGATGAAAGGTATATGCCCGCTAAAACAGTTTTATCTTAATTATAAGAATTTTTATTTTCTTTCTTCTTTTCTTTCACAAATTCCGTCTATCTTGATATTACGAAAATAATAGGAATTCTAACACGGGGGTGATCATACGAAAAAATGATGTCGGATAACTGTAAAGTATATTTTATAGATAGTGGTATTTTTATTCACACGTATCTATTTGATTCAATTTCATATACGTACGAAAGAAAAATACATATATGTTTATGAAATTATTCATATTTATTTTGGAAGAGCACGTATTTCTTTTCTTTTTTCTCTTTTAAATGGCTTGAACAAAATTTTTAAGCGGGTTTATGTTCCGATAGAAAATACGATTAATGCTCTCAGACACTCTTTATCGTTGAAACGAATGAGATTCTATTCTAGGCTCGTGTTACGAAACGATGAAAAGTTAATGAACATAAATTTTCTTACTCTCTCTCTCTCTCTCTCTCCTTTTTCTTTCTTTTGTACCTTAGAAATAAATGGAGACGAGGAGGATAGAAAGAGAGATCTCACGCTTGTCAGAGTGTAATTCTCTTCCCTTTCTTTCTTTTTTTTTTTCTTTTTCGTGGTATATATTATAAGGAACCGTCTCTAATTTGTCGCACGAGTTGCACCAAGTCGACCGCAAATGCAACGGCTAAAAAACTCGATGGAATTCCGTAATGCCGTATCGGAGAAAGAACAATCGCGAGAAGACAAGCATAAATGCTTGTTTTGTGAGCTAGTCTTTAAAACATATATATATATATATATATATATATATATATATATTCTTTTATTCACTATGAACGTTCATTGAACTCTTTACAATGCAATCATAAACACGATTTATAAAGAAATATTCTATAAAAGTATTATTGATTCATATCAAACCGGAATATTATCGCAGGAATGGGAAATAAATTTGTTGCAATTTGTATGCACTCTAACTAACACAACCGTAATTTATCTATCTAACGAATAAAGATGAAAGAGATTTCCAAAGTGATTATATTCCTCCTTATCTTCAAAGTTAATAATACACGGTGGTAGGAAGGGTGACATGAGCACGTACCACTATAACTATTTCACCCTCGTGTTGTGTCTATGTCTAGCTTTGAAAACCGTGCACCAATCTCTACGGCTTCTGTCGCGTTCGTCTATTCACTTGGGAACGTATTTACAACGAGAGAGAAAGAGAGAGAGAGAGAGAGAGAGAGACCTATGTTCCATCGTATTTTTCTAACACGTACGAATTACGTCTATCTATTATAAAAATCGTACTCGTTCGTCGAATTAAAAAAATTTTTTAATAGGAACGAATAAACGTGTCTTCTTTCCTTTTTCTCGTTTTTTATTTATTTTTTGTTTTTTTCAAAAACTGAGAAAAATGTCTTCTATATGAGAAATAATTTTTGAACGTTTCCAACACGACTTCGGTTCAATAACTTTTCAATCTGTTAAGAGAGGGAGAGAGAGAGAGAGAGAGAGAGAGAGGGAAGAGGGAGGAGCGATGCGGAAGGTGGAACTCGCAATCTTATCGTCGCGAGGCCATCCTCGAATGAGTCATATCGACGTGAATTCCTCCAAGCGCAAAAAAATATCTCTTTGCACACTAGCTCAGCTTTCGCTGTCGTTAAAAAAAAATTGTCATATTCATCTGACCAACATTTCGCGTTGTTTTTATAAATGAACGATTTGTACTCGTCTATATAACTCGCGAAACATATTATTTTATTTATCGGTACCAACGTTTTTAAACAAGACTACGTGATTGCGATTAATCACGTAATTGTTTTCTTTCTTTTTTGGACAAATTTATCATCGAATAAATTATTTAATAATGTATTTTTATTTCATTTTTGAATAGAGTGAGAGAGAGAGAGAGAGAGAGAGAGAGAGAGAGAGATTTACACTATTGGAAAAATTCGAAATAGATAAACTGTGTACATTTAATCGTACATCGAACGCAAATTTAATCAGCGATGATTCTTTTTTTTTTTTTTCGTTGATTCATTAAATTTTTTCGTCGAGTGATTAAATAATCACGATTACTTTCGATAAGTTATAAGTAAGATCACTAATGATAAAGTCTCGATCGTACGATACCCCACAATATTGCTCTCTCTTCGCGGAAAAAAAAAGGGGGAATGAAAAATCGTAGCAAGTATCGATCCTAAGAATGATCCGTGAGAAGGTAGATAGAATTCGTAGATGAAATAAGGAATTGGAAAAAGTCCAACTGGCTGGCTGGCTGGGCCACGCTATAACCCGGGGAAAAAGAAAACGGCGATAGCTGTTCGTGTTGCCGACTGAAGAAGTCTTTTAAAGACTTCTTTCGTATGTTCGAACGAAGTCTTTGCCGACCGGCTTAAAGTAGCGTAAACTCAATGATATTTTACTGACAGATTTAACTTCTCGAAGAAGGAAAGGGGAAAGGAAAAAAACGAGAGAGAAGTTAAGTAAACTCTCGAAGCAATCTAAGTTTCATCTTAAAAATATATCCTTTTCTTTTTTTCTAAACATTTAGGTGAAATAGTTGAGTGTCCGTTGTATATATCTATAAGAGATATTGAATATAATTTTTAGAATAATGATATTATACATATGATATTATATATATATATATATATATATATATATATATATATATATATATATATATAATATATAGAATCTCTCTTCCTCTTTCTCCATCTCTCCCTCTCTCTCCCTTTCCCTCTTTGTATAGTTTAGCAATATCATTCGTCAATCGATCCATGCTTTCCTACCTTCGGTCCTTTCATGATATTTCACGACAGTGAGAAAACGTTCGGGAGTTTATGTTCTTCTGCGCGAAGAATAAGGAGGTCAAGTTTTACCACCCACATATATTCTCACACACGACCCTTCTTCTTCTCGCTACGCCTCTTCGTTTTCTTTTTCTCCACTTTACGAATATTCATATTCATTCGTTTTACGTTCCATATACGAAGGAAATGAGTTTAATCGCGTGAAATTCGTAGAAATCCTTTTACTATTGATTTCTCCTTTTACTTTCGTGATAAAATTCGAATTGATTTATAAAAAAAAAAAAAAAAAAAATGAATAAATAAATAAAGAGTAGACAAATGGTATCGACTGAAATCATTGTCCATCATCATCATCATCATCATCATCATTATTATTATTATTATTAGGCTTATCGTGTCTAATAATAGGTAATCATCAAAAAATATAGACATATTCAGATAACGGGAAAGAAAAGTTAACGAATCAAGCGCATCTTTCGCGAAAGAAGGAGATGCGTATCCGTGAGAAGGAAGCTTGCTTGCTTCGTTCGAGAGGTAGGCCTTGTTAAAATTAAAGTCGCGATCGTAAAAACGAAGGAAGAACTTTGTGAGATACTGCCTCGAGGAATCTTCGCATCGGATAGAAAGCCCACGAAGAAGAAGAAGGAGGCTCGTCCTCGACTTTCCATTCGAATTCTCTTCGAAGAGACCATCAAGAGATACGACGAACGAACAAGCTCGTAAAAAAATAAAGGAAAAAAAAAAAAAAAAAATAAGTAAAAATAAGAAAGAAAGTAAAATTATTATTTACCATGATAAAAATTATTTTAGAATTGGCCATTCAGACAGGCAATATAATCTATTTATTCAGCCGAAACCAATCGGAATATATTAGAATTAATATCCCATTGGGATTATTATATATACATATATACGTGATAAATACATAGTAAAGATCAATGTTTGATAGAAGCAATAAGTATATATATGATATATACTTATTGCTTCTATATATATATAATAAGTATATAGATATATATATATATACCTACTAATTAATTTTAATGATGAAAAATGACGTAAGACATTTATGCCTTTCATAAAAATTACAAAACACACACACACACACACACACACACACACATATATATATATATATATATATATATATATATATATATCCAAGCTGACCGATCTTGTAAAAAATTTGACTATCTTGAAATAATCAAGATTTCTAAAGTATATAATCGTCGCAAAAATGAGGGCTTTCGCAATTATACGGTAATCTCTTGGTTCTCGTTGAAAGAACTCCGGCGACGAGTGCAAGGAGAACGACTCGGGGACATTCTGCTTTTTTTTTTTTTTTTGAAAGAACAAGAAAGGGAAAAAGAGAGAGAGAAAGAAAGAAGGGATTAAGAACGTAGATGGTATATAGGGATACGTGAAAGCTCATGGCTCTAGAATTATGCACTACTAAAGGCAAGGTTAGATCGAATGGCTTCGAGGGATTTTCTTTTACTCAAAAACATGGCCGGTTAACGTGCGATCATCCGTGTCTAAATTATCGTGTTTTACATGCTCCTGGAAGATCTTGTAAGAATCTGTCTTCGAATCGTAACGTAACGACGTGTAAAACGTAAACGACATGTCGTTTCTTTAGACTTTATCGTAGGTCTATTACACTTTTATCTACGTAGTAATAATCGGAATAAAAATCGTAACAGAGTTAACACCATAGAAAAGAACTGAAAGATTACAAATGAGATATGTCAGACAAAAACTTAATGCTAGATTCTTCACTTTTAGATCCATAAGAAATCGTTGTCAGAGTTAGAAATTAAAATGATAAGAGGTATTACGATAGACCTCCCAATTGTATGGAATAGAATAATAATCTCTCAGGAATTTATATTCGAAACTATGGTTTGAACAAAATGGATTTAAATTCTTTGAGTCATTGCTCAGGCACTTCGGGAATTCCTTGTACTTGTAGAGAGGAGCGGAGGAAGAGTGCAGGTAGAACTATCTATCTCGAGAGGAGGTTTCATTTCTGAAAGAGAGAAAGGATTCTGCTTGGTACGAAACGAACTATACGAGAATTACCTTCTACGACGGCCGATCGCTCCAGCAACAGCTTTGAACCAGGTTGACTGGCTGTGGCTCTTTAACGTAAAGGTGCGTTTATGACTTCGACGAAGATCATAAATTTCGAGAACGAAACACAAATTTTCGATACTAATCAATTTCTCTCTCTCTCTCTCTCTCTCTCTCTCTCTCTCTCTCTCTCTTACGAGGGTATATATTTCGTTCCTTTCTCTTTTTACTTTATTTTTTTTTTATTTTTTCAAATGAAAATGTATTTTCGTGATCATTACAAATTGCACATCGTTTGTTGCCTCGATAAACGATTACTTCGAAAGACACTTACGAATCTTAATTACAATTGAACGACGAAAGAGGACGAAGAACGAAGAGATTAGAAACTCGCGTTATTTTCTTATCCGTTGTCTTTACGATCAGTTTCTCAAGCACGAGATTTAAACTTTCTCTATCTCTCGAGAAAGAGAAAGAGAAATTAAAGGGAAAAAAAAAATCTCTTCTTCGGTTGGTGCGCGTCGTAAAAGAGGAAGGAAAAAAAAAAGTGGAGAGGAAGAAAGGATAAAAGAGAAAGGAGAAAGAGAAGAAACTCACAGACACCAACATGACCTCGGACAACCCTCGCCGTTCACCTGACCGAAGCGATAAATCAACTAGCAATATGGAAAGTCTCGATAGAACCTTAAAGCGTTAAAAGAGATGAGAACGTTCCTACGAGATCTTACTCGTAACAACCGTGCTACATGGGAAATCGAATCTAATGGTAAACTCTAACGGTACCATTAACTGACGTGGCACCAATAATCTTATGCCAGTCGATATAGGTATTAGTAACGTGATTAAATCAATGATTGACTTTCAACTTTTCAATCCATGTTTTAAACCTTGTAATCCCTCGATTGTATCGATTAAACGTTGCGACAAAGTAACTATCTACGTATTTGCTGGCGGAAGGATAACTATGTATTAAAAACATTTGTTACAAGTATATCGGTAAAAGGATATTTCATAAGTTTTACCAGATTAGAACAAAAATATATATTACATCTGGAATGAATCGACGCGTGATAAGAATGAGAAACAAAAGACAAAGATTAATAATAATCTCGTCTGAACGATGACGAAGAATACGATCGAAATTAGGATAAAGCTAATTTCGATGAACGATCCCAATAAGATAAAACGATGCGCATGTTAAAGATCGTTTCGATTCGATGATCTTTCTTGTTTTCTCGGACGGATTCGCGAGAAAGTTATATCTCTCGCGATGATTCGTACGATGTTGCAACAAAAAGAACCACCACAACGTTACGATGTAACGCCGCTTTGGCCCAGCTAAAGGAAGGTACGAATTCCTCCTCCATCGGCTCGACGTTTCAATGAGAGCGCAAAGCGAGTAGTGAAATTGTGTGGGTGTCCGATCGATATTTACGTCAAAAGTCGGAACGAACGTTCCCTTTCGATAAACGCGTTCACCGTGTTACTACGCTAACTGTGACCCACTCTCGTTCGGGAGTGAGCCGAATTTTCCCTCCTTCACCTGTTTTCTCACCGAACCAAAATTTAGGTCCTACGATTTATCGACCATATTCCGCGTCCTACTCTCCGCCATTGATTTTCCTTGGCCCCCATCCCCCACCCACCCCATCCCTAAAGGGTAAATATCCCGATCACGTGACGAGAGACGAGGCGGCACTCGCGGCAAATTCTACATAATTTTTTTGACATTTCCAAATCAATCCTTTTTGACCTTATTACACGTTATTGGGTTATTATGGGTATAGCGTATGATATCATTGACGATTAATGGTACCGAAATGAAAGAAAGAATGAACGATACTATCGAGAAACTTTCTTTTCTCTCTCTCTCTCTCTCTCTCTCTCTCTCTCTCTCTCTCCTTATGTAATTTCTTTCGTTTACGTTTCACCATACATCCGTCAATGTACGTCCCATCGTGAGTGAACGAAACGTTTATCGTAAGAACGTAACGCGAAGGTGATCGGTAACAACAAACGTTAAAAAAATAAGTGGCTAATATTATTACGAAAGGTGCTAACGCATTTACGTTTTATAATAAACTTAATCTTTCTACGATTAATGTTCAAGAATAATGAATAACTCGATAGGAAGATTTAACGAATAAGATGCATTTTTTACCGAACGCGAACCGATCATTTCTCAGAGTTTTTAAAATATAAGATAGTCAAACGTTTCGTACTTTAAGAGTTAAACAAACATTCGTGACAGATGTATCCGATTATCGTATCGTATAATTACGCGACAGTGAGTGTCCGTCAGTTTCTTTTTTTTTTTCTTTTCTTCTTTTTAAGCTTATCTCTATAGAGGATAAATAAGTCCCAACGTGAACTTTATTATAAATAAAATTAAACGTTGGAACGCTCGCTCCCTTTGAAAACGATTAACCTTGGATAAAGGGAAAAAAAGAAAAGAGAATAAAGAGAACGATTGACCGTGAGGTAAAAATGTTCACAAAAATGTTCAGACGAGTGGTTGAAAAATGAATCGAGAAAGTTTTTAGTTTTCAAACAGTCTCGTAGATACGTATGCACATATATACCTTCACGTAAAGCTGTCTTAAAGTCATGGCGAGATCGGTTTAGGTAAATTCGGGTCTTCTCGTTGTTATCTTCGTCGTCGTAGTCGTAGTCGTAGTCGTCGCCGTCGTCGTCGTCGTCGTCGTTGTCCTCGTCGTTCTTCTTTTCTTCTAATATTTGTCGACTCTGCGTCTTGTCTTCGTCTTCGTCTTCGGTTGGTATCGTCGTCGCGCGTGCTCTACGTGAACCGCCGACCTTCTCGTCCCGGATACATACCGACCTTCTCTTCTGATCACGGCATGCTTTTCGTTTCTATTTATTTATTTTTTTTTTCTTTCTTTTTTGCGCCTCTCTCTCTCTCTCTCTCTCTCTCTCTCTCTCTCTCTCTCTCTCTTGCTTCTTCGATCCGTCAGCTCGTCTCTCACCCTCAAAATACGAAGAGAAAATGAAAGACGCACCACCGTAAAGATTCTCTCGATTCACCTGATACACCTTCTTCTCTCGTACTCTCAACGTATATATATGTATATGTATATGTATATATATATATATATATCTCTCTCTCGCGCGCTACTCACTGTCACTATACAAACAAAAAATACACAACCACGCACGCCGCACTCATTCACCCACCCATCCACGCACGCACACGCACACACTGTACGAAGAGAAGGCTTAAAAAGAGAGAAGAGTCTCCAGCGAAAAGTAGAACCTTCCCGCAAAACCTTCTACAGCGGCACTGCCACCAGCTGGCTCGTTATCGGGTTTAGATTGACCGCCTCTCCTCCTTCCAACTACCGACAAACCTCTCTCTCTCTCTCTCTCTCTCTCTCTCTTTCACACTCCCTCTCTCACTCTCTCTAGCTCTCTCTCTCGTCCCTCACCACAACTCTACTACACAACTACGTACTCGAAGGCCTTCGTTTGCGCGACGACGCGCATCTATCATCTTCGTCCTTTACACGAAATCATCGATGTGACGGTCTTCGTCGAGAGATCGAAGTCACTTAATGCCAGCGCCACCTTACAGTTCAAATATATATTTACGTGAGCTAAATATTGTGGAATAGTAGAAACCTGTATCATACTCAACGATATGACAATATATTATTTATATATATATATATATATATAAATGCATTTAATTTGACAATGAAACATTTTTAATATTGAAGATCATTTGCCGCAAATTAAACAACGATCAGTGCTAAACGTTGAAAGACTTTTCGATTCATTCAATCACAGAAATATCTACGAGAATTTGATGAACGTTTAACGTTCTCGTTTCATCGATTTTCATAATAATAAAAATTATATAAACGTAATTAATATTATTTCAAGTAATCGTTGGATATTCTATATCTCGCATTTGTACGAAAGAAGACAAAATTAAAGAAAGGAATCTATGAAACGGATGGAAGGGAAGTTTCTTTTCCATCTCGAGAAAAGTAAGATTACATTATTGCCCACAAATTATTGGAAAACGATAACAGCTCCCCTATTGCTCGAATCATTAGTAATGCAATAAACTTTAATAATATTAATAATATTTTTAATGATTATTTTTTATACTCAGCAAAACAATTAATTATAAAGTTATTTAATCCTTCAACGAATGCAATCTCCAATCTATTTTATAAAATCAAATAATATATATATTTGAATATATTTCCTAACAGTTACGAATAATTAGTAGAATTTGTGATTATATCTCAACATGATTAAACATATATATGTACAATAGTGATCGTTTAAATAATTATTGAAAATATTAAAGTATTGAAAAATTATTTAATTGTAGCAGTATGTGAAGAGAGTATTTCAATGCTTGCTCGTCGCTGCGCAAAGGAGAACTAATTTAAAAAAGTGTGGGCGTCATTCGTGCGTTCGATATAGTTAGCAACTTTTTGACAACTTCATGTCCGGTGTTTAAAAAAGTTATTGCTTGTTTGTATGAACATAACGCATCACTTGAAGTTTGACGTTTAACAAACAGTAATGGAAATGATATCATTAAGGAATGATTTTCTAGATAGAGATTAATAAGAGTTAATTTGTTAGGATAACGAGTTTCGTAAAAGAAATGTATTCACTATTGATTTTCATAAAGATTATATATTTTCTTAGGTTGAATTCTAATCGCACGGGCAAACACATTTGCATTAACAGGTTATCGTATTAAAATAATTGGCAGTAAAAATGAGGAATATATTTTATTTCGTCGGAATGCGATTATCCCAATGATGTATAAAATGAAAAGATCATAGGTTTTTTTTTTCGTGATAAATATTAATTGAAGCCTAATATGTAATACGTATAACGCATAATTATATTTACTGCAGATAGTTTGATAAATCGTAAGGATATGGCTTTTTTCCAATTGGTGGTAAAAGCCCATCGTCTTGAAAAACTACGTCGTAGATACGAGGATGAAAAATTGAGATCGATCGAGGTCTCAAAGGGTGCCAAGCATTTGACTTGGGGTCAAAGATTTCGTCATAAGAAATTCCGGTAGGTCTCGTTGGCCCTTGAAAATTTTTATAGCGAAGATAAGACCTTCGTAAATAGGAACGTATATTACTCATATCATTTCGACTTATCCGACAGATGCAAGAGAAAAGTGAAAAACTTTTTGAGAAAGATAACGAGCTTCCCGGAGGATTCCTGGCTTCATAAGAAGGCAGTTCTTTTACGTACCAATGGTTCCTTTGAAAATTATATATTAAAAAGTATCTTTGGATTTATTGGAGGCGTTATTCTCACTTACATATTCTTCATGTTCTTCGTTATACAATTAAATTTCTCGCTTACATCGGCAACACTCTTGTGTTCGGTCATTGGGGTAATATTGACCCTGGGTTTATCATTTTTCTACGGGGTTAGGTCGGTATTCGCTTCGAGAACACATAAAAAATATTTCGATTTTTTTTTGCTTTTTTTCTTTTTTCTCAATTAAAATCATCCGCCAACGAATCGGATAATTCACGTTTATTCGCTTTTCATACAGATGCGTCGTATTTCTATTACTACCCCAGTTCTTTTCTAAACGTGGTCGGCAAGCTCTGATTGCCTACGCTTTTATTTTGACTCTTACCGGACCAGGAAAGAATATATTAAGAAATACAAGTGTACTTACGGAATCTTTGGCTTGTGGCCAGGTAAAATTCGATTGCACGGATACACATTTGGTGTACTACATTTGAAATTTATTATATTAATGTCATTCGGAGACTTTGTTATCGTTAGGAAAAATTGAAGGCAGCTCTCAAATGCCTTTTGGATTTGATAAAGGAACCGTTTTATGCGTTGAAAGAAGCGATCATGAAAGTTACCAAAGCAGTGAGAATAATCGTGTCGAGGATCAAACAAACCTTCATTGCTATAAAAAGAATCGTCCTTAGCATACGTACTGAACTATTCCTCCTCCTCCTCCTCCTCCTCCTCCTCCTCCTCCTCCTCATCCTCCTCCTCTTTTTCTTTCTTACCGTATTTCGAATTTTATTCGAATTTAAATCGATATTCCGGATTAAATTCTCTTTTTTCCCCTTCCAGTCAGAGTAATAACCGCAGTTTTTCAATGGCTTGGAAGTATTATAAACATATGCAATAAGAAGTTAGGGACGCCATTCGAAAGATGTCAAAGAGTTTTCGAGGGTGCCGTTGCCGATTGCAGAGCTAAACTTGGTCCGATTTTTGGTGGGATTTGTGATTTGACGTATATCGTAGGTGCCCTGTGTTGGATAGTCAAACCGTTGGATTTTATATGTATGTTGGTTTCATACGTTGCTGATGCCATAGTCGGTGCCGTAAAGAAAAGTAAAAGCCCCGTAACGATCATCATCTCTCATTATTTCTAATACTTGTGTTCTTCCAACGAGTTTGTTATTTTTTTTTAGAAATTAGAAGATTCACCAGACACATGAAAACGATGTTCTACGTAAAAGTCAAGTTTTCGCATTCATTTCATTTCGAAATGAACAAAACCAAAACGATACACGACATCGCTACAAACATTTCCTCTGAGATCAGATCGAGGACGAACAGATTTATAACGGTTTTCGATTGGGTGAACTTTCTAATGGCTTTCTTCATATTTTTCATGTTACTGAGGTATTAAACGAAAATAGGATAAAAATTTCGATGAGAATTAGCATTTAGTAAATTTCTCATCCCAAAAGGATTTTACATTATCGACACAAATGGCTAACGAGCGAGAAATATAACAATAGATATATCACCGATAATATTCGTACGATCGATTTGATAAGAGCGCGACAGGATAAGGAAACGATTTTGCCGTTGAATCCTCGCGAAAGAAATCGTTACGTATCATTGTCGTCGGTTAAATTGATTAAACCAGAAAGGATCAAGTTAGCAAAATCGGCGATGTTCTTGAGCTTAACTTCGATCAAAATTTGTATTTATATATTGACGGATTATAGTCTTTATTGGATACTCGATACTATCAGATATCACGGTCGAATACAAACGCAGGTATTTGTTAATCGTTATCTGTCGTATAACCGCACACTGATTCGAATCGTAATTAAATCGATTGATTTCAATTATTCGTAGATCGAACAGCCAAACTCCGTTGGCGTATACGTATCAGGAACTGGCTTTCTCGCAGAACTTTACAGAAGCATCATAAAGGCATTTACACCGCACATCAAGGACATCGAAATCAATTCGGTCCCATGTCTCCCAGATCCGATACCTCCTAGTTACGATGGATACATCAGAATCCTGTCTCTGATCGTTTTATGTTGGATCATGATCGTTTTCGAACCGTACAGTCTTCGACTGAGAGAAGTCGTGATGTGCCAGTATTATCCCGACAGGGCTAAGCAAAGAGCAGCGTGGCTTTACAATCATATTATGCGGTAAATCAAAGTCGCATATGGATATCCGTATGAAAATAATTTCGCGCGTGAGAACGCGCATTTACGATCGTTTTAGAGATGTACAAATTATTTTAGCTCGAGAGGAAGTTTTGTTAAATACGCGAGACGTCAGTTACGTCGGAAATTTGGTATCAACGGGGAAACTATAGAAAGGGTTACTTTCATGCAACGTATCACGGCCATTTTCCCTTTTTCCAATATATTCTTCCCGCAAAAGGGACAGGCTTGTCTTTTGTGCGGTACTGTTCAACGGGATGACATTAATCCGCACATCAAATGTCCGACGCCAGGTTGCGTCGGATTGTTTTGCTTGCAGTGTTTCGCAGATTTACAGAATATCTGTACGATCTGTCGTTCGCCCCTGGAATACGGGGATTTGTCGGATATGAGCGAGGAAGTGTAATTTCTCTATTACATATCGTTTTCCATTACCACTCGTTCTTACAAATGAAAAGATCTTGGGATAACAGAATCGTCGTCGTTATTTTTCTTCTTCTTCTTCTTTATACAGAGATTCCTCCGACGATCAATCAAAAATTGTCAACGAAAAGAGATTAAGATTGGCCGAGGCTGAAAGAGGGAGGAGGGAAAGAGAGAAAATGGATATCGAAGAAATATCGAGGAGACGAGGGGAAGAGAAAATCGACGAAACGAAGGATATGGGAGAGCAAACGGATGTTAACGAGTTCGTAGATTACGAAGAGAGTAGTTCTACATCGGTTTACAGTTATAGTGAGTCAAATAATCGAAATTGTCAAGGATCTACGTATGCGTAAATGAACGTATTCGTTAAATTAGGCTATCAAGATGATTTAACAAGGGAACCAGAGGTTTATGAACGAAAATTACCATTCAAGGATATTGAAGCTCAAAGACTGCGAGACGATGTTACTATTCAGGTTTGATAGTACTGAACTGATGTGTGTGTGTGTGTGTGTGTTTTCGCACCGTCTTAATTCCTTTAACAAATATTTCTCTCTTATTATCTTACACATCATCATACGACTTAGATATTCAACGAGCCAATTGAAAGAAGCATAATGTTTAGCAGTGATACAACGCCGTCTTGTTTCGTCGTAAGGGCGCATAGAAAAGTTCGTAACAGGTTAAAGAGGAAGTCTCGTTCGTCGTATTCGCATAAATATAGTTATTCGTCGACGTCGATAATAGACTCGGAATGTTGTCCAAGCGACGAACTAAAGGAGAACGAAGTGATACGTATAGAAATCAACGATGGTTCGAATGAATTGCTTATAAAGGATAAATGCGAAGATCGGGAAAGTTATAGCCGCGTAAGACAGATTATATCAGCTCTATGGAGAATCCCTTGGATAGGTGGTAGTAGATATGTGAGTGTTCGTAACGATGGGATGTAACTTATTAAAGATTAATAGATAAAGCGTCAAAGAATTTCTAATATTTCTAATTTCTTTATTCGAAGGGTAAAAAAGGGTTGCGAGCAAGGAGACCGTCTTTGATAAAACGAATCGTTAAAATGTTGAACGTAAAAAGATCTAGCTCGCCTGTACGAACGTACAGACGTATAAGAACTAAGAAGAGCGACGTTGAAGATACGTCGATATCATCGTCGTCATCTTCGTTAAGTGACGACGACGATAACGATGGATCTTGTTTAATAAGCAAACGCCAATCGACAAAGGATAATCTCAGAGGTAGGGGAGCTCGGCGTCGTGTAGATTGGGAGGATCCCGAAGATATTATCCGTCCTAAGGATTATAAAGAACGGAAAATTCTTTGTCCAACAAAAGTAGTAGATGAAAGCACCAATCGTCAATATCCTTGCGAGAAGAAATTTGCTACGAAGGATTTACCGAGGTATGCTTTTGAATCGACCCACTCGATTCAATTTGATTTTCGTTATTACGAAAATATTTGAATTAGGCGCTTGGAACCAATTTCTAAATGTACGTCCTATCATGAAATCGACGAAACCGCGGATTCAGGATCATCCTGTAGATGCGTTCATAAAGGGAACGATATGAATGTATTGTCGGATGCGAAAACGTCATCGAATAGTCGAAAAACGGATACTTGGAACATCGTCGGTGAGGATGAATCGCAAGTAAGTCGACGTTTATCACGAACACAATTATTTGACGCAACGATTTGATTATTTGATGAACAAATGAATGGTATACGATAATTCTAGAATTCTAATCTTCCACGATGTGAACGTACGTGCGTAAATATGATAAACGAGAGAGCGGAAAAGATCACGAATGATCGAGATTCAATGACGGTATCCGAAAGAACTGAGGAAACTCCGATGCATAAAGAAGGGAGTGATACGAACGAATCGGACGATTATGATCAATTTTTCGATGTAAAAACCGATCGTATCAAGGTGGACGATAAAGGAAAAAGGAAAAGAGGATTTGGAAGATCGGAGCGTCGGAAAAAAGTAAAAGGATCGCAATTATACGATCCATTGGCAGGTTTAGAATTGTACGAAACCGAAGATCAGACTAGAAAACAAGATAAAACAAAAGGTGCTATTCGTTCTCGAGAAAAAACTGTTGAGAAAGTTGACGTAGGGACTGATTCGCGTGATCGAAGGAAAGCCGTGCAAACGAAGCTGGTAAAATGTAGGCAAGGTAAAAAGGATGAACGTAAAAAATGTCAAAGATGGAAAGAAATCGGTTGGAAACTGGCCAGACCTACCGAATCGAAGGAACGGCGATGGAAAAAGTGTATAGAAGAATATAAAAAACGTAAAAGGTGATTATAAGACAGCGTTTGATAAAATCAAGAAATTTCAGCTTTTCAATAAAGAAATTTCGTCGATTTCTAACAGGCACGAAAAGAAACGTCCGAGTGATTTTGAGATTAGATGTTATCGAAAGAAACGCGGCTTTAAGGATAAATTAATGATGACGGATAAACTATATTTGGGAAAAGGAAAAGATCGTAGGAAGGATGGAACGTGTCGTAGATAGTAAGTCAAATTCGTTATGTCAAACGTTCGATAAGATCTATCGTATCGTGTAATAACAGCACGTGCGACGAGTCAAATCAATTTCCTGAAGACGAGAGAGGAGGTTTCGTTCGTGATAGCCTTCATCCCGAAGAAAATCGAAGACAATTCATTTCCGGTTTTATACCGATAATGTATCCCGAACATGTGCGAACTTACGAACCCTTTTACGATTCCCACGAGAGAGATCGTGGAAGGATATCGATGAGGAATGAAACGAGCGACGTTGAATCAATTTATCAGCGATATAGTTCGCGAGTTTGTCAACGCGAACCACACGACGACAGATTGCGATATTTTCACGAAGAATGTTGTGATACTCGTCGACTTGAGGACGATCAAATCGGTGACAGCAGTCATCGAGAGTAATATCTTCTCAAATAATGAATAATCAATGAATCTTTTACAAATCATAAATTTATTTTTGTTTCGATCGATATAAACTGTTGCGTTTTCTCTCTTCGACTAGATATTATTCAGACGATAATGACGAAGACGTTACCACGTGTACCGATAATAAAACCAGTACTTCCGAAGGCTTATCCTCAAGTTTGGAAAGAAGTAAAAAAGATGCACGTCGTTGTAATGAAGATGTTCATTACACCGAAGAATCCCGAGAATACTTTCATCCTCCCATTCTGAGGAAATATTTACCGATGTATCAAAGGTCGGAATTGATCGAAGAATTGAAGGAACACGATAGAATGAGATTAATCAGGCAAAGAGAAGCTGTTAGATGTGTTACTTCGAATCCCTTAGAGTCTAGGATGTTACCGTTCGTCCCTAGAATCCAGAAAGGCAAAAATTTATCCGAGACTTTTGTGGATTGTGTTCGCGGAAAATCAGTGAGCTCAAACAAAATTATGAAATTGTTGTTGTTTTGATAGATCATTTGAAAGGAGATATAATCGCTCGAAGAATTTTATTTTTGTATTTTTATTTTTTAATCGTTCTCTCAAACCGATCACAATTTCGTAGCGTCCATTAACACAAGCGGCAAGAAATGAAAAACTTCCTTATCAAGAGACCAAAGCATTCAAAGAAGTGACAAGGGAATTCCGTAGACGAACGCTTTCGACGAAAAGGGATGAAAACTTTCAAGAAACCGAACCTTTGATCTCGCGATCGAAAAATGCTGATAAATCCAAAGAAGTCAAGCAATTGTTTCCTCCCAATCAGAAGAATCGAAAATCCAACTTCGTTTCGAATATAACCAACAGAATAGTGAATGCATTTAAAGTAATTAATTGCGCAAATTTCTAAGCTTATAAAACGGATGAATGTTTGTGTTGCATTTGCATTTTTTTATTTCGTTCTCGTATGCAGCCAATGCATCGCAAAAAGGCTGCGAGGAGAAGTCCGGAGACTCATGAAATGTCGTCGACCGTTTGCGAGCAATCAAGTAGAAGACATTTATCTGACGTTTCATCCTCGGCGGATGACACGACGGATAATAACGATGCGATTTGGTAGAATTGCAGGCACGATTGCAATGACGAAAATTCGGTAAGTCAATGAAATATTTTCATATAGTGTGAAGTTGTCAGCACGAATTATCTATTGTTTCACAGTTCCATTTCATCTTTTCTTCCTAACTTATGATTAACCTAAACTAAGGGGGGAAAAAAAAAAAAAAAAAAAAATTTCAAGTAACCGTTCTAAATATAAGACGAAATTTTCAAGATTCCAATTTATTTAGTAGCGAAAACAACGACAATAATCGAACGATGTTAACGATACCGATAATGAGGATAGTAAAATAGCCGTAAAAATCTTCAAAACTGAACGAAATATTTACGCGTAACACGAGGGAATGCGTGAAAATTACAATGGAGAAAAACATATAAAAGATACAAATCTCATTATCGAATACCTCTTCATAAGCAGAGATGTCGACGAGTATAGATATTCACGCGTTCCTGAAGAAATTTTCGAGAACGTGGAAAAGGAAATTTAAAAGTGGGGTAGAAGAAAAATCTACTTATGACATTCAAATTTAACCAACTATTAGCCACGTTGAGATAAAAAAAAATTATAAGGATTAGAAAATGTTTAAATTGGGAAGGATTCTTTGCAAGCACCAACCGAAATCGTCGGACGTTGATCCGGACAATAAGAAAGTTAAAATTTCATCATCGAAATCGAAAAATGTGAAACCAGCGAAGCGTCAAGAAAGATCAACTTCGATACCCGTCTTCGAGGATACGCAAGCGCGAAAAGAATCGAAATTAAAGTTATGCGATAAACAAAGCAAGGAAAGTATCTCGAGGAAGAATTGTTCCGAAGAACCTTGCAATTCTAAGGCTTGTTCTAAACAAAACTGCGCCTCGGGTATATCCGAGAAAGAAATTGATTCGTCGAAACTGACCGAGATGATAAACAGTTCGATCAAAGAGGCTATGCAGACATTAATAAAGCAGTGTGCAATGGTATTTAAGATGCAAGTATCCACGATAATCTTTAGAAACGTTTGCGTACATTTCTGTATGCGAAATTCCAATGTTTAATTTAACCGGAAATCTCGATTAATTTATCTTCGACGCAATGTCACATCGTTATTAAAATAATATTTGAGCATTTTATCGTCGTAGGATGATAAAAAGTCGATCGTTCTAATGGAGGAAAAATGTAAGGAACGACCAAAGATACGAACTATCGACGGATCTTTCCTGAGGAGCAACGACGACGGTAGACGCGTAGAGAGAGCACGCTGTTATCCGTGCGATTATCCGAGAAAGTACGAGAAGCGTCCGTGCGGTATGAAAAGATGCAAGGGACACGACCGATCGGTCGTCTCGCAGTGTCCTAATGCGAAAGAGAAATGCCCGGAGAAAGATAAAAAGAGCTGCAAATCGCCGGAAAATGTACAAACGGATAATCGTCGAATGACCGGAAATGTTAACATTTATATATGCTCGGAGGCCAGCGAGAACGCTCAGGTAAATATCATTGCAATATTGTCGTTTAAATAGTTTTTTAACTATCACTATGTTAATATATATTGTTCTTAGCGCAAAGAAAAACAAAAACAAAAGTCTAAATCCTGCACAGAATCGAGTTCCGAAACGACAACGGAACGCACGGACTCGACGTGCGCACGAACATCAAGTTGCCCATCTAGCAAGCTCGTGAGTAACGCGGAAACAACGAGGTGTTGTCAGGCGTTGGTAGAAGAAAAATCGAACGATTGTTTTTCGACGGAAGATAAACCGTGTGAGGTGCCGAGCAACGAAAGTAACGGGAGTTGTTGCGAGAGAAAGTACGACGATTCGTTGGACGTCGTGGATCGATTCGAATTTTCGAGTTGTGAGTCGAGCAGAAGCATGGAAATCGATAGCACGATCTCCTCAACTTCGTCGACGAGAGACGGTTGTTGTTGCCAAGACACGGCGTCGAGTTATATCGGCGTCCATCATGACTTGTCGTGCTTAAGGCCTAGATTCACGATTTGCAGTGACAAATTCGAGAGTCCCTGTACGGCAACGATTTACCAAAAGTGTCCTGCTTATGACCGACCATGTGACTCTTGGATAGTGAGGCCAGTTTGTGCCGAAGGATCGGCACGTTTTCGGTCTCAGGATCCTTTGGGCCGGTCTATCGATCAACGCTGTGGCCGTTACGGTGGTGTACTCAAATGCTGTTGTAAAAGACGACCGAGATTTCGGCCAATTAGAAGAAGGAGCAGCTCGTTCGATGTTCTTCACGCGAGAGGATTATGCCGGAAGTGGTCGAGATGTTCTTGTATCATGGAAGAGGACGAGATTGATGATCGGTGCATGGGCGTTCCAGTACAACGTGCTACGTGTAGAAGTAATTGTCTCGTCAATGATCCGGGCAACGAAGGAACATTGAAAAATCCGGAAAACTTGCAAGACTGTAGTAGGATTCGTGCGTCCGCAGATGATTGTAACGTAAGATCGCAGGAAGACACGATGACGAATCCAAAAGGCGAAAGGAAGAATGAAGATACGTCGGAAACGAAAAGTAAAACATCCTCGAAATGTTTGCAAAACCCTTTTCAGAGAAAGTCAAAGGATCTTACGAAAACGCGAATGAAAAGGTCATCTGCACAAAAGATAAATCCTATTACAAAGAAATCGGCGATCGGCGATACGGTAGTTTGTATGCAACAATCGACGCCGCCAAAAAATGTTTCTTCCTCGGAAAAAAGTGATACCTCGGGGAAACGAGAATGTTGTTGTAACGCAGATGGGGATTCGTCGAAGGGCAAGAAAGGTGTAAAGGAAACGTCCGATGCAAAGGGACGAAAGCAAAGGAACTTGTCGGAGAAGAAATCTAAGAGTACCTTCCTCGGTCGATCGATTAAAAGAGCAATGAATATAGTGAAGCAAGGCAAAGTGAACCAACCGAATACCGAAAAGGATACATTAGAGAATAAACCGACGAAAGACGTTGATAATCCAGGATGTTCACGGCGAATCGAACGAGGAAAAGAGGAAGGAACGTTCATTGGAAATCCATGTTGTTCTAAGGTAATTGTTAATCCAAATAAACGTCCAAAAACGAAATTGCAAACTATGTTGGCGCATAGGAAAACGTCGAAATCGGTTAACGAAGAAATAAGCGATGTAAAAAAGTCGGGAGATAAGGAAAAGGCTAAAAGCGTTAAGGATACGATAGGGAAAGGTGAATTATTAAAGGGGAAAGGTGCGAGGGGAGATTTCGAGGAAGATTCGACGAACAAGGAATTAACCGGTACTAAGATGACACTTGTAAGAGAATCAACGGAACCGGAAAATCTTTGTTGTCAAGCCGATGGTTATTCCCACGAGGAGAAATGTTCGAAACCCACGATAAATAGATGCTGTTACTGTCGTCTACCTGTTTCAGATTGTATCTGTGAATGTAAGGGATAGCCTTAAGGCACGTATCCCAATGGAATTTATTTCAAACGAATTCTCTTTTCTCTTTCGTAAGATCATCCTCCCGCGTGCGAACGTCATCCTGTCGTAGCGGACAATTGTGAGTGCGACAAACCGGTAACTTGCGACGAGCTATGTCAAACGGGAAATTTGTATAGGTAATAAACTATTATTAAATAATAAACGTAAAAATGTAATAGCTTTGATTGTGTTATATAGGTATGATCTATTGTGTCTCGATTGTCAAAATCCAAGGGACAAATGTTGTTGTAAAACGAGCTGCGTTGATCGTTACATTCCAAAATACCAACGCGCATCTAACGAGATCATTTGCGTTTATTGCGAATATCCTAAAGATAAATGTATTTGTAGAGCACCGACTCGTAAATGTTCATATTGCAATCTCTCCTTCGACGTCTGTAAATGTCGTGAGTTTGAAATTTACAATGGTAGACCCATCGTCACGGATTGCGACGGTGACCAACGGATATGCGTTACGGCATGGAAACCTAAAGCGGAAGTTAGACGATATTTTTCAAGAAATTTCGATGCCTATCGATCGGATTCCCTCGACGAATGTTACTGTCATAAAACCCATAAAGCTTATTGTTTTAATGATCTTCCTTATCAACGATTGAGTATTTTTTCGGATGTGATGAGCGAGCTTCAACAAAAAATAAGTGATTCCGTTTGTTGTGAGAGATGTAAAATGACCCCTTGTTGTTGCAGAGGTGCTAAAAACGTGGAGGATGACGAAAGGAAGGGGAGGTGTTATGTCAGGTAGAATTCATCTCTTTGCGTACTAGAATAATCGTGACATCTCTTAAAAATATATATGTATATATGTATATATATATATATATATATATATATCTACATATATGTGTTATAACTCAAAATTAAGACAAAGATCAAGGAGCCCGGAAGTAGAATACGTGAGAGGAAAATCTTGTAACAGTCACAGATGCGGTCGAAGTCCAGACAGGAACATTCAACGAAGAACGATGCCTTTTTCACGTATTTGCTGTTTCTGTAAAGCATTGCCTTGTAGATGTAGAAAAGGAAAAATAACTATAAGGAGACCACGGGCAAAATGTTATTATTGCAAAAGTTGTCCCTGCACGTAAGTTAAATCAAATATTAAAAAGCAATTTGTCGTACGATACCCTGACATAACTTTTTTCTGTGTTTTTTGTTTCCTTTTCCTTTTCAATTGTAAGGATTACCAATTGGGAAAATAAAAAACTTGTATCGTATCGATTTACAATAACTTTCTTGCAGCTGTATCAGTGCAAGGGAATTTAACAAATCAAGGTCATGCAAGTGTGGTGATTCACCGTGCCGTGCAAAAGAGAAGGAAACTACGGTATGTGGAAAGGCATTCAATGATGCTCGGAAGAAAAACGAAGAGAAGGTATTTTGTAGTCGAGAGTAAAATCTGCATCTGTCCGCTAACTAAACGGTACTAAAGTTATAAAAATCAGTACGGAGATAAGAAACTCATTAAATATAATACTAGACTAGACACTTTCGAAATAACAAAATGTTTTATCGCGTTTCTCATACGTGTACTTGGATATCAATTCCCCCTTCCTTCTTCCCAACCAAACAAAAAAAGTTACAAATACGTAACGAATAGTTGTTTACTTTACATCGTACAGCAAACAATCGTGAACTATTTATTAGCATTTAAATTTATTAGACTTACCCATGTTTTCCTGTGAAATGTTTTTTACGTACATATTGTATTATGGAAAAAAAAAAGAAGTTGCAACGATTACGTCATAATTTAGAAAATATAGTAAATACTGTAACGATTCATAGGAATTGGTCATTCAATATTGTTCTATGTATTACGATAAACACATACATACCAATAAATCTCATTTGAGCTATCTGACGCTATCTATAAGAAAATTGTTGGTAAAATTTATTACGCGGCATTTCCGTATTGCGTAGAAGCAGATAGTCTTATCAAACATATTTCAAAAGAGTTGAAATCTGCTTGACGTACCCATAAGTTGAGGAACACTGCAACAACTGTAGCAAAATTACCGTAAACGAGTTGGAACATAAATTTAGTGGCACGAATGATTTACGCTGTCCGAGCAACGGAATAGAAGTAAACACGTGTGTCTCGATTTTCGTTCGAAAAAGGGAAAGAAAAAGGAAAAATATATTACTTAAATAAACTTAAAAGTGCATCGAGTAGTGATCGTTACAATGATAGTTATTCGCAATTTTACAAAACGACTTTATACGTTTTTTTTTTTTGTTATACGAGAAACAAATAAAAACTTATTATATACAATACATTTGAGAACCTCATCGAAGTAAAAGCACGACAGTATCGCGTTGAAATCGTTTTTCTTTTTTAAAATATCCGTAAAAAAACGCGAAGAGTGATATTTTAACGAAAATTCCATGCTCGTTTGCTGCGGACAGGCTGCGGAGTAGGGAGCATCTTACGCTGCATATAAGATGCTGTAGTGGAGTTGTAGTAGACCGGTACAAGCCGTAGACGAGTAAAAGCCGTAGTAGTGGTACGCATTAGACAGTGTTCGTCGTGCAATCTGAACGATCGGACATAATCGTTTTTCCTTACCTCGTATTTTTATAAAAAAAAAAAAAGAAAAAGAAAAACGATCTCGAAAATAATATCCGTCAGAGATATCGAGTGTTTCGAAGCGTTGTAATAATTTATTGAATATTGTTCTCGACGATCGATACAATTTAAATTGGGGAAAACAAAGGCAATTTTTAATCGAAGGGAATTCTCGAAGGGAAGATAAAATATTGTATGAAAAAACAATGAACGTTTGTAATCGTGAACCTCGATTATACGAGCCCTGCCACGAGAAAAGTTTAAGGGGAGAACATTTTCGACATGGGAAGGTTTCCACGCTTCGAGAGCTCATCGATGCGTTACACGATGCTTTCAAGACCGACCACGTGGACATCGACCACGTTCAAGACTTAATGGAATCGTATAAGAGCAATCCATTGGAGTGGAAGAAATACGCCAAGTTTGACAGATGCAGGTGACTATAGACATTCGATTGCATACAGTTTATCGATTGAAAGCAAGTGTCTTAAATTGCACATACTACATCAATCGATACCTTGTTTCCCTATGTGATCATTAACATAGCTTTCGATAACGAGTTTGAAAGACTGCGTTTCAAAATAAACTTTAAAACGTTATTCTTCATTTAAAAATAACGTGATCGAATTGTAATCGTGTTAAATGTCGATGGGTCAAGCTGTGTAAAAATAAAAAAAAAAGAAAAATTGTTAGATAAAGATTACAGAGAATTTTATATAGCATTTACGTAAATGTACATTAGCGAACGATCGGTATGTTTATCGATCATCGGAATATTTGTTTATTATTCTATAAACGTATTTTTTTTGTCAAATCTATAAACAAATGCTTTCAATGATATGGTCAAATATAATATAACACGCGACGAAGGTCATAACGAGGTTATCGAGTTTTCCTCTTCGTTTCGTTCCTCTCTTGTATCGTGTTTTCGTTTTCATTTCATTTTCTGTTTTGCAAAATAATCAGTAATCGCATAAACTGTTATCGCGTATTTGAGAAATGAATGATCGAACGAAATGAAGAGAATCAGCGATAAGGGATGGACGTAAGTCGTGGACCACTATCTTGCCTGTAATTCATAGGGAAGAACTAAATGTTATGAAATAGTTACATACGTTTACTATACACGCGATATATATATATATATATATATATATATATATATATATATATATATGCAAAAACATTCAGTACGAATAATACATTTGTTCGTACTAAGCGAGAAATAATGTAGACTCTTCCAGAATGTTACATCGAAGACCTTGTCAATGCATTAGAAAAATTTTAAGCCGATAATTTATCCATCTCCATGGAAATGTATGTTTATATCTACAAAAAAATACACGATACCGAAACGTATACAATGGTTTTTCATATTCAGGAACGATAAACAGAATTTTAATAAGTAGCGTTACATAATACTAATATTTAATAAAACGAGCCACTATATTGGCTCACATCAAAGAAAATATAAAATATATATTTAATCAAAACTTATTATCCTTATCTAGATCATACAGTTTCACTTTAATAGTAGATTAGCATTGGAGAAAGTCATAGTTACGAATTTACTAAATTCTACGCGCTCTCCATGTAGGTATATCACTGTAAAAGCACTTATCCGGTGAATGGCTCGTTACCTATACTTTCCACGTATGGCCCCTTCTCTGTAGACATTCTATACGATCCAGAACATCGGTTCTTTGACATCCAGTCGAAACACTTTAAAGTACGCGAAGTATTACGAAGAAAACGTGGTAATATCTTAAACCGCAGCGCCTTGTCGTTAAAAAAATTTGGTAAACTCCAAGACCCGCGAGATTATACGCGTGCGATATCGAAGAAGAAGAAAAATATCTTACAAGTGTATTATTTTCTTCAAATGTTACCATTGAACTTTAAAATAAAAATATTGAGAAGAAATTTCAGTGAGTAATCGCGAGCAAATACGCGGCTGACAGTAAAGACTTATCCGGTGAAGCATTTTACTTCCTGTTTTATAAAAATAACTTTGTTAGAACGTTTCTAATCTAGGTGATTCTGCATTGTCCTTAGGTATACAAGGAATTTGGTCGATGAAGGAAATGGAAGGTTTAATCTTATGGTGTTATGTTGGGGCGAAGGTCATGGATCAGCTATTCACGATCACGCAAACGCACACTGTGTTATGAAGGTTCTTCAAGGAGAACTTTGCGAGGTTTGATTTTTTATTTTCTTTCTTTTTTTTTTTTTTTTATTTTAACTCGATATACTTTTCTACTAATTAATCTTTTTCCTTTCTATCCCATATCATTCATTTTGAAGCATATTTAATATAATACAATTTTATCAACGTGGTCAATGACCACATTATTCAATAACATTATTTTTCACAAAGTCTCTTAATCGACGCATCGAGCTTATGAATTATGTTCGCCTTGTCTTTTCGTATTTCAATGTAATAAGTGTTTATCTTGTCGATGAAGACACGGTACGAATGGCCTTCCATCTTGGAAAACAACGATACGATGAAAGAAGAATCCGAGAACGAATTGAAAGAACTCGAGAGGAACACTCTAAGGCTCGACGAGATCTGTTACATCAATGGTATAAAAATAATTATTATTTCTCAAAGATAAGGATTGAAATTAATTATACCTAACATTTTCAGATTCATTGGGATTGCATCGAGTTGAAAATCCGAGCACCGTGAATCCTGCTGTATCGTTACACCTCTATTCTCCGCCATTTTCAACGTGTTCTGTTTTTAACAAACAAACTGGACGTAGAAGCGCGTGTACGGTAACGTTTTGGTCGAAGTACGGAGAAAAACGAAACCGGGTAAGATTATGTGGTTATTTCAAATCTATTATTTATATCAAAAAGTTTTTATCGTTAAAATTAATACAATCATTTTTCTTTGATAATAACAGGAAATTCAAAATACCCGAGATCCCGAAGACAATTAATATACCAAAAATTTACGGGCATCGCATGGGACTAATGTTACTTTCCAAATTATTAATAAGAAAATATCTGAATGTAGAATATATTCAAGATTTATTACTTTTTCTCAAGTACTTTGTAAGTACTTAATATAATTTATGTAAGCTATGTACATACATATATATATATATATATATATATATATATATAGACAATAGTATAGAATATATACGTCTATTGACTTTTTATAGTCCGTTCGTGTCTTATGTATAAAAATTAATAAAATTAAAATATGGAAATCATCGTCGTTGTAAACCGTCGCTCTCGTTATTATAATATCACGATTTAATAAATAATAATGTGCGAAGTAGAAGTGTTAACAGTTTAAATTAGCCGCTATTAGATGCCATGTTTAAAGCGTCATTGGGCTTCATTTTCAGCGCTATTGATTCTTTAAGGATAACATGGATGTTCGTATAAATTTCAACGTAAGGAAGTAGAAATTTTTAAAGCTCTTTGATCATTGGACAGTCAAGTCATAAATGCACGTAATTTTTTATTTATTTAACCAACTATGATAGCGCTCACACACGTGCAACGTGTACGAATGTTATATAAAATGATTTTGAGGTTACATCGTGGTTTACCCGTTGAAATCCAATCTCTTGGAAACGAATATGTTCATGATGAATTTAAGAGACACAAAACATGCAATCCCACCGAGTCGCATATCTTTTTAAACGAATGGACGGTAATTATATCATGATAGATAATATTTAAGTAACTAAAACTAACATTAAAGTAACTAGGGATGGTAATAATATTATGATAACATAAGGCTACAGTAACTAAACTTGATCCATTTATAAATAACTATTCATTTTAGATTGTTTATTGTCTTGATTATTAGTAATATCTTGAAAAGAAAAAATATATATATATATCTATATAAATACTTAATGTACAGGATTATGCGTTATCGTTAGCTAAACAACTTGGATTGAGAGGACCACGGACATCAGAACCGATAGGAAAGAGTTTAAAGGAAGAGGATTTTGATAAACTAAGGGATGAACAATTACATCAATTATATGAATTAATGATAGCTGCAACAGGAAAATCTGGAAATAAATTTAATAAATCATAGATTCGATATTTGTGAATGTAAAGTAAAGAAGGTACAAAACTTTAGATATATTTAAATATCTTCAATATTTAATGTAAATAAGATGTACAAAACTTATATCTAAGAGAATTACAGTAAAAGATCCTATCTTTTTATTTATAATTATAAATGCTCCATAGAATTCCTTTGTTGTTCGCTATATTCATTTCTTTTAATTTGGATTTTAGAAAATAATGATATTTACATATATTTGTATATATTAAAAATATGCATTGGAACTATAACATTTTGAATATTTAACACGGTATATATTTAAATCGATTAATACGTTATTTATCGAAACGTATCGATTTCGTCATATCTCTGATGGTAGCGTAAAAAAGGTTATGAAATTATTTTCATCTCGTTTAACTTTCGATTGAAAAATCCATTTGTGATATTTAAAGTTTTAAAAAAAAGATACTAAGAAATATAGAAAGATGAAAGTTTGGAAAGAATCAGCAAGTTTGATTTTAGCCGCACGACATAGGCAAAAATATAATCGGGCTTTGCCATCTTTAGTCGTAAGTTTTACCAATTAAATAAACTAATTTATCTACGATTTATGGTGATGAACATTTAAGGATGTATATTATTAATAATATGATTACGTAGTTTCAGTATAATTACAAATTACTATTCCTAAAACGTCATCGAAATTCGAGTTTTTATCCAGAATCGTATGTATTTCCTGGAGGAGCCACACATCCAGCTGACGCAGATTTAAAATGGCACAATTTATTTCGTACCTTTGGTTTTGATACCAACAGCTTTAGTTCCCTTTTCCCCAATACTAATTTACGCCCACAAATATTTCAATCAAAATCAAACGAATTACCAAAAGAGATCTCTCTTCGTATCACTGCAATCCGTGAAACGTTTGAAGAATGTGGTATTTTGCTATGTAAACAAGTTAAAAGAGATGGTATTCTTTCTAATTGGGCCCATACTCTACCAAGTAATATTAAATATTTATTGTTTAGTTAGTTTATGAAATCGACAGTAAAGCTAGAATGTAATGTGATTTTCTAAAGAACGGATACATCGTATTATTTGTTTAGTTCCCGAAGAGGACGTACAAAATTGGCAAACCAAAGTACAGGACGATGCTACGGAATTCTATACTATGTGCGAAAAATTAAAGTGTTATCCAGATTTATGGTCTTTACACGAATGGAGCAATTGGTTAACTCCAACATACTTTACTACAAAACGTTATGATACTATTTTCTATATAGCTTGTATACCATTGATACCATATTCCAATTATGATACTATTGAAATGGAAAACATAAAAGTAAGATATTTTTTTGGTTATAAATTAAGATTGTAGTACTATTATTAGCAAGTTGCTATTAAATTTTATATTTAGTGGGATACACCAAACAATATATGTGCAGCTACAGATATGATGATGCCTCCGCCACAGCATTATGAAATTTCAAGAATCGTCAAGTTTGAGTGCTTGGAAAATTTATTGGATTTTGCAATAGAAAGGAGTAAACTTGGAGTAGAATTATATTTACCGGTATGAGATCTTCCTTTTAATTACACAATTGTGATGTAATAATAACGCAATGTATAATTTTCTTAACAGGTCAGGGTATTGTTAAAAGATGGAAAAATGCATGTCTTACCAGGCGATAGTATGTATCCTAAAAATCCAAATTTGACAGAAAAACAAATAATAGATAAAACGAATATGACGATCGCCGAATTCGAAGAAATATCACCTATAAAGAACAGAATCGTATTTTTCGATCTTGAAGTTAAGAAGGTTATAGTTCATAATTTCGATAGTACGGAGGGTCATATAGCGCCGATGCCTGTCGAAATTGTTTATGTTAAATCTTTGGATAAAAAATAACAAAATGTATTAATATTTTATCTATTCTGTATAATTTTACCTTTAAAATATATATATATAAACGGGGCGAAGTACTTGACACGTCTAAGAGTTAGTCCACAGGAATGGAAAGATTTAGGTTAACAATTTGTACACTAGGCGGCGCTGCGATATGACGTCAGTTTAGTATGTATATACTTGTGTACTTCGTCATCGAAGACACTAGCGCCATGTTTGTCGCCATTTTGAAGAGTTCTTTCTTGTGAGCTGTCCGTGACGACGCACGTGGTGAGTACACGATCGAATTTTATACATATTTTTCTTATTATTTTTGATTTTTAGATTGCGCATATTACACATAACCGTATAATACTTAATTTGCGTTATATTATTCATCAGAATTTTATCGATACGTCGTATTTATTCGTTCGATCTGTACGCGTATTAGTTTCGCATTCTTTCGTTGGTTAGAAAAGTTATTGCGATTTAAAATTGTTCGAACGCATTTTAATGTAGGCAATTTTAATATTTATTATTACAGAATATTTCAAAATGTCGTCGCATCTAAACTGGATGATAATTCGTAACAACAATGCGTTTCTTTTGAAGAAGCGTAATATCAACAAACCTTTTTCCACGGTTTGTAAAATTAATTCAATCTGTGTCTCGGAGCATTTTATAATAAAATATTATAATATAAGCTATCGATATAAACTGCTGCTGCACAATATTTTAGGAACCTAGCAACTTAACCAATCTCAGTAGCTACCGTTACTCCGGTTTGGTTCATAGAAAAAGTGTTGGCATAGAAGCTCCTGATAAGAAGGGATTCACAGTTGTTTATAAAAAAGCAAATAAAATTACTAAGCCAGCGAAAGCTACTGTCAGAAGTACAATGAAGAGTGGAGCTCGTCGATCCTTGTATAAGTTACGGAGATTGCTTAAAGCGAATAAATATCGTGTAGACCTTATCAAGGTAAATACAAATGAATAGAGTTTTTTCATTAGATTTTCCACTATATAATTACCATTATTGATTAGGTTGCATTACGTCGTGCAAGTGCAGTATTGAGGTCGCAGAAATCTTCATCGACTAAAAAAACACGTGCCCCTAAGAAAGCTGATTGAATATGTATCTAAATAAATCTTCATTTTAATGTAATTTTGGATTTATTAATTCAGTGAAGCAGATATGATGAGTTAAAATTACTTTTATTTTATTCAATATTTATAAATAAGTATTTTCTTACGTATAATTTGTGTAAGTGTATATTTTACTTACAATGAAATGATCAATCGTTTCTGCTTTTCTGTAGTGCTTTTTTTTTATTTAAATTATTATGTATACCTAACTTGTTTATCGATATTTAAATATTAATATATGTCGGTGTTTGGTGAGTATTAAATACTTATGTTACTTGATAACAACATATATTTATATTTAGTAATTTATCATATTTTTAGATCCAGCAAGAGTATTTTGAATGTGGGGATTTGAAGAGAGAAAGAGAAATACTAGAAGATACATAATATGAACTAAATATTAAAAATGGTAATTAGTTTTCATTTGAATATAATATTAGTTATTTCATTATATTCTTTTGATTTAAATAAAATTTCTTATGATGAAATTATATTTACCACCAAGATCTATGAGTGACGTGATTAATTTAAGTATTTGCTATCTGATATAAAACAATTTTTGTACTTTCAAATATATATTTTTAATGCAGATGGGAAGAATAACTGGGATTTTGTTTTACAGATGATGGTATGATCTTAACTACAAGAAAGCTTTTAAGAGTGGAGTATACCTGAATTAATGGTAATTATTATTATCAACTTTTTGTTTTTTTAATAGTTACAAATACTTGTCATATTTTTAATTATGATAACTTGTAATTTTCATTTTTTGAGTAATTAATTATTAACAAAATCAATCATGATGATAGTTGTAGCCACCAAGATCGATGATGGCCATGATTAAATATTATTTGCTACTCTGATAATCATTTAATTTAAAATCTTAGATCTTACCGATTATTATCATGTAAAGTTACATATGTAAAATTCCTTGTTACAGTTTGGGGAAGAAAATTTTACGAAGATCACTCGAGCGGAAAATTATAAATGTAAGTTGAGCGTAGATAGATACTTTCGAAATTTCGAAGTTTCTTTAAATTTATTATTTCATGATGAAATTCTTGACCACCAAGATCTATGAGTGCCATGATTAGTTTACGTATTTGCTAACTGATATTACATGATTTGTTTTTCGTTAAAAAATCTTTTTTTAACTGCGGATATAACAAAATCAAAATACATTTTACAGTTATCGATTTGGTTGCGGTAACGAAGATTATTTTAAGGCAGCAACGTAATCGGATTCCAGATCGTTACAAAATGGACGAATTTCATGGTAATTTCCTTAAATATTTTATAATTGTCTATAAATACCATGATAATATTAATATTATTATTTGAAAGTATTTCAATTAATTCAAGCGAAATGTAAATTTAGCCAAATCAAAGAGATTTGGTAGTATTCATTTTTATAAATATAGCGTTTTACATCAATGAACATTTGGAAATCGTTGTTTCGAATTGAGAATATTAGAGATGTCGATTTCTAGAAATGTTTTTTTTTTTTTTTGTTGATAAAGCAAATCGTCCACTACATTATGTATATGCAACCTTAGATTTACGTAATTCATCCTAATAAATTATTTATTTGAAATGATATACACGTAGTATTAGAAATGAAATATTTAATTATCTAGGACGTCACGTTATTGTAGTTGTTTTTTTGTTATTGTTATTGTTGTTGTTAAATCAACATTGTGATCACGTCGTTAAGTATTCCTTGTATTTTACGAACGATTCCAGATCCGTTTACGCGTACACGGCAATTAGGTGTGAAAACTGTATGTTTACACGAAACGGCGCTAATGTCTATTTACACTAGTAACGAGGCTAACTTTGCAGCTCTGTGGTTAATCACAGCGCGTACGTGTTCCTTACGAATTAGCACGCAGACGGTACGAAAGGTGTACCTTTGCTCTTGTATATCCCTTTTCAGCCTTAAAACAACGTGTGACGTTCATTTTATCTTAAAATTTGTCTGAATGCGGTTGAACGAAACTTTAGTTGTATGATCGTTTAAAACGAAGAACTTTAAATAATTAATTCGTTATATTTAACGATATTTTCGAATTTATACTCAAATAAATAATTACTACTTGTACAAAATTTATATTAGATATTATATCAATGCGTTTATTAACAGTAATTAATTGAAATAAATCTTCTTTTTTTTTTTGTATTTCGTATTTCTCAGCCGTGGCGAGGACGAGTCGTTTTCGACGAAAACGATAGAATAGAATTATTTTCTTTAACTCGGAACAGGAGGAGGTAACCGTCAAAGACCTTTTATACTTATAATTGGTTTATCGATGATAATACGTCGAAAGCAACGTTCGTTCTCGCGATTAGCGTGGTATGAGAGGAACGCGGAGTCTTTTCTTCGAGTTCGCTAGACGACCACAACCCTCCATCGATTTCCTTCGAGCGTCTCTTTCTTTAGAGCTTCGAAACTGCTGCTGCTGCTGCTGCTGCTGCTGCTGGCCGCAAAGAAAGAAAATAAGACGAAGATGACAGAAGGTTTCACCGTAGAACAGTCCCTGTCACGAGCACAGTTCCTTATATATATATATGTATATATGTATGTATGTATGTATGTATATATGTGTGTGTGCGCATGATATATGTACACACGTATATAAGTAGCACATTCATATATATATGTATGTATATATATATATACGTATAGATCCAGTGGGAATCATGCAGGTGTAGAAGAGGGAAGGAAAGGGAATGATAAAGAAGGGAACGAAAAAGGCCAGATCAAAAAGGGAAGAAGGAGAAAGAGGACTTTCCCTTCTGGTGGTGAAGTAGAAAGAAGAAAGAGAGAGAGAGAGAGAAAAAACGAAAGGACTCATGAATAATGCAGGAGTGAAAGCCGGCTGAAACAATTGCTGGGCGTCGCCTTACTCCTAAAATTACATCATCAGATTTTCCATGAAATTAAAATATTATATATTTCATGCTGGATTCTCCCACCAGGAACTACTTGATGTCTTTTTCTCTGTCTTCCCCCCCCCCTCTCTCTCTCTATCTTCAAAGTTAAATGTCTGTCCCTTAGACTTCTTCCCCTTAATTCGCCATGCTCGGCGAAAAAAAATGCCGATTATGCGTTCACACGACATGACTCTGTAATGCGTTTCTGGTTGAGGTATCATCCTTCTATGTTTTAAAAGTTATTACAAGAGGTTTCGGTCTTTTGGGGAAAATAAATTTCAGCGTCTTACACGTTGCCATAGTGAATTAGTACACGCGAGCGCCCTTTTAGAGACCGAAACCTTATGGAAAATTGTATACTTATGGTATCCATATTAATTTAATTAATATCGTCGAATACGTTTATCTTCGATAAGAATTTTTTTTTTCTTTTATTTATTTATTTATTCTTTCGTAGTTTCAATTCCGTAATGTTGTTATAAATAATTGAATCTCACGGGATATATCGAATGGTGATTTATGGACGATAACGTATTTATATGTTTCGAATTATTTTGATTGACAGTTTTACCTTCTCCCTCTTTCGATTGAACCTAATCGATCTTAGAACTCTCGCTTGAAACCACCCTTCTTCGCTTAAGAGCCGTGATGTATCGAAGTAACCGATAAGTAGCTCGTTTCCTTCGCTACCCTTAGCGCTATTTTATTTTTCAGAAGGCTTAATCGTTCTCTCTCTACCTTTATCTTCTTTCAATGCGGATAAAACAACGTAGCGAGGGTCTACTTTATTCATTTGGTAACATTTACCATCGATTTTACCGGTATATAGGGTGATGGTTTCTATTAAGAACGAACAAGGAGAATAATAATAATAATAATAATAATAATAATAATAATTATTATTATTATTATTATTTTCTGTAA
>OU426868.1:867500-870000 GCA_911387685.1 Dolichovespula media
GTTTAATTTGTATAAGGAATTGTATATAAGGTTCGAACATGTGGTACCTTTCTTGGAAACGATCTTTCATTTCGATCTAAGAACAACACTAGAGAGATTTTTGAAAGAGCGTATAAGAAGGAAGCCAAGTTATAAGATACGGTAAAACCGGTTTCACGCCATTGTATCTTAAGTTTCTGGTAATAAATAATGAGATTTAAAGGTTTAGAGAATTTAAGAGTTTGGACCGACCAGAAAAAATAAATTACCAATCGACTCATTCAATCTTCTCTATTTATAGAGCACACAGCTGTTTATGGTTTTAATAAATGTTTCAAATTGATGGTAATCGATTATCGTAATTATTACTTTACGAAAATTTATTTATATTCCGTCATTAATAACGATCAATGGTCATTATATATTATGAAACGTTCGTATGCAAATCGTAATGAGAAATAATCAATAAATATCTTTTTACGTTCCCTCAAGAAAATTTACTCTTTTCGTTTCTTTTTTCTTTTTTTTTTTTTTTTTTATTCATTCGCGAATAAATAATAATAGTTTTAAATAAATATTACAAGATGTATAAATGTACTTAAATAACAGTCAATTATCAATGTTTGAGTAATCGCGTAAATTCTTATTTACAATTCTCTTTCGTAATGTTCAGCCAATCCTATGAAAAGTTATACGCGTTCTCTCTTGACTCTTACATATACGATAACAATCTCGATATAGAGGATATTAGTTTTTGTAACGTCCAGATTATCGTATGGTATGTTCGTTCCCTGACGATCCGTACGACTCTTCTTTATCCTTGTGAATTTACGTCAGGTACATGATTAATAATCTTACGGCACCGGCATATTCCGCGCGTTCTGGTTATTATTAATGAGCTCTATTTCGTGGGACACACCGTCCACCGTAATCGGCCAAATTGATTAATATTGCAGAATTTAACGCGAACTCGCGGTCAACGGAATTAGACGTTCCGCCGGATATCGAAATATCGAATTTCGATATTCCCCTCTATTTAGAGATTTTGAAATCTTATTCTCATTACTCTATCTTCTCTCCTCTCTTTCTCCCTCGATTCTTTCCCTGTGAAAATTGAAAGGATTCACAGCGTGAAGTAATTTTTTAATTAGTTTTAACATTCTGTTTAAATTAAAAACTCGAATTTGAATATACGACGAAAAGGAAGAGAAAGAGAGGATAAAAATAAAAGAAGCAGAGGGGAAAAAAGTTGCACTTGTAAACTCGTTAATACGAATAGTTATACATATGTATATTATTTTTTCTAAAGATAATGAGAAATCTTCGATTCTCTCTCTTTGACTCGTGGAATATTCCACTTGGAGAGTCGTAATATTAAGAGATATTCAAATATTCACAGAAGGGATTCCCAAAACCACAGAGCGTAGGCCAAAGATAAATTAATACATATGTACATTGACGACAGAGTTATTCGTGTGCTTATGCGAACGTCAATCGCCGGTGTCAGTGGTTTGCTGCAGTTGGAAAACAATTGTAACGGGTGAACGAATACGTACAGTAATATGTACAAAAAAATCCGGTGTTTTGAAATTTTGTTTATTTGACTTGGCTTAAAGAATACGAAAAAAATGTTTAGTAATCTCATTCATTTTTTGTGTTTTGTTTTTACACTTAATATTTTCTTACTAGAGTCGATAAAAGCAAAGAACGACGAGAAGTTATATAATCTTATGCGGTAGATTTCTTCGCCGCAAACTTTTTCCGTTTGGTTCATCCGATTAAGAACTGGGATCGCGCGTGCCTTTGAATTCTCATTCGCGTTAATCTTAGTAAGCCTTTAATTGGGCATCGAGTTAAAATCTCGATGGGTCGACATAGCGACTCTGTAACGCTAATCGTAAGGATCCACCCCCGGCTGACCTGTTTTTCGAATCAGGATGGGAACAATTGGTGCAAGAAGTTAACGAGAAAGAAAAACAAAGGTGAAATAGATAAAGATAAGGAAGGAAAGAGAAAAGAGAATATGCTCGTTAACTTAATGAAGACTAAATATTATTTTCCTTTATTCTAAACTAAAGTTTTCTAACGAGCAAGAGACGGGATGCGAGTATAGGTCACATGCAAAAAGCTGAACGTAAACGAAATTCAGTGGTATTTATTTATTTATTTGTTTTTTTATTTATTTATTTATTTTTGGATTCGTTATGCCAGCATTTTTTTCTCTCATTGACATGTATGAATATATAACGATCCTATCTGTTGGATTAACGAAATCCCAACGAAATTTCTATCTCTTGTTCGGTATACTTTTTTCCTCGTTTGTGTGTTGATAATACAGCAACATAAATTCATATTTTTAATTCTTAATTTGATTTTTGTGCTCGTGTATAACATTGTGCCGGATGAAATCGCTATGAAATTTTGTTGAATATGCTGGAATATTTGAAACATGTTACCTAATTTGTATCTACGTAAAAATCATAAAATAAAATTTGAACAACAGAAATAGATAGATAGATGG
>OU426868.1:872500-875000 GCA_911387685.1 Dolichovespula media
TTCCTTTTTCATTCGACCTTCTTTCTCGACTATTTTCGACGAGAAAAATTTATCGTTAAATTAAAAAAAAAAAAAAAAAAATAAAATAAAATAAAATAAAATAAGAAATAAAAAGGAGAGAGAGAGAGAGAGAGAGAGAGAGAGAGAAAGGAAGTATTGATAGAGGCTCGATATTTTATTCGTAAAGTTTTGCATGTATGTTCGCAAATGAAAATCATTTGAAACGTGCATACGTGCAAATGAGAGTCGATTTTTCTTTCATTCGCATAAGTTCGTCTAAGACGTAAACAACTTGTCCAATAGTTTCCATCCATTCTTATCGATAAATATTGCATCGGGTTCATAAATGAATTTTATTTCATCGAACGAATAACGAGTTCGACGAATTCGAAACGAATGACATTTTTAGTCGAAAGGATTTGAATATCGAGAGGACACGTTCGTTTGTTCGATTCGTCTGGCTCAGCTGTCTCAGAGCGAGTCGTTTATCGATCGTTCTCTTTCGGGACGTGTTTGCGTCGGTCAGAGAAGAGGATCAACGAACGGGCTACTAACGTTAGGAACGAATTTGCAAAAGATTCCCGTTTTATATCGTTGGAACGTTTCACGAGTGATCATTTTCATTAACGTTTAGTCATCCACAAGCAAATTTAGCATAAATTTACATGTACGTAAATACGCACGCGAGTGACTTTTTTCTTTTCCTTTTAATAATTTTTCTCAAAGCAAATGTTTCTCCTTTTTTTTTTTTTTTGTCTATCCTTTTTCCTTCGTTTCCTTTTAACACGTCACTTGCGACTAAGACTTCTGATCTCATAGATAAATAAATGTATCTATCTGTTTGATGGAATAAAAAAATTAATTTTACGAAGGAATAATAAACGTTCGGAAAGAGTTTTAAGATCAGTGAAATTCCATAAAGATTTGTTCATCGATCTTTGCAAATTCGAATCGAACGTCAAGCTAGTAAGACGTTTTATTTTACGCTTCTGTTAATCCTGAGAGCCTCTTTCGTTCGCGTTTCCGATGATCAGTTGGCGAAGAACGCTCGTAGCTCGAGGAAAACTCGAGGAAAGGAAAGGAGAGTCAGACGAAGGTGTTCTCGTCGGAGTAGTGAAATTCGTTCGCGAGAGTGAAAGGCGTTAGGAAGCTTCGTGGACCGTAATGGCGTCGATTGCATAATGCGAATCGCGTGTGCGCGAGCGTGAAACGACGGATTGCGCTCTTGTCTCTCTTTCTTTCTTTATCCACTTACCTTCGATCTTTTCTCTTTTCTCTTTTCTCTATTTATTTGCGGTATAAAAGTCAACATACGTGGGTAGCGACGAACCTTTCTCGTTTCTTTGCCTAAGTTATACTAATTGTAAGTAAATAGTTGTAACGTTAATGATCGTAATGCCAGTACCCATTGACATTTTCGAAGATTATCGATGCGTACGCATAATCTTTCGCTTCTTTCTTTCTTTTTTTTTGTTTTTTTGTTTTTTATCGCCACGTCGAGTTTAAACTGTCGTTTGTGATTTTGTTTTCTTCATCGATAGTTTCGCCGTGGAACATCCATTGTTCATTATTCGCAAGAGAAATTGCCTCGTTAAATTCTTCGTTTTGACGAGTATAATGTCAAAAATTTTATGATGAATTTTTTTTTTTCTTTAGAAGGATTAAAAAAAAAAAAAAACGAGAAAAGATCTGAGGAAACAAAGACAAGCATTGAAAAAGAAAACAATTGGAAATATCAGACAACGGAGAATTTATTGGATCATTTGATTATTTACGCAGAGACAAAGACAGTATTTGTCAAAGAGATTGTGAAATATTTCGAGTCTTTATTTTTCCAACGTCCGTTCCGAGTGTCGCTAAATTCGAGTGAAGAGAATTCGAATGGAATCGTGAAAATGCTTGTTAACGTTTTATTCGACGTTTTCGGTCATTTCGCATTTGATCTTTTATTTCTGAAAATAATTCTGAAAATATTATTCTTGACAAATACGTATATTCATAACTTTATAGATATATTTTCGTTGAAATCTAAAAAGTAAATAATTATCGTTAAAATACTCGCGGGGATGGAAGTCTCTTTAAAATATTAAAGTTATAATTAAAACATTTTATAACGATAAAATTCATTATATAAACATGAATAACGCGATGGGAGTTATCGAAAGTTAATTGAAACAACCCATTATTACAACGCCCATATCCATTTAATGAAAAAACTCTTGCAAAGATGATTCAATTACGACGTGGTCGTAATTTTTGATAACTTTTTTCTCCTCCCAAATGGTGGAGGATCTCTGGCCAGATCTCTTCTATTCAACAGCGCCGTGCAAGAAATGACGTCCCGTGACGTCGAATCGTTCTTTCTTCGACATTAATCGACTTATAACTCCTCGAACGAGTTTATTTCTATAAGTAACGCAGCCAAAGTTTTTATCTCGAGTTTAAACGATGTCACTGATTCAATCGTCAAACAGAGAGAGAGAGAGAGAGAGAGAGAGAC
>OU426868.1:880000-937500 GCA_911387685.1 Dolichovespula media
GAATACAAGAAGAAGATCGAGCGTTTAGAGCGGAAAGGATATTCAATATTTGCCCTTAGACACCGAGAGAGAATTTCAACTTTGACGAAAAGTTTCGGCCGGTGTCTTACTCTTAAAGCTAACTAAGTTTCGGATGGTTCTTGGCAAATAAAAGCGAAGGTACGATTCAACGGTGCGATCTTAAATGATACTTTCCTGGGTTTGGCGTTAATTAAAAATATACAAAAGAAAATTTTGTCTAGCATTAAATAATTTACTTGTTCTTTAGAAGATATATATATATATATATATATATATATATATATATATATAATACGTTATTACATATCGAATTGCCTACCGACCTCTAGACGAAGATAATTTTCGGAGTCAACGTACTTTGAATTTCAGAAACGATCACGTTCAACGTTCGGCAACGAACAGATGATTCGATAGAATTGATTTAATCAGGATGAATATTAACGTTGATTCGATAAACGGTAATGATTACCAGTTGGATCGGACGTTTATTGAGAAATTGCTTTTTCGTTGGAGAAGTTAGATGGACGAACGGACGGACGGACGGACGGACGGATAGATAGATAGATAGATAGATAGATAAATAGATAGATAGATAGATAGGTCACGAACATGAGTTCGATGAAATATTCAAGGTAGATTAGAATATGTATGAAAGCATTTACAACGTAAAGCAATTATCTCGGGTCCATCGATGTGTCGTTCGTTGAAAACGTCTCGGAATCGTGATAGAGTCGCGTAAACGCGCGTAAATGCGGAGCACTTTGAAAAGCGTCATCGCGCGAACGCTTTATTATTGTTCCTTCTCGAAACTGTCCAACGTATTATAATTCCGCAGAATCGTTATCTCTATAATTATGCTAATATCTTTGGAGGATTACCGAGCCGTGACTATTCGATCGTATAAATATTCAAATATTCGACATACTATTCACATCGACTTGTGGCCGCGCGAACACACACGCACACACACACACACACACACACACACACACACGTCACGCGTACATACATACTAGCGTAAATTCTATTACGTATCCCGGTTATTCAAATTTCATTCGTCAGACGTGCAAGCGATCCCGTTCGAACGTTCGGGTCGGTCCTTATATACGCAATGCGCCTATGTATTCATCTACATATATACGTGTCTTAACTGATTTACCTTTACCATACTGGTATTTTTCTTTTTTCTCTGATTCAAATACGAACGAAACTCGGAGATCTCATTGGTAATCTCAAATTTTCCTCCGAGATCGTATATTACTCTTCGCGTTAAACGCATGAACGAGCGGCTTAAAAATTGGAAATTGAGATACTTTCATATCTTCATTTCGTTTTACTTTTGAACGTTATAATTTGAGAACAAATTTTTACCTTTAAGCTTTTCTTTTTTCTTTTTTCTTCTTCTTTTTATCAAAGAATTATTAAGCGATAATAGATGGAATTAGTTATTGGCTAATGTTGATTCGAATAATCGATCTTGAAGCTTTTCTTACGTCAGAACGAGTCGAGTACGATAATTATTTAGTCCATCGATCATTTACGCAATTCATGAGAACGACAGGTATAACATAAAAACTAGCAATTAATGGCTTAAACTTTTGCGATATATCTAATTAACATAGAGAGATAAATTATATTCAATGAGGATTTAATTCCTTTTTTTGTTTTTTTCATGTAATTTCTTAACATAACATTAAACGTCATAAAAGCATCGTTTGTCGCTCTTTCTCGTTTCGAAGATTTGCAAAAAAAGAAACAAAAAAACAGAAAAGAAAAAGGAAAAGAGAGAGAGAGAGAGAGAGAGAGAGAAGGAAAAGGGAAAGAACCTTAATTAAAATTATTGGAAAATATCATATTTGATTGAATAATTGATTTTTTTCGTCCTACATCGTTCGCGTCGAGGATATTTCAATGGACGATAGATTCTATATATATATATATATATATACATATACATACATATATATATATGTGGGTATATACGTAGGTACTTACATACATACATATGTAGTCCTCGGAGGAGGAAATTCGCGTTGGATATTCGAGAGGTACTCACTCCTCTCTCTCTCTCTCTCCCTTTCTTTCTCTTTTTCTTTGGACGTTGACCAGTAGCAGTAAGAGCACCGAAGTGTCGGTAGAGTAGAACGGCTGGTGCAAATGACGGCCGGGGTAAAAACGTCAAGTGACTTTTGGATGGAAAGGGCATGAGGTGGGTTGGACCGAAAGTATAACAAAATTTATCCTTCTTTCTTTATATTCGGCAAAATAACAGCGCGTTATGAAGTCCACCCTCTTCTTGAGAAACTCCTTCTTCTTTTTTATTTTCTTTCTTTCCTTCTTTCCTTCTTTCCTTTTGCACTATCTCGCGAGACGTCCTAACCCCACGAATATGGATCCTTTGAGGATGAAAAGGATCCATCGAAGAAAAAAAATATGATAACGTCGTCACAGCTGTCGTTTCGTCGGGAACTACCGTTCTCTTTCATGATATTTGCTCTCCGATTTACAAGGAAAAGATGTTTCCTGCTTCTTCAAATCCTGACAAAATAGAAACTACGAAAGGATCGGGAAGGATTAGGATAGTTGTGCCTCGATATATTCATACACGCGAAGCAAATATCTCTAATTTCTTATTATTTGTAATATTTACAATATTTACTTTAACACGGGGTACACACGAGTAAATCATTTTTTCTTTTGCATTAATTTGCAAATTAATATTTCGTTTGTTTTACTATCGTAGTACAATTTTCTTTTTTTAACATTTTTAATTTAAATTACCATTGACTATGGTAAATATTGCTTTGGAAAATATTAACGCGAGTACTTTAAATTAATACATATTCTCGATAAAAGTAAAACGGATATATTATGAATCTATGAGCTGATAGTTACGTATATCTACTACTACTACTACTATTATTATTATTATTATTATTATTATTATTATTATTATTATTATTATTATTATTATTATTATTATTATTATTATTATTGCAGGAGGAAATTACGTAGAACTTATGGCACAGTTAAACGCAGATTTATTCCAAATGTGGACGTTTTTAGTAGCAGTACCACCTCCGTTGTGGTGGGCGATCGATGAGAGCAATTTTTTCGCAGTTTTACCTCGCAAAAAATACGAACGATAGTTGGCCAAAGAGACCGTTCGAAAAATGAACGCGGCGAACGTTGTATAGGGTGGGGGGAGGGGGGATGAGCGAGAAGGAGTGTTGTACGTGAACAGTGCGAATCGGTTTACAAAATAATCGAAAGCATCGATTCCAGTGTGTATATATATATATGTATGCGTGTATGATGCTATGAAAAAAAAGGAAGAAAAACGAAGAAAAAAGAAAATTTCGTACGAGTGCAGCCAATGGGAACGCGTGTGAAATGCACATTCGTTTTTCTCCAAGCGGCTTCCCCTTTCAAAGATCCCTCTCATAAATTCTTCATTGTATTCGGGACAACGCGGCCCTATTCTACCACCTCCCACCTCCTCCTCCTCCTCCTCCTCCTCCTCCCCACCTCGTACATTCAACTATTTTGTTCGTGAAAATTCGTGAAATTCTTACGAAACTCGACAATGATGTTCGATAATTTACTCAATCCCCCCCCCCCATACCCACCCACCCTTCTCTCTTAATTTCCAGCCTAACTTTCTGCAACTCCTATTCGTATTCGATCAGTTTGGAATTTTGTACTCGTTAATAGTAATTCGTTGGGCCGGGGAGGGGCGGAGGGTTTTATACGGATATTCAAGAGATTTATTCGTAAACTTAAAACCACGAATTACATACCAGATTTCTCAATTGCATTTAATACTTCGTATCGTAATATTATTTTATCGTAAAACGCAGAACAATTATGAAGGAAAGTGTATTTATTCAGGATTATTCAATAATAATATACGAAGAATGATGCCAGTGTCTGATTTTTCTCTTTGTCCTTCTTTGTTCCAGAATCACTACCTGATGCATTGGCAAACGGTTGTAACAAGTGCAGCGAGAAACAGAAGGCTGGAAGCGAGAAGGTCATCCGGTATCTTGTCAACCAGGTACATTCACCTCGGCTTCTGTCACCTTCCCCAGCTTAATTAAGAGTAAACGTAACGAGTTGCGGACTCTGGCTCTCTCTCTCTCTCTCTCTCTCTCTCTCTCTATTTCTAATGTAACAGAAGCAAGAGAAGGGATATATGGAATAGAGTTTCAGCCCTCCCCCCCCCCATGAGAAAACTAGTTTGACTTTCACAGACGGTCGATTATGTCAATTAAATTTGTGAACGAATTGGTCCGAGGTTAAAGGATACGATTGTCCGAAACTCTGATATAACAAATTTCAAATCCGTGCTCGAGGATGAATGATCTTAGAAGAAGAAAAGAAAGAAACAAAAAAGAAAAGAAAAGTAAATAACCAAAGCTAAGAGAATAGATAGATGGTAAAGATTTGCATAAACGTTTGCTCGTGAATGTTGAACGGGTAGAATAATCATCGAAGGACTCGAAAGTAAGTTAGATTGTTCCAAGTTGGTCTGAGAATATCTGTGGATAACATGTACCGAGTTTGTCGTCTGTAATATCGGTGTTAGAAATACCGCGACTGACGATACTAGCTTCGGAAATCGTGATCGGAGTGATAAAACGAGAAATTCTCTTCCTATCTCGGAACGAATCGATTTTTTTTTCTCTTTTCTTTCTTTCCTTCTTCCTTTCTATGTCAATGGCGAAACGTAATAACAAAGTGTTCCTTTCAAATGACCGTACAACTTTCCAAGTGTATCATTTGTAATTCCTATCGCGAGAATTATGTTGGCTCGATTATTCCGAACGAACGAGTTGAAATTATCGCGTTCGCCTACCCTTTCGGTAATTTCAGACGAGAAATCTTTTAGAGATTTTGTAATTCGGAAATCGTTACCTACCACGCGAACAGTCGAAAATAAATTCAATGGGGGAATAACAAAGTCCACGAGAGAGTTCGTCGACCCGTCGAGTGATATTTCTTCGAGTCCTTTATTCGTCCTCGATAATAGAGGAGGAGGAGAAGGAGTTTATGGGAATCAGAAGACAGTTTTGTCCGTAAATAATGTATTTTTTGCGACTGTATTTTTATCCTACACATAAAGCAGTATGGTGCTTGAGAAGCAAATCGGTCGGGTTCGTACTGAACTAATCGATTTCCGTTTGATTCTAATAATACATGAAATATATATATATATATATATATATATATATATATATATATATATATCATTTTTCTCCGTCGTTTCAATTATTTCTTTTGAGTGACGTAACTTTTTTTTTAACTATGCTTTTGATATTCTAATTAAACGTACTCGAACGACATGATCACATTTTTGCCGATTTTAATAATTACTTTTTTCTCTTCTCTTCTTCTTCTTTTTCTTCTTCTATTCCTTTTTATTTTTTTATTTTTTCAATCATACGTTTGCTATTTTTGCTGAATGAAACTACACCGTTCGCTTCAAAGATATCGTTTATTTGTCATACATTGAACTATTTCAATTAATTCACATATTATTCGTTTAATTTGCGTATTTAACGTTTCAGCGACCGAAACTTTGGGAAAAATTGTCTGCGAAATACGATCCAACTGGAGAATACAAAGAGAAATTCCAGAACGAGGCGGAGAAGCATGGGATCACGCTGTAAACTCGATCGTAGTTATTACGAAATCATGAAGTGACCGTTAAAGCAGGAGGTTTATGCTTCTTTTCATATTTCGTTAACTTGCTATTTCCTTTCTGTTTCTTTACCTCTCTCTCTCTCTCTTTCTCTCTCCCCCACTCTCTCTCTCTTTCTCTCTCTCTCTCTCTCTCTCTGTCGATTTTTTTGTATTCTCTATTTTTTGAAAAGTTGTTAAATAAATGATGAGTTAAACGATTAGTAATTGTTGAACTTTTCGACGTAAAGAGATTAAAAGAATGGGGAAAAAAGGAAATAGGTTCTTTTAGTAAATATGAATGAGTTGAACGAAGAAAAATGGAATCTCTTAAGGGATTTATTTATATTTCACCGAAAGATCTTACCAACTTGTCTATGGTATAATAGTTGTCTTCGACATAACAATAATAACAATAATAACAATAATAATAATAATTATAATAATAATAACGATAATAATCGTCTCTCCATTATTACGTCATTCCTCGTGTAGAAACGTCAACGACGAATTCCTAAAGACGATTTGATAATCAACGTTTCTTTCACGTTTGTTCCCTAGACGAGGAAATATCTCCATGGGTGTAACGCTGAAATTGAATTTTTTCCCTCTCCCCCCCCCTACCCCGCCCGGTGAAGATGATCTTTTGAAATCGAGCCACGGTCTCCTACGACAAAAATCTTATTTAACGTGGAAACAAAGGGACGTATTTAAGGTACGAAACCCAATACGAAAGTTTTCCTCCATGTATTTTTCCTTCCTTCTTTCATTTTATTCCACCCTTTTTTTTTCATCCTTTCCTTTCCTTTCCTTTCCTTTCCTTTCCTTTCCTTTTTTTTTTTTATTATTTTTCTTTTCTTTTCCTTTTCTTTTTCTTTTTTTCTTCTTTTTTTCTTTTTCTATATCTCTCCTTCCTCCTTGCGACGAACGCATACGAATGTTCTCATTGCTATATAAAATCGTAGTAGCTACGGTTACTGGTCGGAGTGAAAATGAAACGATATAGAGGAGGAGCGCGGAGAAACGATGGATTTCAATTTCTACAAAAAAAAAAAAAAAAAAAAAAAAAAAAAAAAATATGCAAATGTTATGGAAACGCTCGGTAGATCGATATTCGAAGATTAATTTATATTATTTCGATGTATCGATAGGATGGAACGAGTGTAAGGAATATAGGATTGGTTGGATCGTTTTATAAGTATCGTCAACATAACCGAATCGTTTTCTCTTCGTTTTTATACCTCCCCCAAGAACCTTATGTTACTCTATAAGCTTTTCTTTAAGAAGAAATTAAGAATGTCGAAGGGAAAAGAGAGAGAGAGAGAGAGAGAGAGAAATATATAGAACGAAATATATAGAACGAAAGTCATATAAATGTAATAAAGAAACGTTAAGACGAGGGAGGCCTCTATCAAAGAATTAAAGTTTTACGAACGTTCTTACTTTTCCTTTTTCTTTTTTCTCCTTCTATTCTTGCTCGTCTGTTTTTGTTCTTATTTTCTTGTTACATCATACATCACGATCTTCTCGCGGCGTACTCTAGCCCTTTTATCCTGAGAATGCGTTGTTTGTACACTAGTCACGGTCGGCAATAATTTATTTCTGACCGCGGCAGCCTCGATGCCTCTCCTAGCTTTCAAAGTACGTTCTCTCTTTCTCTCTCTCTCTTTCTCTTACTCCTTCCTCTCCTCCCTCGATCCTTTATTTTTGTTCTATCCCATTCTCTTTCTCTCTCTCTCTCTCTCTCTCTCTCTCGAAAGCAGTTCGACACTTCGGAAGAGATAAATCTAAGTACAATGTCGAGAAAAGTTTCGTACTGGCAGAAGTTTGAAGTACGAAATGTCACCCTTGAGACCACCCGCTTAATTTCCTGACGTTGTCTCACCCAACGAAAATATGTATGTATGTATGTATGTATGTATGCATGTTTGTTTGTATTTGCGTGTACTTAGGTAGATACGTACGTGTACCGTGTACAGGGCGTTTCCAAAACAATGCCGAGCAAAAAACGTACGGGGAAGATTTTTTTTATACCTTGGAATTGTTACGTGGATCAGGACTGTACGATAATCGATTTATAAATTTCTCCTAGCTATAATCGATCTCAGTTGAGATCATTCATAGTTTTCTCAGTTCGACAAGTCGATATATAATCTAACGAATCTCGTCCTTTTTCTCTCTCTCTCTTTTTTTTTTTTTGATCTTTCCATCTTTCTTTTTCTTTTCTTTTTTCTTTTTTTTTTTTTTTTTTAAGAATATCAGCATTAAAATTCATCATGGTAATGTATCGATGTAAAGTACATATTTAAAATTTTAAGGGTTCGTATTTTGCATGTGAAATTTTTCCTGATATTTTTTCGTCGAATCTTGCGTGCCACCACTTTAGAAACAGACGGTATTTATATGCATACATATATCACCATATAGTCTTCGTGGTTTTCCGAACGGAATTCATATGTATTTGAAAATTGAGAGAAAACAATTCCGTGTTTTCGTAGGGAGTAAAAATGGCAGGGCGGAAAGGCAAACGTTCCGATGCGTTTTAACCACCAGTTGGTTTATCGATTTATCTCAACTATGCGAATGGCTCTGTCGGTCCGTTATATTCTCTCTCTCTCTTTCTCTCTCTCTCTTTCAATCTCTTTCCATCCCCCTCTCTCTCTCTCCTTCTATCTTTCTCTCTTTTTCTTTATGCATAGCTTAATTATTAGGCAGAGGCGGCAAAATATCTTCGTACTGGGAGATAAACTTTTTCACTATTGTCTGCTGCTTCTTCAAGAGCCTCGTCGAATTAGCATAAAAATGTGAAAACCGATGATGACTCGTCCTATATACAGACTGCTTTCTTTAAAAAGATTTTTTCTTATATATATATATATATATATATATATATCTATCTATATAGTTTGAAGTTTTAATAAACGTGCTAGCTCATGTTATCAAGAAATCTTCTATCCTTGATGAAATTTGCACGAACGAAATTAAAAATGTATTTAACAAAAATGATGAAAGAATTTAGAAAAAGGAAAGAAAACGAAGAAAGGAACGGAGAGGAGGAAAGAAAATTAAAGGAGAACTTTTCGGTATCAACGATCGAGAAATCGTAATTCGGAGCGTAGACAAGCTTGCTTCTGACCATCGACTAGCGTTGTTGGACTGATCGAAAAGTTTCCAAGTTTCGACTTGATAAATTAACTTCTATCCTTTCGGCGTTCGCAAAATTAACGTTATACGTTCGAACGAGAACATGCAACGTTGAATCATCCATCTCTCTCTCTCTCTCTCTCTCTCTCTCTCTCTCCCTTTCTCTCTTCTCTCTCTCCTTACGTAAGGCCGTGAGAAAAGAAAACATTCGACTGTTCGTTCGTTTCGTTTATTTGTTTATATACAAGATACAAGCTCGTTCGAAGGGTCAAATTTTATAGCTAGTATTTATCATCGGACGAATTCAGTTCTTGTCGGGATTCAGAGACGTGAAGACGCGTTTGAAGAAACTTCGAAAATGAAAATTTTTATTACGTTTATTTAATATATATTTTTATATATATATATATATTTTTTTTTTAATTTACCTCTCGACACTAGATTATAATTTACGTTTAAATTAGATACGAGTTTAAGACTTTAAGTGGATATATTACGTAAGGCCGAACATCATCATCGAAGTTTCTCCTTTTGAGGGCGGAATTAGTTTCAAGATGAAATCGAGTGCGAATGAAAATCGGATCCTCTCCAAGTTTATCCGTGTAAGTACTCGAAACTGACATTAGGATGCTCGATGATCGGCAGTCGTACTTACTTCGTTCGAGCAAACTCGACGTTTTCGTGTATGCCTTAACGAGAGCTAGTTTGAAATACAGGTGAGGAGCATGAGTAGCTACGGTTTCTGACGTTTTCGAGAAGTTACTCATAGTTTTGAAGTTATAATTTCTAGAATTCGAGCTTTCGTTGTTTAGAATTTCAAGTGACATCACTTAGCCAAAGGTGTACCTTCATAAAACGATCCATTTTATATGTATGTACGATCATTCAATTTTCATTATTTAAATGTTATATCATCACGTCTTTAAGCGTAATAATAGAGATTAATTTGAGGACGTAGAAAGTGCGTAACGCGCGTAGTAAAATGTCAAACGTAAGTCTAACGTAAACAACAAGAAGATAAACGAAAACAAAACGTTCGATAGCTCTCTATGAATCTTTGGAAATAACATTTGCGACGTCATTGAAACGGAGAAAGGTCCTTGATCTTCCGTGTACGTTCTCTTCCGAGTGTGCTCACGAGAACAGCTAATTTATTTACAGTCACTCCTTGTACATTAACCATACTAGCACGGTCATCCTCTCTCTCTCTCTCTCCTCTCTAGCTCGCTTCCTACCCCCTCGCCCGTCCGTCCATCTTCTTTCTATCAACAAGACTTTCTCTCTATCTCCATTATTGTCCATCTTCGTTTCTTTGTCCTCGCGTATTCATCGTACGCTCGAACTTTCACGAGTACGAAGCGGCTTTGTGCGTTAAGCATGTAAATGAATTACGAAATTAGGGGTACCAGTTGAGTTAAACAGTCGATTTACATGCACACTGGTCGACAAAGGCAAAGCTTCGGAGAGGGTACTCTAAGAACGTCCACTTTTCGTCATCATTTCGATTTACACGCTCGAACGGGCTATGACTTTGACGTCCTTTCCTCCGAACAGGATTAGATCTCTTTTGACGAGTACGATAGAAAGCGGTAGTGGTTATGTATCTCTGTCTTGGAGATAACGTTAGAAAGAATCGGCCGATCCGTTTAAAGTTAACGAAGACACCCAATATCCGTTCGTTTCAAGATACAAGTCAATATTAGATTTTCAATAAGTACTATTACTATGAAACAATTTAACGTTTAACATCAAAAATTCTAATTAAGTTTGATCAATTTTGTTTTCGTTTGAATACCTGGAATAGCGTTACGTAGGCGTAGATCAACGTGCCTGTTAATCGAACGTAGTAAATTTTCATACGAGGCTAGGCTCTTACCCAATTGTTCAAATCGAAATTGCGCCAAGTTAATATCTTAGAAAGGAGAAAAGATTATATAATATTAATAAACGCGCCAATTGTTTTAGCCAAGTCTTAAAACTTCCTTTATTTTTTCTTTCTTTCTTTCTTTTTTCCCTTGATTTAACGAACCCAGCGTGTCATGAGTATCTCGTGAGTGAAATAAGATGGGATAGGCGTGTTTAGAGGAGAGGAAGTTGTACATGCCAAGGCTCTTAGTAGAACGCGCGTTTTGTGGTTTCCGCGTAACGGCAAGATATTCGAGACGGTTTCTGTTCTGGGATTCTGAGTCTGGCACCAAGCTTCTACTCCTGGTGTCCGCAATTTGGATATCAGTGCGGTAAGAGAAACCAAATAATTTGAATGTTCTGGATGGATCGCGAATAGACGGAATTGTATGGCAACGAGTGTATGGCGTTGCTAGCTCCCAATCTATGCAAAACCTTTCTGTTGCCAATAGTCAAGATTACCAACCAACGCCAACGTTAACGTGCCCCGTATACAAGCGTATTACTTTTTTCTGTTTTTCTTTTTTCCGATAAAGAAGGAGAGTTGTAAGTAGTAAACCGAATGAAAAGCCGAACCCGAATGGACGAGTATAGTTTGATAGTAAAATTATATCGAATCACGATTACCAAGTGTATATTAGTGTAAAATAATGAATTTCTTTTTCCCAAAGCTAATATTTTTACTTATTTTTAATATTTCAGCGTCATCATACGAGATTTTTTGAGAACGCATCGCCGTTCTTTATTTCGAAAGGCTTTGTTTTTGACATCGTCGGTGCTGTCTGTTGTGTGTGTGTGTGTGCGCGTGCGTTCGCAAGGTAAGGCGATATTTTAAAGGGGGTGACTCTTGACGATTACGGACTGTCGTGGAAACGTAACCGGAACGAGACGGGACGTCGAGCGAAATGGGTCGACGTTCTTCCTGAAAAGTTTCATATTGGTGTCGTATATGTGTATGCGTGTGCATGCACCAAGGAATTCAGCCGGTTGAAAGATAGCAGAGGAAATGGATCAAAGCGGAAAATGTGAACGTGTAGAACTTATTTGTAGAAATTCTTTCGATTTCCGTGTATCATGACAGTAAAAGGAAACGATTTTGAATGGACTGTCGTACGTATCAAATCCGTACCGCTCGGCGAATTGTTATTAGCAAACAATGGCCATTGTAATCGTCCGAATGATTTTATATGCGGAACGAATTTCTCGACTATGAACGAGAACCTTCGACCGATCCTATTTTAACTGAATCGATTTTTGACGATAAAATTATTATGGAATCGCCAGTTCATTTCGAAATACTTTTACTGTCGTTAAAATTTAACGATACCGCTCGATCCAATAATATCATATTTATAATCGATCATCTTGCTTCGCATCGTCTCAATCGTAATTACGCCCTTCTCGTCGAGATTTGATCGCTTACGTGGTTACACGTGAACGCATTATTTTCAAAAAATCCCGTTCGATTAATTAATTAAAAGTCGTAGATTTAACAAGAAGCAGATCTCTCCCTCCCTCTTTCTCTCTCTCTCTCTCTCTCTCTACTCCCCGGACTATCCAGAAATACTATTCTATTAAACCGATTTGCCTTTGTTATTTTGCCTTTAGCATTCAATCACAATATCCACGTTCTAATCGAGATAGATTGGGTATTGTCGTGTCTTACATTGTATACGTCGCGGATTAGAGCCTTTACCTGTCAGACACACTCACACACACACACATATACATACGTGCGTTTCGCGGCTTTGCAATGGCTCTCGGTTGACGCGATCATTTCGACGTTTAAATATTTGACGTCCTACGATCGATCGATATTCTCGTTACGAATTACGCAAACTAGAGGAATCGATTCGTTTCCAATCACAGCCATTATCGAACATTGTAATTGACTCGGTCTTTTGCATATTGCGATTAAAGTGTTTTATTCTATTAAAATTACCATTGTTTTTCTTTCTTTCCTTCTTTCTTTCTTTCTTTCTTTCTTTTTTTTTTTCATTTACATTTAAAAATATTACCAAAAGTAACAATTATCGTTTACATCGCTTATAACCTTTCATTTATCTTTAAGTTAATTCGTAATAACGTTTACGATCGATTTTATTTCCATTGGCATATCTCTCGATATGTTTGAAAAATTCTTATCATTTCGAAGGAGGCACGATCTTATATATCTCGTTGAAAAGTCTATTTCAGCAAACGACAGCAGCAGGGGCATTGAAAATCAACGGGTCGACGAGATTCCGTCAGACGTTCGAAGGAACATTGGCGAAAAAGCATCAAAGATTCAAGGAACATCGTTGCTCGCTTCTCTTGGCAGAACCCTTCTTGAAATTAGACAATGGCGAGACTACGGTCATCTTGTCTCTAGCCACGTTCCTTCCGTCTTCTTCTCTCTCTCTCTCTCTCTCTCTCTCTCTCTCTTCTTCTATCTCTTTCTCTCTCCGATACCTGTCACCACAGAAAATCCCACGCTCTTGCCGAGCTCAGGGTGTGACCTGGATACCGAGTTTCTAAGCTTTAACCCGAAGCTTTTGCTCTTCCGGACTTACTCCCTTCCTTCGAGTCTCGTTTGCGGGAGACACAGCGACGACGACGACGACGACGACGACGACGACGACGACGTAGCTTTTTGCGGCTGGTAGAAAGAATAAAGAGAAAAATAGAGAGAGAGAGGAGGGGAAGAAGCTCTAGAGTATTGGGAAATGGGACGAGCCAACGTAGTGGACCTTTTTGGGATATCGGAAATCCGAAAGTGGTAAATCTTGGAAAATTAGTGGTCGAGGAGTTCTCCTTTGACCCTTCCCTTGTTTCTGATCGAGAAGAAAGCGAATGAGCACGTGTTGGCTCCTACTAGATAGCGGTTATTGCCTATGGGATTTGGAAATGGTATTTTGGCACGCCCGATACTTTCCCCGCCCGTTCACTGAATATTCCAAGTCCTAGATATCTCTTCGTAGGATATCGAATAGAGAGGATGAGGAGGGTTATGGGATAGGGTGTTTCGAACTTTCGACGACGTGTCCGCTCCACAGTTATCCGTCAGAGCAGACGGCGCCGAACTTTATCGTTACTTGCTACGTCACTGATAATAATAGAGTCAGACCACGTTAGGGACGAACCGCTCCTCGTCTTTCGATTTTCCGTCCCTCCTTCTCCCCTCCATCTTGTAGAAGATCGATTTCAATAACGATATAATTTCTATGGATCAGAGAGATACAAGTTGCGCGTCTATTGGATTAGGATATTTGTCATCGATACTGAGAGCTTGTAATAATTATTAATTTACCAATGCGCGTATTTCGTTGTGTATCCAACTGGAAATTAACTTGTATCGTATTAACGAGTTATATATATATATATGTGTATATATATATATATATATATGTGTGTGTGTGTAGTTAAATAGTTAATAAGCTGGATTTATAATACAATACAATAGAATGCGACTATATAGATTTTACGAATTCGATGATAATTGAATTATCTTGGATAATTATCTATTCGGATCTCTACGCGTATTATTGAATTAATAGTTGTTATCGTAAAAATTTAAATTATTTCCTATATTAATTTTCATAAAACATAATGCGACGACATTCGGATACCGAAACGTAGAAACGAAAACTAGCTGGAACGGAAAGGTATAACCGAGGTGGTGCGAATGTATCGTGAGTTCGCTTTGAAACTTCGGGAGAGGACTGAAATGCAGAGAGAGAGAGAGAGAGAAACTTTGACACGGTTGCACGCGCGGTTCATGGGAAATTAGTAACATCAGCCTCACCATTTTAACCTTTGCCATTGCTGATTACGACTGCCAAAGGACGTCTAAATACCGTAAATGTAGATAGATATGTATACGCGTATATGTATTCGTACGCGTATGTGTTTGTACGGATATACGTATATATGCAAATGCAAGTGATATATATATATATATATATATATATATATATATATATATACACCTCGCGTAGATTCGAAGAGTACTCACTCGTTTTGGCCCTCGTTTACGAAACTCCCTCCATAATAATTGCACGAGCTCGTCGAATCGGTCTTTTGTAAAATCGTAGCTCTCCCCCATACGACGAGAAACGACAAAGCGGGATGCGGAAATACAATCAGCGCGTTGCACCGAAACTTCGGCGCCGCTTTCTAGCTCTAGAATATGGTTTAAATTCGGTCCTGAAACTTTATTGGTATAAGGGGTTTTTGGTTTATGGCGAGAGAAACGACGAATATACGTTATTACGGAATAAATTAATTAATACGTACGACGTACGCGAATGTTCCGACGGAATCGTTTCGAATGTATCGACCCGTGACATAGATCGATATTGATTTTAACTTGTTTAAGGACACGACGAAGGTTTTAAATAACGTCGATCGGTCAAAAGATATATATATCAAAAGTAATTTTAATATTTTTCTTATGACAAAAAAATCCTTGTCACGCGTCGATGATAGAGTTCGAATACCGTATGTTTTATTAAATAAATTCTTTTCAAATTCCAACGATGTTTCAAAGAGAGATTTTAAGATCAAATTTCTTTTCATCTCCGGCCCCTCTCCCCGTCTCCGCACTACCTCCCTCCCTCCCCCCCCAGTCTACGAGTGTTAAGGTTCCAATAAGAGAAAATTTATAAGATCGACACTTGTATGATCCGATGCATCATATCGATATTGTTATACCTATACTACGTATACCTGGCTACGTACGTACGGGAAGTATCGATATCGAGGAAATATCGATATCAACGTCCTCCTTCTCTCTCTCTCTCTCTCGTGAAGTATTGTATTATGGAATACGAGAAAAGATCTCTGTCTTCGATGTAGATACGTAGAAGATATCGTAATAAAACTTGTAAAGTGTTTGAAGCTATACGAATAAGGAGGATCGAAGCAATACTTTTCAATTTTTCTCTCTTTCGCTTTATCAAAGTCGTCATTGTCTTTGTGTTACTATATATATATATATATATATATATATATATATATATATATATATATCCTATCATTTTGAAACTCCATGGCAACGTGGAAATTCGTAGTTAGAGGTAAGAACGATGATTATCCGTTCGCATTAATTCAATTTCTTTTTCTTTATCTCTTGTTCTCTTTATCCTCATTGGATGGTGACACGCGAGCTATCGCGTTCGTAGAAAATGGGATCGACCTCAACGAGTAAATCGTGACGAAGGTGTTCGCTTTTCGAAGAGGATCGTCGATCTCGTCGGACCGAAGGAGACATTAAGAGGGCAGCCAGAACGATAAATCATGCGGCTTTCAGAAACGGCTAGGAAGCTCGACAGAAAACGTCCGTCGCATTTTTCCACAAAATTGCACGGAATAAAAAATATAATAATAACGATAACAATAACGATAACAATAACGAAACTAAAGAAGAAATAAGGAAGGAGAAGGAAAGAAAAGGAGGGAAGAGAGTGACGTTCAGAGAGAGAGAGAGAGAGAGAGAGAGAATAAAAAACATTTAGCTCGAGTTTAAATGTTTCCCCTTTGTGTATTCACTTAAACGAGTTATGAGTGTCTACCTTCGCGAATAGCTAACCAAAAGCGAGTAAGCGTGTGAGCGAATGAATGAGAAAGAGAGAGAGAGAGAGAGAGAGAAAGAAAGAAAGAAATAGAGAGTAAAAGAAATGACTTACGGCGAGCTGTCCTGACAGTTTCTCCTTCCTTTTGAAATTCCCGCTTGCAAGGTGTCCGGATATAATCGGAGCTTGCTCTCTTGGAAATTTTCCGACGCTTTTGACCTTTATCCTCTTCCATCTTTTCTTATTTTGCTTTTCCTTCTTCTTATTCTTCTTCTTCTTCTTCTTCTTCTTCTTCTCCTTCTTATTTCCTTATAACACCACTACTAGAATTTTCGTTAGATATGTCTGAATTATGTCGTGACTAGCTTTGAAAACGTAAGGGTATGCTAATCCAACGATGTTATCTTTTCTCTCTCCTCCCTTCGAACTAGGAGAAGATGTTTTCTTCCCTTTTTCTATCTCTTTATTCCTATTTCAAGATATTTCCATGATTCATACCATGGGTATGATCATTCGATACGATCGATCAAGGACACAGTAGAAATAATAACGCTAAAGGGAAAAAAAGAAATCATTTTGCTCGAAACATTGACTCGTACTATTTGCGAGTCAATTTTTTTTTCCTTTTTCTTCTTTCTTTTTTTTTTTTTTTTTTTTTTCAATCATTAGGACACATTTACGATCGTTAGCATTCAATGTAGAATACGTCATTCAAACGTTTTTATTATATTACGTCGTAATTTATAAACGTCATTTGAAATAGGAAGAATAGTAATCGCATTGGCGTGGTTTGTTTTGTGATTATTCGTTGATAATATAGTATGAATGAATGAATGAATGAATGTATGACGAATTAATAAGTTCGCTTTTGGGGTTAAATATTCGGTAAGGCGGAAATAATTTAAGAAACGGAAGTAAAATGGGCGAGAAGGACGGGCCTTGAGGGTCGTTCTACCGAAACGGGTCGACGTTATATTTGAGAGAATTTCGATGTCACCGGGCAATATTCTTCAAGATCCAATCTCGTCCTGGTGTTCCTCTTTGAGAAAGTCAGGACAAAGTCCGCAGTCATGTATAAAAGGATCTCATCGTTCGGTAAGAAAAGATCGGATGAAAGAGCGACGTAGTTGTAGCAAGGAGATCGATCGATTCTTGAATGCCAAGGTCGTGGATTGCGATTTTCTTTGAAAGTCGCGTTAATCGTCGCGATTTCGTTTAACGTGACCGAATATTCGTCAAGTGTGCGATCAAACGTACGATTTAATAAATCGAACCGGTTCCTCGATGATTCTCTTTATTCGTATTCAATTCTTTTTTTTTTGTTTTGTTTTGTTTTGTCTTCACCTACTTTCGCGCGTGTGCAATTTCATTGAGGAGAAATAATAATTGCCGACATTACGGATAGTTCTATGGGACCGTAAAAATTGTGTAGAAATTTAACCTGGCATTATTCATGAGAAACATTGTAAACAAATGTTACAAGTAATAGCTAGATACTTGATTACTATCTAACTATTCAAAGTACTACGAATTTGGCTCTTTGATCTTGGCAAAGATCCATTAAATATATAGATAAGGGGAAGGGAGAGAAATGAGGAAGAGAGAGAGAGAGAAGGAAGTAACGAAGGGAGAAGGAAGTAGAGGAAAGGTGGGGCCGCCCTCTCGAAGTCCGTTTAATCCTTCGAAATCACAGCACGCGTCCTTCCCCAGTGGCTCATTTCACAGTCAAATTCACTTGGTAGACGTCATTTCTATTTCAGTGTTCCACCAGCAACGTCGTTTTACCCTTACGTTCTCCTCGTGTTATATCCACCTACTCCTAATTCGTCCTCCTCGTAGTCCTCGTGTTATTACTTGCGTCTCGCATTAACGACGTTAATTATTCGCGAAATACTGGCAGAGCGTAGTCGCGTCGTATCAGTTCCACCTACCGAGCGCTTGGTTTCGTTGGGAGCGCGTTGTAACGAAGATTTATCCTTTTCCCGATTAAAGCTTCTACCCGCTCCCCCTCTCACTCCCACCTCCCTCCCTCTCTCTCTCTCTCTCTCTCTCTCTATCTATCTCTCTCTGTTGTAAACCATTAAAGCAATGGTTGGATTCGAGAGAGAGAGAGAGAGAGAGAGAGAGAGAGAGTCCGTTCTACGCCTTTTAAATCCGTGCCGTCCATTAAAGGCGTCTGCGAATTAACGTAGCACACTCAGATTTATTATCGCTTAACGACTTAACTGTGTGTATATATATATATATATATATATATATACATATATATGTACATGTGTCTATATGTATCATTTTATATGCAACGCGTTCCTATAAAATTCATCGCAAGCGTAAAGGCAATATTAAAACGTTGGACGGAGGATATTGGAACTTTTTATTCGATTATTCATTTAACGTGACATAACTCTGTGCCGTGGTTCTGCGATGTTTCTTTTTTTCTTTTAGCCGAAGATATAAACTATTCGTTGGAACCCGTGACGGTATTATAATCGTTGCCTTCTTACACGTTCTCCAACGTCGCCGGATTAGTTTTCTTACGTCAGAATGTGATTAGAAAGATAAGGGGAGCGAGTAGGATCGGGTATTACGCGTCATGACTTTTGAATGATTAAGACCGTAATCTGATTTGTCGAAGCTGGAATACTCATTTTTCCTTTTTATATTTCGTCTCGTGTCACGGTTTAGAAATTGAAAATAATTTTTACGTTGCAAAAAGGTGGAAAAACGAAAGCAAGAAAAAGAAAAGTAGAACGAGGGAAGAAAGTAGAGAAAGGAAAATGATAGATAGATATATTCATTCCTCGATCGTAGGATAGGATTAAATTTTGTAAGGTAGCGGAGTTTAACGTCGATCTTGATCAACGGGGTGGGAGGGAGGGGAGGGGAAAAAAGTTCCTTTTGATCAACGACGATCATTTGCGGACGTTCGATTAAAAGATCCATCGTCCCTTTTGATTCTACGAATTCCGTGGAGAGAATATTCGATAGGTTCGATCGATAAATTACAATGCGATTATGAAAACGATTAAAGCTCTGGTTATCGTAATTTTCGTCGTGGAAAGGTATATAGGGTGGGTATATCCTCCGATCTAGGTATAAATCACGATCGAGTCGAAGCACTAAACGTGATAATGTAGTTACCGAGGTATATACCATGACGCATCGATCGTACCGATATGAGCCGTCGGCTTACCTCGACGTCTACGAGCATTCTCAGTCAGCAGTACGAACAGAAAATATATCCCTATCGAATCGACGCTCAAACGTTCTCCGTTCGACGCTAACTGATCGTCGTACGATCGATCGATTACGTTCCGAAATTAATGTTACGCTATATGGACGTTTATCGTGGGGAGGGAGGACGAGTAGGTACGAATTTCAATTCGTTTTCTCGATCTCCATATATCTCCTCTCGGTATTTATATAAAATCGAACGGAATAAATTAAATTACCTGAAATAACAATTTCCCGTGAAAAATGAACCCGAAGATGGATTGGCATTCGAAGGCAAATAATTCACAAACTACGTACTTCGCTTTTCGTGACATTTAACGTGTTTTTCTTTTTTTTTTTTTTTTTTTTCTTTTTCATAATTCAGAACGCGCAATGATTTATTTCCAACAACTTTGTGACGTTCTCTCTTTGTTCTTTTTTCCTATATATATATATATATATATATATATATGTATATGTTTGTTCGGTAATGTTTTTCTTAAAAGGTATCTTGTCGTTTTATCAGGACATTTTGCCCTCGTTCTTCCATCGTCGCATATACCGTCCCTTACCTCGTTATCGTTGCATACGCTACGAAAATTATTCACTGAACGAGGAATATTCGATAAGGGTTGAGCGCTCTCTTTTCGGTACGGTCATGTCGCTCTCGTCGATCAAATAACAACAAGCCCTGCGGCTCTCATGAAGGAGACGCCGTTACGACCTTCGTCAAAGTTGCTCGGCGCACCGCAACCGCGTTTCCTCTTCGCAAAATCGTAATTGAATTCGACAATAACCAGACCGCGGCTTGCCACGTGGAGAGGATGTCACGATGAGACAGAGAAAACGAGACCGGGCGAAAGAGAGATAGAAAGAGAGAGAGAGAGAGAGAGAGGGAAACGGAGAAGAGAGAAGGAAGCAAAAGAAGCTCTCTAGAGCTTGATAGAGGTGTAGAGAAAGTGAGAGAGACATATAAAAAGGGTTGCTTCTCTTTCTCGTAATACGTTTAATCTTAACGACGAGAAATTCGTTGTGCCGCAAAGCGGCCGCGTTACGCGCCCACACACGGACGTACTTGGAATAAAGTTAAGTTTCGTTTCGCCTTTGTAACTCAACGTCGAAGAAGAGAGAGAGAGAGAGAGAGAGAGAGAGAGGGATAGAGGAGTCTTTATAATCGTATTGCTCATTTGAGACATTAACAGCACAGAAAGAGAGTGAGTGGTCGTCTAATTCAAGCTAGAAACTAAAATCGTCATGTAGATGCAAACCGTTCATATTTTTGTATATTTTGTAAAATATCTTCTATTCAGGGGAAAAATAGAAAAAGAGAGAGAGAGAGAAAGACATTCTAGAATCTTTTGTATTTCACTAGCTTGCATCTTGACTCGCGGAATGTCGATTTCCTTGTAATAATCGATCAAGCTCGGTTCTTTCTTTAAAAGAACTTCGATATCTCAGATCTTTGTTCCAATTTCTCTTTCACCGATCGAGAGGGTAATATTCTTTTCAAAGAGGTAGAGAGAGAGAGAGAGAGAGAGAGAGAGAGAGTGGAATGGAGATGGGGTGAGAAGATATAAGGTATACTTGTATACGTTCTTTGGTGTAAGTCAAGCACGTTACCAAATGCTTATACGATCAGAAGATCGAACAAATCTTTTGCGATCGTAAGCTCCACGCTGTTTTATAAATAAATGGAAGAAATTTCTTGTAATAAATTATTACGGTGGCTCGTGTGCCGTAAAGAGAGAGAGAGAGAGAGAGAGAGAGGGAAAGAGTTTGAAACGCGAGAAGAGACATTGCCGTAGTTGTGCTCCCCGCTCGAAGGGTTTAATATTAAGGGCACATTTCGGGGAGTAGTCCTCTCTCTCTCTCTCTCTCTCTCTCTCTCTCTCTCTCTCTCTCTCTCTTATCCTCTTGCTTACTCTATACATGGCTACGCCCGTTCGTGACCCGATTTTCGTCGATAACGGCCGTTGCTGCACACCGATGTCTACATAATTCACAGAGCGAACGAAGTCGTCCGAGCCATCGCTTTCAGCCAATACAGGAGAGTTGCCTTGACACTTTAATCCACCGCGATCCTACGAATGTACTTCCGGATATTTGAATTGCTAATTCGTAGATCGAGTCGATCTTTCCGGTGAGAAGGCGAGAAATTTACTCCCTCGACGTCCTCAAAAATCCTCTTCTCTCTCTCACCCTCCTCCTCCTCCTCCTCCTCCTCCCCCCCCCTCTCCCGCCCTCTCTAATGTTCCTTTCTTTTTCTTTTTGTCACAACGTTAACGCGTAATATAACGACGCTAAGGATCCATCCGTTTGTTCCAACTTGTTATTACATTTAAATCGGCTTTTGTTTCGGTGCGTTAAAACGTCGATACGGTATTATACACGTAGAATACGTTAAAGGGTTCCCATTTATTTAATGATAATAATCCTTTTGTTAGATTCTGATTTATCATCGGTCAGATGGATATACATAGGAGATACGAAATGATTTCACCTCTCATTTCACGCGAGCGAAACACTAGCGACGTTTCTCGCACTTTAATCCGCGTCGTGTTACCATTGACGATAATTAGTCTAAGTCAAGTTTATGTAACCCACGATAAAGGGGCCCTAGAACGCGCGATTTGATTAATTGCATTCCGCTGACGGTTAGATATATCGTACGAGCCGACGTATGTCGTGCTATTCCGCAATAATAATTGTTACGTCTTGTCCTTATTCAATACGCTTTGTTCATTGATCGTTTTCTATTAAAACATTTTGATTCGTATCTCTTGGCAAGATGAGAAATAGAAATATAGATGGATGGATGGATGGATGGATAACCGTAGAGCGAGAGAGAGGGAGGGAGAGAAAGAGGAGAGAGAGAGAGAGAGAGAGAGTGAGAGAAAGAGGGAAGGAGAGAGAGAGAGAGAGAGAGAGAGAGAGAGAGAAGACAGGACGATGCTTTTCCTATTACGGAAAGTGAGACGAAGTTCCAGAGAGTTGAATAGCAATTATGCAAAGTACGTTCTTTGAAACGATTTGCCAAGTTCGTTTATTACCTGAGTTATCAAAAAACAAAAAGATGAGAAAGGAGAGGAACGAAACGAGACAGTTTTATGAAGTAATAAATCATCGTGAATCGTTCTTCCTAATGCCATTCAAACTCAGTTTCTCTTATCGAAGTTTATCATCTGCAAAATCCTAGGCAGGATATAGCTAGGGGCATAGAATCATTTGAATAACTTAATGTTCTACTTAATCCGATAACGACGATAGTAGACGTAACGACGTATTGTCAACGATGTAACTTCGAATAACAGTCGTTATTATAGTAAACACATAAAACATAAATCCGCAAATGCACGAACCCATGCACGTGGTCAAACGAAAGGGTCTCTCTTGTATTTCTATTAAATTACTTTCCAACGTACGAGATCGGATCGGTTTTTTAATTACTTTCATTTCTCCGTACATTACGTATCGTATATCGACACGTTCTTAAATCGATTATTTAAAAAACGATGGGTTACATGCAATGAGCGTTCGATTATATTATATTTAAACGGAACACTTTAAAACGGTCAATGAAAATTTTATTCCAACGTTAAAGCTCCCTTTCATTTGCATCCTCTCTGTTACTTTTAAACGTTACGATCCTTTCTCACTTTTTCTTTTTCTCCAATTTTCCTTCGTCTCTTTCTTTTTTTTCTCCTCTCTCGCTCCCCCTCCCCCATCTCTCTCTCTCTCTCTCTCTCTCTCTCTCTTTCTATTTTCTTTTATTTTCTTTTATTTCGCGGACACATCCTTAAAGAAATAAGCTTCGGAAAACGCAAGATCCACTTACGAAGAACCGTACTCTGTAGAATCGGAGATAGAAGTCGACACGTAATAGTGTCCACGTTTGCCATTTCCATTTTTCCACAAACTCGGGTAGGAATCGAGCGAAAATGCATCCATGCAGACACTTCAACAATCTCTGGACATCGTTGAAACAAGCAGGTTTAAATTTTTCGTCGGGCTCGAGCCAATTCAATCTGCACGACTAAAATTACCCCCGTACTCTTTTACCATTTCGTTATGTTTTAAACAATAACTTTTCTTTCATTAATAAATGAATGGTCAACGTCGAAAATATACGTATTGATGTGATGTCGATCGAGAACGTATTGTTGAAAAAAGTATTAATAAACTTTTAACGCAAAAGACCATTTTATTACTATAGACTCGTTTTTCAGTTTTCATCGCACGCACATACATACATATATACATACATACATATATATGTATATTTCAATTAATTCACTTCCTGTTACTTTCTTCTGCTTTATGATTTTATAAATCTGTAGATGTTCTGCTATAACATTGGTAGGAGGGGGTTTCTTTCTTTTTTTTTTTTTTTTTTTTTTTTTTATGGAATAATATCAAAATGAATGTTGTAGCTTTCATCAGAAATGAATACGAATTGTAAAGCCCCTGTACGGTATTTTATTTTAATTTTTTTTTTTTTGGCATTCGTTCGAGAAGATTGCGTTGATCGGACAACGGATTTTTATCGAACCGATCGATATGTAGGTGGCGATAGATAGGACGATCCGTAATCGAACGAACGCGGAAAGTTTCGTAGGAAAGAGAATGTAGGTAGATGGAAGGAAAAATCACAAAAGCCATCCGTACGAGGAAACGAAGAATACGATCGACAACGGGCGTCAATTAGAGCGTGAAAAGATTTGTGTACTTCGATATGGAGAGGAAAAAAAGTATTGTAAACGTCATGAGGAACGATCGAAGTGTGCACCTCAACGTAGGCGAACGGAAAAGGGAAAAACGAGAAGGTAGAAAAAAACGATGGGTTGCGAACGAGGCTGAGCGCCAATAATGCGTCCTCGTTCTCGCACCTCCTATATACTATAATACCATCGAGTCCAAAGCGAGACTTTAGAATTCACAACGCGAGATTATTCGAATAGAAATGGAATTAATTAGTTTCGTGAATTCGCGAGGCCCGATATGTGTTGCCCGCCAAATTTCAAAGATTAGTTTTCGAATTTCGACGTAAGTCAGTTCGATTGGTTCGATATTGTTGTTATCGAAGCAATTAACTCGAGTTTAATTACAGAATGATAATCCGACTGTATTTACTTTGCATGGCACGTTTTATCGACGAAATTATCGTATCACGGGTGGGGTGGGGGGTATATCCAAACGAAATGATTGAAAACTTTTAATTCCATTTAAGTGCCTTAACTACGATTATCGTTTCCCTCCCTTTAATAACACGGATATTTCTATCAAATCGCGAAGGATATAATCGGTTGATACCGGTCGTAGAATTTATTGTTACGTTTCCACCGGTGAACTTTTACTTCTTTTTTCATTTTTTTTTTTTTTTTTTTCTACCACGAACCATTAATTATTACTTTCTGCTAAATGTCTTGGAGAAGGGAAAACTTTTAGAGGGAGGAGTCTTTCGTTTTCCTTTTCTATGATGGAGATCGGACTATTCTGCTTTTGGTAGCGAGCCCGGAACGTGGCTTGGGACGACTGAAATTCGGTGACCGAAACGAGAGACGACGATTTCTTCTATCCTCGAGGTTTCTTCTTTCTCTTCTCCTTTTTTTCTCTCTCTCTCTCTCTCTCTCTCTCTCTCTTTCTCTTACAGAAGAGGTAAAGAAGCGTTAAAAAATGTTCCACCGTCCGATTCGATTCGTATGAAACGATGCGTTACAGACGAGAATAGTAGGAGAAAATACGATTTAACGTGGCGTGGTTCTGGTGTAAAGTATAAATATAAAGGGAGAAAGAGAGATAGATAGATAGATAGAGAAAGAGAGAGAGAAAGAGAGAGAGAGAGAGAGAGAACCGACAGTTACGGTACCAACCGTGAGCCCGGAAATATGCTTGACGTTAGTATATTTACAGATAGTTATGTTGTAAATATCCTGCATATACTTGTCATATATACTGAGTTTTCAGAGTAAAGAGATAGAAAGTAGATAGATCGAGAGAGAGAGAGAGAGAGAGAGAGAGAGAGAGAGAGAGAGAGAGAGAGACTATCAATTTACTACGTCGTTTAATTCTCGCGCGAGTCGACGAGAAAGATGTTTCAGTTAAATGAGAAAACGCTTCGGCCGGATTTGGCTTTCAATTTATAAAGTGGAAATACTCATCGTACGTTCCACGTCGTAATGTCTCCTTGGGGCTTATTAAAAGCGAATAAGCGGTGTTACGTGAAACACGCTTCGTAAGTAGATATTGTATGTACTTGCTACATATATATTGGTATGTATGTATGTATCTACGTGTATGTATATATATATATATATACAAAGTTTCTATTTAAGGAAAGTTATTTTCGTATTTTCCATCTTTGCCGTGAAATATCGATAAGATATCGTACTCGTTCTTTGTATTTTCGTTGAATTAATTCACCCTTCGAATGCATCATTATACTTGAAATTCCATTCTTTACGGCCATTAATTACTCGCTTTGATTCGATGAAACATTAAAATTGTATTTAGAATCGGTCCGGAAAGTTTAAGGAAACGAAGGTACCGAACGAAGATCGTTCACCCTTCTCAAAGGAATAATGTGATTTCTTTTAAGGGCGATTAAGCAACGAATGAGACGTACAAATTGATTATCGTTTAATATTCGTAACTAGGGTAACGTTGTCTTGAAAAGGTTCTTCTTTGTTATAGAGAGAAAGAGAAAGAGAGAGAAAATTTCCGACATATTTCTACCCTATTCTCGCTATTTGGCAACATTCCTGGTATTCCGAATTTTAGTAAGGATTGATCAGGTCGACGAAAACCAGACGAAAGCGAATCTGCGGTCTCGTCGTTTCCGATTACCGCGCCTATTTCCAATCTACTCCTTTCGTTTCACCAAAGTGCGACAAGCTCTGATAATAACGTTCGAACTACGATATTTCGTAGTTCACTTTTACACGATTTCTCTCTCTCTCTCTCTCTCTTACTCTTTTCATTTTTCTCTATTTCTTTTTCTCCCTTTCCCTTTTTCTCGTACCACCATCGTACATTTTATAGTCCGTAAGCTTTCCTCGGAAAACATATTTCACAGCTTTCCAGCTTCAAATCCATTTGCAAATCTCTTCTTTTTTTTTGCTTTTTTTATTTTTTTATTTTTTTTCTTTCTTTCTTTCGTTTGCACGGACTCGTAGCGACGAAATTTTCACCCGTCTATTCGCTTTTGGCTAAGGAAGTCATCGAAGTCATTTTCTATTTGCAAACGATTACTCCTTTAAAGTAAGAAATTTCTAATTTTCAATTTCCCGAAAATCTATAGCTATTTAAAGGTATCGTTGAATGTATCGGGTGTATCATTTCGTTGCACGTATATCGTTTTGATGGATATACGTCCGTCCAACGTTTCACATCAAAATAAATTTCTTTCTTTCTCTCTTTTTTTTTTTCAGATGTTCGAGGGATCCTTTATTAATCGGAATGGAATGCTCCATTCTTCTTCTTCTTCTTCTTCTTCTTCTTCTACTTCTTCATCTCCTTAAGTTTCTTGCTAGAGAATGGCAACACATTAGTTTCAAAACAAAAAGGAAAATAAAAGTTAGGTGATCGTAACGAGCCGGGACTGAGTCAGGACAGAAATGAAACGTCGTTTCCGACGTTCGAAAGAACAGAAAAAAAAAAAACCAAAGAAAAAACCAAAAAATAAAAGGAAAATAAAAAACGAAAGCAAAGGGAGTCGAGTCAAAACAAAACAAAACAAAACAAAACAGAACAAAACAAAACAGAACGAAGGGAAGGGAAGGGAAAGGAAGGGTAGGGAGAAGGAAAGAAAACAAGAGGAGGAAAGAAAACAAAAAGAGAAGAAAAAGGGAGAAAGGTACACGTACTTTAGTTATATACCGTAGGTACTACTACTACGGTCTGGCAGGCCACTCACCGAGACAAACGTTTTTATTAGGAAAAATCAGGAGGCGAGACGAAATCTAGGACCGAGCGCGTGCGCGCTTTGCGCACATAGACGAAGGAGGGTTGAGGATTGAGGGTTGAGGGTTGAAGGGTTGGAAAAGGTTGAGGAGTAGGGGTTTGGCGCCCGGTGGCGCCCCCCACTCGTCGCTCGGCACCCTTCCACTTTTGGCTCGCGGCGCGCACGCCGACGACGCCGCCGACGACGCCGACGACGCCGCCGCCGACGCCGCCGTCGCCGCGACGGCAGGGTTGGGCTGTTGTCGGAAGGGTGGAGGTGTCAGGCGCCAGTCGCTACGCGGACGCTGAGCTCGGGATTTCCCTCGTCCTCGCGATATAGAGCTCTATTTTCAGTATCTATCTATCTATCTATCTATCTATCTATCTATCTATTTCTCCTTCTCTCTCTCTCTCTAGATATATATATATATATATATATATATATATATATATATATATCTTTCTCTATTTTGCTCTTTCCACCTCCTTCCGTCCCAACCGAAAGCAGTGCGTTTGAATGCGCGCGCGCTCCCTACCTCCCTCCCACCCACCCACCCCTCCCTCTACGTTTTCACCCACTCCGTTCCATATCTTCGTTCCTCCTTTCCTCCCATTTCTTCTTCCCCTCTTCTTCTTGTTGTTGTTCATTTCCCTCGCGCCACCCTTCCCCTTCGCTCCCCCTTTTCTTTCGTTTTCGTTACGATTCCATCGGCGAAGCGACCTTATGCATGCGTCGCCTCTCCTTCTATTTTTTTCTTTCTTCTTTCCAATCGACAATCGTAGAAACGGAATATACACCCCTCGAAAATATCATTCAACCCGGACTAAAACCCTCCTACCGTCGCGTACACCCTGGCGTTGTTGCCCAGCTTGATTCGTCCTGGTCGTAGGGCGAGAAGGAGGGTCGTAAGGAACGAGACACCGAGAGAGAGAGAGAGAGAGAGAGAGAGAGAGAGAGAGAGAGAGAGAGAGAGAGAGAGAGAGAGAGAGAGACGGAGAATCGAGTTATAGGAGGGGAACCGAGGGAGAGATAGGGAGAGGGAGAGAGTAAGGGGTTGGGTGGTGGGGGAGGATCGTAAGTTCGCGAGAGTTCAGTAGAACGCGTGTGATCGAGAGTCGCGGTCGCGCGGGACATATTCCCCATTTTATATTTCTTATTTCGTGTTTGCGCGTGCCAATATTTTGTATGAAAGTGATGATAACAGGAGGGTTCCATTCTTCGAGGTTCGTGAATGGATAGAGTGATCGATTAAGATTCGAAAGTACGGTATAACACATCGGTGTGGTGGTTACGAGAGAGGATAAAGAGGGAGCTGTACGAAGAAAGAGAAAGAGAAAGATAAAGAGAGACAGAGACAGAGGGTGAGTGAGGTGGTGGAGGAAGAGGAGGAATAGGAGGAGGGGGAGGAGGATGATCATGGAGAAGAATGGATCGAGATTGTGATGTTATTCGCGAGGGGTAAGTGTGTACGTGCGCGTACGTGTGCCTCTGTTTGTGCATGTGTCTTATTTTTCGTGGTGGTTTCGTCGGTGCTTACACGCGTGTATATATATATATATATATATATATATATATATATATATATATGTATATATATATATATATGTATATGTATATATATATATATATATGTATATGTATGTATATACACTTATACACACACACGCACATATATATAGTATATATCGAGTGAGAATCGTTTTGCGAGAGAGAGTTTCTTCCTCGTCCACTTCAAAGGAGACGCCACGAACACAGGAATTTCGAGGACTACAAGGACTATTCGTCCTTTCACATCACAAGTGCTTCTCGAATACGATCGAGAAACGGGATAATCGAATTCGTTTCGACGGTGACGTCACATCCCTCGATGCCGTGACTATACGTGGTTAGACGAACTACGTAAACCCTCATATCCGTTCGAAAAAGACAGTGAGAACGATTGTTTTCCTTGATTGAAAGAAAGTATGAAAAAAGATAAAGAGAGAAAAAAATTAACAAAAGAAAGAAAAGGAAAGAAAATAAAAAGAAAAGAAAAGATTGTACCCAACGTAGAAAAATATCGAAAAGGGATCGAGTTTCCGAATCTCTCGTCACGGCTTTTTCTCCCAAGTCAAACTTTTTCAACGAGAAATGATATTACAATATTTTACTCGCTGACCATCGTACCCTCTTTATTTTCTTTTTTGTTCTTCTTAGAATCCCTCTCTCTCTCTTTGTAGACATTTTTCTTACTCTCCTTTTTTCCACCCTTCCCTTTTCTTTTCAAAATGTGTATAGAAGACAAGGGAGAAGTCGGGTGTCCTTTAAAAATCTTTTCCCTCTTTCACCCTCTCTCTCTCTCTCTCTATATATATATATATATATCTTTCTTTTTCTCTCGAACGTTTTCTTCCACGTAATCGGTTGTGATCGCGCGTGAAAGGACGGATCTCTTCCCGGATTGGTTTACCTATAGCTTCATCTTTGTCTCTCTCTCTCTCTCTCTCTTTCTTTCTTATTCTCTTTTTATATCTTTTTCTTTATTTCTTTCTCTCTCTCTCTCTTTCTATCTTTTTCTATCTTTTTCTTTATCTATCTCTCTCTGTCTCTCTCGATCTCTGAATGGCGCGGAAAGCAGTGAAGAGGGCGGTCGATTAAATGAAATTAATGGTTCTGGCACGACGGTGACGGGCACGATCCAGCTTGGGCAATTAAACGACGGACACGGAGCCTCGCGAGAGGAACTTCCCGAGATATATCTGTCCACTATTCCTTTTTCGAGAAGCGATACGATAGATCGGCACTCCCCGAAATAACATTTTCTTCTATCGCCTCGTTCGACGATAATTTAGAAGGACGTGTGGATTTCGTAACGTGCAATATCTTTCTTTTTTTTCTCTCTCTTTCTCTCTCTCTCTCTCTCTCTCTCTCTCTCTCTCTCTCTGTTTCTATCTTTCTATCTTTCCTTTCCTCGATTAGGATAAATCATGGACGGAATCATAAGACGAGTATATTTTCATCGTTACATTCATCGTTACCGTCCTCTCATTACATTCCCCTGTTAAAATAATAACGTTCCTTTCGAATGCAACTCTTGCAAATTACGATTTGAAACGTCGTTATATATACTCGTACTTGTACAGCTCGTTGACGAATTATGAAACACTTTGACAACATTTATGGTTTGCGTTTATCATTGTTGACTCGCGCGAAACGTTTACTTCAACTCACTCCTACAAATTTCCCTACAAATATTTAATCATTTAATACGATATTAAATTTGTTTCGTTTGTTTCTGTTTCCTTTTTTGTGGTTATACATACACACATATATATATATATATATATATATATATATATATATATAAACACACACACACACACTTCATTACGTTCGAAATTGAATTTGTCATATTTTCCTTTCTTTGGTGGGCACCGACAGAAAAATATTATCATTTGATTTCGAGTGCTTTCCACCTTTAAGCGAGACGATATCAAACGAATTTAATTCGACTCCGTTGCGCGTTTCTTTTTCGATGCCTCGAACACGCGTACTCTCGATAAGCGACACTCGTTATTTTCCTATTTGAACGCGAACGAATGCAATATCATGTATGCGTTTAGCGTATCCGTCGTTCATAAATCCGACCGATAGAATAAACTGATTTGTCGATTTTTCTTCGATCGTACGTGTTTAACACCGATCAGCAAGACGGTGGGTAGGAGAAATAGGGACGCGTGGCAATCGTCGTTGGGATATAAATTTAATTCCGAAACAGCGCGAAGTTGGTTTAAATCTCTTATTTCGAACCGTGGGAGTGCCACCCTCTCAACATGTGCCCATTAAATCCGCAGCTTCGAGTAATAAAACTTTTTACTACGCGTAACCACGTAGAACTTACATGGATACGCTCGACCGTGTTGATTCAAATGGAAAAGGGAAAGAAAGAGAAACAAAAACAAAAAAAAAAAGAAAAAAGAAAGGGAAAGAATATAGATCGTTGGCGAGGGAGGGGGGGAGGAGGATAAAAGTAATGGGTTAAGAGAAAAGAAGAAAAGCAAGAATTTTTTCGTTCCTCTACCACCGTAATCCTCGATAAACATTCGATTCACGGTTTTTTATACAAGTTCTAAGTTCCCTCTTCTTTTCCATTCCCCCACCCCACCCCCGTTTCTCTTGTTTTCTTTTTATCCCTTTTCCTTCTTATTCTTTTTGTTTTTTTTTTTTTTTTGCTTTTTTTTTTTTTTTTATCAAACCTCAAAAAGCCTCGCATACTTGAACGAAAAAGTTCGGACTGGCTCTGCGGCTTCGAAGGTCGAATCGAAGTATCCATCCCGTCGAATTTACTTTCTACCACAAAACGAAAAGTAGTGTATCTCCTATTCCTTTGGTGGCCCTTTTGCCCACCCTTTAAAAGTAACTCGTTGAGTTTCGTTTTCGTCTTTCGCCGTTTCGTTAAGCCGTTCGACGGTATTCGCAATGAAGCGAGGTAGAGGAAGATGGAAATAGATAGAAAGAGAGAGAGAGAGAGAGAGAGAGAGAGAAAAGGAGGTAGAAAGTCGCGTTCGATCCAATCGTCTTCGATCGTACCGATGTAAACCCGTGCTCTCCACGGGAGAGATACGAGCGTGTTTCCCCTTTTCGTATCTTTACGACGTACCTTCGAGGAATCGCTCGAGGTCGATTCGAGGAACGCTTAGTGGCGTTCGAACGAATATCATCGGAACAAAGACGATTGACTTTGAGCTCGTAAGATCACTGGACACGCCATTCCGTAATTTCAATTTAATAGTACTATTTCAATTACAATTCGATTTTACTCGAAGTAGATAATTATCATTTCATTTTGTATTTCTAATTTCCATTATCAAGAACGGGTCGTGTTAATACCTTCTTATTGTTTAAAAGAGATCATAATTTTCTTTTTTCTGTTTATTTTTATTTATTTGTTTTCTTTTGTTTATATCGACGATAAGAATAATAACGCCGCAGATGTTTGGATAAAACACACACGCGCATAAATATATGTATTTTTCCTTTTTTCTTTTTTTTTTTTTTTTTCTTTTTTTCTTAATCCGGTCTATTTCCTTGGAAAATCAAGAAGAAGCCAAAAGCTTCGAGAATCCTCGAACTATTTCAATACTTTACGGAGTATCAGATATTTACGAAACCACCGTACTACATCGCGAATATTCGTGTAACGGAGCGAATACTTGGAAAGCCGTAGAGCCTATCACAGAAAATAAAATTTCCCGAGAATAATAACAATTAATAACGATTTTACCTCTCTTTCTCCCTCCCTCTGCCCGCTCATTCGTTCTTTTTCTTTTACGCGATTAAACGCTTCGTTTTTTTTTTTTTTTTTTTTTACTCGGATAAATATCGTCGACGCATTTTATTCCGTTACGTCTTTTCGCTTCGTTTAACAAAAAATAAAGAAAGAAAGTTAAAAAAGAAAATACTAATTAATACTATTAAAGTATATAATTGCAATGAATTTTGTACACCCAAGTAAGTTACATTTCGTCGGTGAGACGATAGATACGACGAAACTCGTCGTTCGTTTCTCTCGACGCGTTCTATTCTCGAAGGAGAAGAATAATTCATCGTACTTTAAAAGTCATCATTGGTTCTTGAAGCTAGGAAGTCGAACGAAAGTATCGCCGATATCGCGAATCTATTTCCGTAAAATAACGCTTTAAAAGAGGCCTCCGGGAGATATGGTTTATCCATGGAAAGAGATACGTCTTAAAGATATTATTCCATAACTATAAAAATCGTTCTGACGGGTTTTCGAAACGTCGAACAAACTCGTATGGATTATGGATTTTCTATTTCCTTCTTTTTGTTCCCTCCCTCCCGCGCACCCCGATTTAATTACAGGTATACATTCGTTTCGACGCGAAAGAAGTTATTTTTTTTTTTCGCGTTTAAGATGATTCGAGATTAAAACTTTGAAAATGGTGGCAGTCGTTTGAGTGATCCTTAGGATTTTCATTAAAACGAAACTTATCCAGTCGTAGAAGTACTTACGGTGATTAAATCATCCACTCTAACGAATTCTATGACGTCAAAGGAATTCACGTGGAGTAGTAATTCGTGCTTACGCATTACTCGCGAGAAGACGATTTTCATCGTGGAACAACGTTGAAACAACTCGGTAAAATTAATTCGGTCGTTTCCACGAGTAAAATTGTACGATTCGATGTGATTCGAAGTGGCAGAGCAATGGACGATTATTCCTAACAATTAATTTCGAGCCTCGAATGCATTCGAAGTTTTGTCATTACGCGTTTCGTCTATATTTCATTCGTACCGACGTATTTGATTTGTTTTCGTAATGGCGATTAATGCAATCAAATGCGAACAAAACGCAATGGTACATGGCAAACTCTGGACATTCTTCTCTCTCTCTCTCTCTCTCTCTCTCTCTCTCTCTTCCTTTTTCTTTTCTTTCTTCTTTTTTTTATTTTCTATTCAACGGAGTCTCGCCAGCTTATACTTTTTATACCACACGGAATCGTAATCGAGAGCATCGTAATTGCTTCTCAATAAAGAAGCTTTTTTAATGAAATAATTAATGAAGTTATCGTACGAATGGGTACATTATACAGATTATCGCGAGTTACAGGTAATGAGCTTACAAATGAAATTATTTAGTCGATTAACGTCGAGAAAAGGAAAAAAGTAGAAACTTTATTATTTTTCTTTTGCCACGTAGTATACAACTTCGTTTACTTTTCTGTATTAATTAGTGGCATGAAAGCGGGGCACGCTAAAACCACACCGAGAAATAAGTTCAATCGCGTTATGTTTGGGTCGGCAACTGTAAGTCCACGAGGAGTTTTCTAACTGTGATAATCTCGATTATACCATTATATATATGTATACCACGTAACGTTCATGATTTTCTTCATCTCTATGGCGATTTAGTATCGGCTACGATACTTAAACTTTTCGTTATCATTGTTTTCGATTTGCCTTTTTATCCTTTGCATCGTATTAATATTGTACGACGTATCGTTCGATGCAAAGCGTTAAAAACTTTTAGAAATGTTATTGCTACTCGTTCGTGGTAGTACAAAGGTGCCTCTCGCTTAATGGTCAACCAAACTTTTCTTCCTATTTTTTTTTTTTGTTTTTTTTTGTTTTTTCGACGAGTGAGAAAAAAGAAGATTGAAGGCAGAGGACACTCGAGCGTTCATTTAATACTGGATACGTGGATATCGTGCAAAGATGCAAAGTCAGTCGTGCATTTTCGCAATTCGATAAATTTTTAATTTCGCGACTGACTTTCTCGCTCTTTAAAGAGTTCATCTCGCTGCGAGTTAACCTAGAATGGAAATTTGAAAAATATTGCACGATCTAATATTAGAGGGGAGAAAAAAAAAAAAGAAAAAAAAAAATTATCGTCGTAACTTAGGATCAGATAGGCGTATAAATTTAACCATACTTTTTTTCTTTTTCTTTTTCTTTTTAAATCAAAAATTAACTTCCCTGCATGCGTTAACCTCTCCCCAATGGCGCGATTATTTTACGGGAAAAGTCGACGGAACGTAAACGTCCATCGCAGGATTTTATGTCGTCGTGATAACCACACGTTATCGTATCTGATCCTAGACTTATAAATCTATCCTCGTACCAACATAAATTTTATCATTTACGGGCATCGAAGGCGAGGATCTTGCTTTTCCTGTCTTTCTTCTCCTATTTTTTCTTTGTCCTTATACTGTTTTCTTTATCGACTCCATAAAGAAATACGGTATCTTCTTGCAACCAGATTTTCTTCTTATAAATGTTCCGAATATTTAAGGGGGAATGACATTTTGCGATTACTTGCAAGCGAGTTATACCGTGATTTATGGAATGATCAGGGCGATGTATGCATATATGTACGTAGGTGAATGAATGAATATTTTTAATCGTTGCGAGATTACGACAATTCGAGATGTGCGAGAGATGGGAAAATACATTCGACTCGTTACATCCCTTTTCGCAAATAATGGATTCTCAAAGGGAGAAGATTTTTCCGAAATAAATTCACGAATTTGCATTTTTAACAGGGCAAGAACGGCGCGTGGTTGTCGATCGTGTCTAACGGGCTTAAATGAGATTGTCGTGTAAATAAAAAAGTTGAAAGTTAACTAGAAAAGAATAGGGATGAGTTTCTAGCCGTAGTACGGGAACGGAGCAGCGGATCAGTGTTGGAATGAATTTAAAGAAACGAGAAAAGGTCGAGTCGACTTTTGCGTATGGAAATGTTAAGCAAAGAAAACCGCCACGCTAATGATCCCGAGTCTTCTTATCGGCTTAAATTACAAACTGAAAACGTAAATTGGGACGTCGCGCTTAGGTCGAAGAAACAATAGCTTCCCGACTTTCGTAACTTAATTAGGACGGTTTTGCGAAGTATAACGATCGCGTTGCGGCAAGCGAATATCGCGCGACGTCGAAACGAACGAACGCGAGAGAGAGAGAGAGAGAGAGAGAGAGAGAGAGAGAGAGAGAGAGAAAGAAGGGCGAATAAAGGCTCAGGGAAACATTCGAATGCGGTACTTTGTAAATACGATTCCTCAATGAACCTTAAACCTCGAAACTAGGTCGTTTTGGCGTACCCATGGTAAGATTTTTAAATAAGCTTTCTCTATTGTATTTTATTTCCTTTCGAAAAAGGAACATTTGCAAGGTGAGCTTATGATATTTACGAAACGAAGGGAAAACTTAATAAGGTATTCTTATCAAAGTACGTATCTCGAATCGCAATCGCACAATTTCAATGGTACGTTCGATAATTTGGATAAATTTTTATTTATATAGATTGAAATATACACGAATAAAATAATAATTTTGACATGTCAAAGGTAATAGACACACACACATTTATGTATATATACATGCACATATGTATCTGTTTAGATTACATGCTCTGTTCCATCTGGGTTGTTATAAAAAGGGACAGTCGAGTACTAGCTGACCGTAACACAACGCGCAAACGGGTGATCCTTTGACCGTGTCGGTAGTCAGGTGTCACGTTGAAATAAAATAGAATAGTAACGAATAAAGGTCAGAAAATTGAGGGGGAAAGACATGCGAAGAAAAGGGACGAGGTGGGAAGGACAGGTGACGGAAACGCAGCCTGTTTCCTGTTCGGAACAATCGAAAGAGCGATGCTACGTGCGTGACCGGTGTTCCTCTCCCTTTCCCTCCGCCAATATAACCCCGCCCTACCATTCATTCCTTCCTCTGCTCTTGAAACGGTCCTTTAACCAATGGCACACGCAATTTGGTGCATTGTACGAAACGTGGTTCCAACCACCACCCGTTAACTCTGCGTTTAATGCCACGTGCAGGATACCGCGGGGGGCGGGAGGGGAGGCGTATCGATCAAGCGTTGGCATTTTCTTCCTTCCTTCCTTTTTTCTTTTTTTTCGTTTTCTCTCTTTTTATTTTCTTTTTTTTTTTTTTTTTTTTAACCTTACATAAGGTCGTAGGGTTCCAAGGTAGCAATTTGTCACGTGCCAGACGTACACATACTTTTTGCGCGAGAGCCTACTACTACCTTCGTGAAATAGGTAATTCACTTCACATACGGATGATATAAATTCAATTATAATGTCCTTGGTTCATGGTGTGTATGATCGTTTCGAAGGGACGTGAGCTTGTGAAAAATAAAGAAAAAAAAAAAAAAAAAGAAAGAAAGAAAGAAATAAAAAAATTATAAATTTATTACAGCGAGATCGTATGTCATAGGAGTTTAGGTCTATAAATTAATAAAATATAACGTTGATTATAATCTTGTGGATATTTTTACGGTATCGCTTATCGAATATCTATAATTGGTTCGGACGGAACGATCGAGAAAAAGATCAATAATGATTTCGAAGACGTATGTTGGCTGACATGAACCGTCTATCGGAGTTGCGTATCGCGATCGGAAAGCTATCAGAGGTAAAGGAGAACACGGCTAAATTGGAACATCGCTCGTTCGGCCGTGGGTCAATGCACAAAGTATCGGAACTCCGGGTCACAGAGGGACGGAGAGAGAGAGAGAGAGAGAGAGAGAGAGAGGAAGAGAGATCGGTTAATCAAGAAGTCGAAGCTCGATGTCGCATCACCGTGTTGCATCGGCCTGCTTGATTTTGAATCAGGCCCAGGCATAGGGTAGGACCGAGAACCCGAATAGCCAAGCTTCCAGGATAAATATTTTATTTCTCCCACCTTCCTCCCCACCCTCTCTCCCCCTAAGAATTTACGAAATATTTGGATTAAAATAATAACTCGTTGAATTGTTAATTCTAATCTCGAACGAGACGATATTGCGTTTGGCCACGATAAAATATTACTTTGATCTTGAATCAATCGTTCGATTTGCGAGCCATCGTAAGTATAAGTATCTATAAATATTGATACCGTTATATATATATATATATATATATATATACACACACACACACACACACACGACGTTTACTAATTCCCTATTATTCGATAACATTACCCTTATCCGCCAATACGAACGACACGAACTATCGACACGATTGTATTTTATTTGAACGATCGTAGACACAGCGCAGTCACAGAATATAAACGTTGACAATAATTCGAAGCGCCTAGTTGGCGTGTCGTTTATACGAGCGAATTATTACGAAGTTAAATGGGAGCGCGAGTGTCTGTGAATTAGCTATGCCGATCGCCGGAGGCTATTAATTAAAGCGTAATTATTTATATTATTCGCTTCCTGAAACAATAGGAATCGATGTTTTGTCATTATAGATACGTAGTACGTGAGCACGTATAAAATCATTGTTCTTGGATTCAATCGATTCTGTACACACGATTCGACGTTATGTGAAATTCTTTTTACGTAATTGCAATTATTTACGCTGGTGCGGATTTAACGAAGATGTAAAGCAAAAAGAGGAAAGAAAAGTAAGGAAGGAAGAAAAGCTCGGAGTTTCGATGGAAGACACGCGTTTGTTATCTGCCGATGGATTTTAAATTAAATGAGAGAAACGACGATTAATATAATATAATCAGTTTAAAAACAATAGCGATGGTTGATTGGATCCCGTTTGAGTTTGAATAGAAGACTTTTCTTCTTCTTTTTCGTTTCTTTTTTTTTTTCTTTTTTTTTTTTTTGTCTGCCTCCCCCGCTCGTTATCCTCCTTTTGCTCTGTTTGTTCCTCTTTTTTGTCTGCGCCTCATTTTACGTTTTGTCCGTCCTTTCCTTTTTCATTTTCAATTCGTTTCCTCCTTTCTCTTTCTCTTTATGCGACGAATTTTTGTTCGTGGCTTCCCCGAACGGAGATAATACCACCGAACGAACGAATCTTTCCACCATTACGCGTCCCCATTATCGGTCCTATCCCCATCCCTTTTCTTTCGAACGGCACTATTGCTACTGATGCTGCCGCTGCTGCTACTCCTGCTGCTACTGCCGCTGCTACTGCCGCTGCTACTGCCGCATCACCGAAAGAGAACGGGCTAGTACATAAATCAAACGATATACTTTTCCTTTGGAAGGCTTTACGCCGGCCGATAACGGGAGTGCAATAAATGTGGATTTAAAACTCTTTTACCAAGAAGACGAGGAGGAAAGATAAAGCAGAATCTATCTAGCATGGACGTTCGATGTATAACCACTTATTTCTTTTTCTATCCATTATCACAACGATTCCATCGGAATAGAGATTTCTAATCTTCAAATTCGCGATATCTATCGTTCGTTCGTTCATTCATTCATATCCACTCCGATATCATTCATTTCGGCTTTTGTATTTCAATATGTCAATTCTGTTTGTATTTCAATAAATTATGATCAGCTATTGAATCATGTAGTATCGTTAACAATCCATCGTCCATATTATAGTTTCACTCGTTGTAGATATTATCTTTTGGTATGCATTTAATCTTTGCGGCTCACATTATACAGCTTACGTGATCGGAGCTTAAGCATGTAATTAACTAGCCGTCTAACATGTGAGTCTCTATATATTTACTCACACTATCCATCTATTTACCTATGAGACCGTCCATCAATCTTTAGTCACACCAAAGCTTAGGAAAGGAAATTTGAGGAGCTCGATGAACGTCGTCCTGCTAAAAGGCTTACGTCAGAATTATCCTCAAACGATATGTCTTGTCGCAAAGGGAGAGGGAGAAAAAGAACTTAAACGTACGATACAGTATTTCGATGTTATAGTATGTATTACATAAACGTATATATCGGACTACTTTAAGAGAATAATAAGTAAATTCGAAGGAACGCTTGATCGATTCTATTTTGTTCTTTTTATTCCGCATTAGATCGTTTCCCTTTTCCTTTTTTATTTTCAATCTTTAAAATTACCTTCGGGATATAGTTTGATTTGAAATGCGGAAGTTGATTTATATTAGAACATCGGGGCTTAAACTATTGGATTGAAAGGAAGGTATACGTATATATACGGGGCATCTATTTAGAACGCACGATGGTCGAGAGTTTGTTATCGTGTTTGATGTAGCACGAAGAACGTAATAAATCCTTGACCTCCCTCTCTCTCTCTCTCTCTCTCTCTCTCTCTCTCTCTCTCTCTCCCCCCCTTTCGTAATGCTTAAAACAAACGACCTTTAATTTAGCACAACGTTTCGCATATAACTTGTATATAGAGTCGAAAAGCACGATGTTTGTTGGTAATAGTGGTAGTTGGTAGCCATGCTGCTGGACTTAACTTCGAAGGAAAATTTCTGTCCGATGTTATATTGAAAATCAGAGTGCAAAATGTCAAGATCCTTTCGTCAAAAGATATACAAGTTTCTTTTTACCAAATTGGATGTGTCTTCCCTTTTAAATGTACTTCCTTAACAACGCTCATACCGTACGTTTAACGAGTTCTGAGCTGAGCTTAATGGGCCACGAGTAACGAGGGCTCCATGAATTTTTAATTTAATTAAAATCAAATCCGAGCTTTTCTATCTATTATATTTCTCTCTCTCTCTCTCTCTCTCTCTCTCTCTCTCTCTCTCTCTCTCTCCCCCTTTCTTTCTCTTTCACTCTTCCTAACGTAGTCCCTTTTTCCTCCCTCCCTTTCTATCGCTCATTCGACCCTTCGAATTTTCTGACAGACACTTGTCGTTATTATCGGCTTTATACCGATTGTAATTCGTTAAAAAAGCCTCTTTATCTCTAACCCTTTCTTCTCTCCTTTTCCCTTCCCCCCGCCCCTGCCTCCTTTCTTCTTTAGAATTTTCTAAGTTAAATTTTAAGTAGGATTTAAGTTCTAAATCCGGTTTCTTGATTGGCTGATCGACGCCATAAGCGGAGCTTAAAGTTTCGGAGAGCGTAGCAACGTTCTAGTCCTACATAGTTAAAGTGGATATATGTATAGCGAGAAAAGGGAGAACAGAAGGAAAAGGGTTTCGGGGATCGATCGTTGTTTCTATGTTGCGGACGTTGCTTGCGAGAGTCTCTCTCGGTCTCGTGGCCTTTTCTACTCTCGTCATCGGCAAACGTGAGCAGCGAGCCGATTGAAACATTCGCCGTTCAGTTCGATTCATTAACGCGATTCAAAATGTATTGCCCGCACTCCGATAAATCTCTCACTCGCGTTAAAAGTATTATCGTTAATCGCGATGTCGCCTGTGAATACGCGTCAACACGAACACCCTATAGCCTAGGCTCCGATTAAAAGCGCCGAACGAAAAATCGATACGTCCGAGGGTGTAGTAGTAAACATCGAATCGATTCAACGCGATGATCGTGATATTAAAGAAAAAAGAAGAAAAAGAAAAGGAATAAATAATAATTATCTCTATTTCTCTCCTTTACTTCCATTTTCTCTCGACAAATGGACAAGCAACTTGTTTTATCTCTTTTCCTTTAATCTTTTTTCTTTTTTTTTTTTTTTTTAACATTCCGAACTAATAATACTGACGATAAGAGTCTCTTATATGACGTTATACCACGTACTTGAGAAAACGTTGTTTTCGTTGTCGTTTATTGAATATTTCTTGTGATTCATATATCAAATATTTGGAAACACATGGACGAGAATTCAAGAGAAAATTTCAATGGTTTTGTGGAATCGATGGACGAAATTAAATATCGTTTAACGTTCGCTGGAATTAAAAAAAAAAAAAAAAAAAAAAAAAAGAAGAAGAAAAATGAAGGAAGAAGAGGGAGTAGTCGAAAAAAAAGAGAATACAAAAAATTAAAAATAGAAAAGGGGAAATAAGAACCGAAGAAAGGTTGAAAAGAGAGGTTCATAAATTTTCTAATAAAATGGTATGGATCCTCGCGGGCGGGCGTCATTTGAAAGAAAAGCATTTTGTGTTTTGTAACATGGGACCGACTTTTTCCACACGAACGTCTTATCTCGCGAAGCAATAACGTCTGAAAGAGTGCTTTGATATCAAACTGGTTGTGTTAGTGGCTCTGTATAATACTACGTGTGTTCGCGCACGTGTAAAGAAAAAAGAGAGCGGTAGAAGTGCATGACGATGCATATGCAAAGAGGAGGACGATCTCGTCTCACTCTTTTGTCGCCGAAAGAAAAACCGCCACTTCCCTTTTGTAAGCATACTAAAATCAACCGAATATTTTATCCCTCTCAAAGAACTCTGCGCCATCCATTCCGTCTTTCGCGTCTCGCGGCAACGTTTCGTAACGATAATATCGATCTGATTTTTCATTTTGAAAAAAAAGTGCAAAACAATAATCTTATCTTTTTAACGATACCGCTGATAATATCCGATTGGAGATTAAACGTAACGGGCTTTTTCGTTTCTTTTTTTGTTTGTCCGTTCGTCTTTTAACATATTCATCGCATAACGCCGTTATATATCTTCTCGTCACATTTAAGGTACCCATTTTCTTTCATTCTCTTTATCGCGTCGAGCAACGTCATAATTTATAACTTTGCGATACTCGCCGATAATATCCTTCGTATTTTTTGTTTCCTTTCGTTTTATCTCGTTTTTACTTTTAATATACGCGACCCGACGATAACGGAGTATACGTACGTTCGGCCGAATGGTCAGAAACGTTGAACTGTAAGGAAAGAAAAATAGAAAAAAAAAAAAAAAAAAAAACGGTTTCACGCAAGAGTACGATTATCGGTTCCCATTTGGATGTAAGAGTCGTAATGGAATTTCGAGCTGTATCGCATCTGCGAGCGACACGTTTTTCGAATAGACCATGAAATCGTGACTCTGTAAACTTTCCGTGTTAACGTGCGCGGAAAATAGTTGGTTAGGTAGAATTTTGAAACGATAGAGCTGTGGGCTGGAGGGCGGGCGGGGTGGGAAAGGTTATGAAATCGATAAAGGCGAGAGCGATATTATAGAGAGGGAGGTAGCTCGTTAAGATATTTAGCTAAGTAACATTCGTAAATCATAAAGATTCTCGAATTCGCTTTGTACGCGTGTAAACGTATATATTATATATGCTACGAATGAGACGAAAGGCGAGGATGATGAAAGTGAAAAAAGAAGAGGGTGGAAGGGAAGTACTGAAAATGAGTTGGAATACGTTACTCATAGGGGGTAGGGTGGGGAAGGGTGGAACGACTTTACGTGCAAAAGAGGCGTCTGCGAGGTCGTTGAATCTAAAATATGTATATGCAAATTATTTTTCCCGTTCCGACGGAAGATAGGCGCGAGCCAATCCACTCCCATAAATTTCTCTCTCTCTCTCCCTCCCTCTGTCTTTCTCTTTCACTCCTTCTCTTTCCTTTTTTACTCGCTACCTTTCTATCTCCGAAGTGCATTTCCGCGAACACTCACAAAACTAAGCCCCCGAGAAAAGCTTCGAGCTACTTTCCCGTTCGAGGGGCGGGAGGGGGGTGTTAAATAACATGGACTCGGTTTAGCCTCAAAATCCTACGCTTTTCTTCTCGCCTAGTCGATGCGACTTTGCGATGGCGGAAAGGGGGATGGGGACGGGGACGGGGACGGGGACAGGGACAGAGGGTTGAAGGAGCGCGCGGCAAAGGAGGATGAAAAAGGAAGGAAGAAGAAGAAGAAGAAGAAGAGGAAGCAAAAAAAAACGACAAGAAAAAACAAGAAATAAAGAGGATGCAAGTTCTGTCGAAGACTTATACGAACCCTTCGTGTTTCTCACTGCGTATAGTTACTTACTCGTAGTTCATTCTTTTCGACGAAAAATAATCTTCTCTCTTTCCGGAATTTTAATTTATTATTGTCAACGTCCGATAAACGGGTTAAAAAATGTGAAAAATGTTCGTTTAACGTAATTCCCACGTTCGAATCCCCCGCAATCGTACGTCATCATCGTCGTGATGATGATGATGATGATGATGACGAATCGATTTAACGCAAAGAATATCCCTTTTAACAAGAAGAGGATCCTCGCTACCAAATACCATTAAACGAGTAATCTACGCAAACCTAATACGACGAATCACGCGCATGTTAAAAGGTTTAAGATAATGCAGGCACGTTTTCTCGAACGAACGAATTTATTTTCGCGTTCATTTTTCGAACCGCAAGAGGGGGAAAATCGTGCACGAAGTCGTGCGGTTTATTTAGCGCGATTTCGATGCAACGACGAACGTGTTCCACGAACGCGCGACCACTAACGTCTCCTTTGCGAAATTTAAAATTCCCGGGATGTAAATGCGCAAAAGCTCGGATTACCAGTCGCGATACTACTCTCTTCGACTTAATTCGTTAATCGTAAATTAAGGAAGTTGTCAACTTTGTTTATTTGAACGGACTCTCTCGTTTCCTCCGATTGGTTTTTCTTTTCCACTTCTTTTTGTTTTCTTTCTTTCTTTTTTTTTTTTTTTTTTTTTTTTTTTTTTTTGGAATAACACGTGTACGTGGATTTTATTTTATTTTATTTTTTTTTTTTTTTTGTAAATATGAGAAACGTATTTGCAGCGGAGATAAGCACGAAGTATGGTCGATTATAAAATAGTTCATTAAATGAGTGAATTACGAATGAACATTCAATAAATTCGTAAAAGGACGTGTGTGGTTATAATAAAATATAAATTTAACAATTTGTATTATTTATTTAAAGTATTCGTTTTCGCGAGATTAACGTTAATAACCATTTGATATTAATCCCCTTTTCCACGTTTTTACCTATAGGTGTAGGTCCAATGAATTTAAATGAAATTTTCATTAATATTCTTCCCAATTTGATCCGATCGATATTTGAGAATAATTTACGTTGGCGTTGCCACGCACAGAAACGTGATTTTAAAATCGAACGATTGAAAATGCACGGTGGTTCGATTAAAAAGCTTGGATTAGCGTCTCTTGAAACAACCATAGAGCAAAAAAGACGATCAATGTTTTTGTATGCTCGATCGGATGGAAAAATACGCAAGAAATAATAATTAAATTTTCCTTTCCTTTCTTTGTCCCCCCTCTCTCCCTCCCACACTCCACGTATCCTTCCTTCCTTTTTTATTTTATCGTTAAATACGATAAAGAACGTATTATATCTTTCGGTACGTATCTACTGATTCTTTGAAAGGCGATTTAAAACGACTACGGAATACGTGGATGTGCATATGTAGCCACATTACGAATTTAATTTCAACTCGCATTCGGCCAGCTTCAATTTCAATAAATGAATTTTAAAATGTTGGTGGGAAGGGCTTTAGGGGGCGGGGGTGGGAGGGAAGGGAAGGGAGAGGGAATAACATCAAAGGAGCGGCCAGGAGCTTTAATTTCACAAACGAGTCAAAGTCGTTTTCCGTCGTTATATTTATAAACTTTACGTAATCTGCTTTCGCACAGATAGCGTCCATATTATCTTTATTTCTATCAACGAAAAGAATGAAAGAAGATATTAAATAAATGTAATCAGTAACCGTTGTCATAATTTTTAAACGAATTACAATAATTTGCAACGTGGATGAAACATTTAAAATGGAAACTTTTATCATTTGTTTTGATAATAGTTATAAAAATTTACTTATAAAGTGGGACGTTTTTAGAAGGAGAGAGAAAACAATTTTTTATCGTTTAAATTCAACATCGAATTTTTTTTAACGACGAACAAACGTAGTTATTGAAAAAGTTTGTAATATTATTAACTAACGTAGAGAGAGAGAGAGAGAGAGAGAGAGAGAGAGAGAGAGAGAGTGTGTGTGTGTGTGAGAGAGAGAAAGGGAGTTAATAGAGAAGGAGGAAATCGGTCTCGAACGGCGATCGCTAACAACGACCACGATCTACGGTTTCACATAAACGACTCTGGCTGCGATAATGGCTATTTTGTGTCTCCTAAGGGAGAATACTCTGAACAGTCGTAACGCGCTGCTGTTCGTGCAATTATGTCGCGATAATTCCCATAAGACGCATCGGTATGGACCAAGTCGTTGCTATTGCATATTCTATGTACATTCTCTCTCTCTCTCTCTCTCTCTCTCTGTATATTAAGCATCGAATTGTTTCAGTTTCGAGTTTCATTGATTTTCTTTATAAAACGTTGCTCTTTCCAATCGATTTTCTTACAGTCCATCGACAACAAAGTATTTATCTATTTGATGGTCCAGAAGAGTAAAATAATTCATATAAAAAAAAAAAAAAAAGAAAAAAGTAGAACGATGAGTTTAAATAGTTTTTTGCACTTAATTAGATAATTCGAGAACTCGAAAATGAAATAATTACGATAATTGAATAGTACGGAACACCGATGCGTGCACGTATTTTATTTATCGATTAAAATAATATACACGAATGTTGAGACTGCCATTGCATTCGAATATCTATTATTCGATATCGTTAGGCACGCGAATTCGAACGAGTTTATTGGTAGTGAGGAAAGCGAGTGTGTGTGTGTGTGTGAGAGAGAGAGAGAGACATCAGCATAACGGAATTGATAATCGCCAGCTGTTTCGCTCGTTCTGGAATAGAATTTGGAATGGAATCTATTTACCTCCAATCTGTCTATGCGTTATCTCTGGATTAGAAGGATCCCTCGACCCATCCTCCGTCCTTCTCCTTTGCTAGCTGAAATTCTAGGATCACTTGGAGTTTCGAGAAATATCCTGATACTTCGTTTTCCATTCATCGTATCTTTGTTCGTTAAATGAGAATTTAATAAGGCGCGTAACGAGGCGTGTGAGTGTTTGAAAAATTGGAAATATTTGTATAATCGGATTCGCCGCCCATTTGGGTTCGATTATTTAATCGTTCTTTAATATTTCACAAATCGAACGGTTAGAAATGTTTTATCAAACTCTTTGGAAATCATTGAATTAGGAAAAGGAACAAATGAAATATTTAAGTGTAACGAGTGATTTGGTAATATACTCGTGACAAAATAATGTATATCCCAACGTGGATGATCGAAACGCCATGAAATTCGTTTATTATTATTGTTATTACATACGTGCAACCACGTCGTCGAAAAACGCGTCTAAACAATAAACAACCACATTCCCTGTTCAAAACGAACTCGTGAGTTCATCCGAGGATGCTGCTCGCGTGTCCATGGATTATACAAGCAATTATATTTGCTTTTAAGTCTAATGGATACAAGTGGTGCCATAAATCGGGCTCCGTGTATCCATTAGATCCCGTTGGTGGTACATACAACCGTCCGTAGCATCGGTACTTTACTAATTAGCCCACCAAAGTATTTTAAAGCAGCTTTACGCAACAGCGAAGAAGAAACTAGAAATAATAAATTAGCGCTTTCAGGATCTTTTATTTCGTTTCTCGGATTGCCTAAGAGCACAAATATACCTGTCTGCTAGTATATATGTATATCTATATATACCCTACCATATATACGTATGTACGTAAGAACTATACTTACGTAGCCCAAGTTTAAATTTGTATAGCAAAGATACGTAAATTTCTGTTTGAAAAGTAAAGTAAATATGGCAATTAAAGTGTTCTAAAACATAGAGGCAAGCCACGTTTTATCAATTCATTGACATTATATCTTGGAAATGGTAATGGAATTTTGCTTAATGTCAATTATCCATCGGAGATGGACAATGTCGTGGTGTAATTTGGCAGTGGAACACACGGACGACGTCTAAATTTGGTATAACTTTATTATCGCTCTCGTAACCGACACTTGATTGACGTAGTTTCAGTGCCGCAAGGACGCTGACGTTGGAATTCTGCGGCGAGCGTTTCCTACGGCACATTAATAATTACGACGTCTTACCGTCCCTCGTAACACGTGCATTAAATTCCGAATATTCGCTTGTTCAATTTGTTTCAAATCTTGACTTATATCCCGTTATCGTTTCTCTATATATTTTATCTATACTCGCCCGTTGATCGTCATCGATTCGATATCTTACTCGTTTCAGCGTTACGTTAGGAATAATCAAAGATATTACCGTTTGATACCATAAATCCTTGTCGTTTAATTCATTTTTCAACGCCATCCTGAAATTTTTATTAGATCGTCGTTTCGTTATATTTAAAGCAAAAAGTATCTTTGATAAGAAATAGTTGATATTGTTTATAGTTGATGAATCGAAATGAAAAATTGTAAGTATCCAGATACTGGTCGCTAACTGTATCGTTTATCTTACTTCTTTCCTCGTACCAAAGTTCCTTTCCTTCTTTCGTTTTATTCCCTTTTTCTCCCCACCCAACGCGCACACTTTTTCATTACGATCCTCGACAAAGAAGTCTTAATAACCGGATCGCTAAAGGTACGATCTGCCGAGTTGTTCCAACGGACGACACTTGCAATTACGAAAGAATAATGGGATGTATTTGCCAGATATATCTGGGCGATGTTCCTGGCGTGAAAGCGACATTGAGAAGATAAATGCACCCCGCGAATCGTCGATAAGTATCTCTTTTTGAAGCTTAAAAGAGCTTTCGAAGAAAACGACAAAGCCGATTACGTTTTAACGGCGTACGTTACAATACTTCGATTATTATTTCTAATGATACAATGTCGAACGATTCGTCAAGAACAGAAATAACTGGATACTCGTTGACGTGATACTTTCTCATCTCGAAAAGCTCATTCATTAGAACCATCAACCGATGATGGATCGTGCCGTCGACGAAATCGCACGAACATAAAAAATAAAATGAAAAAGAAAAAGTAGATTAGTCGGAGTCGGCGTAATATATTATCTCTGTTCTCTGGTTCCGAGAGCAATCCCACCTTCAAATCAAAATGACTTTTCGTTTGAATGAAATCCATAGGGCTTGTCGAATCCTTCAGTAGAATCTTTAGGGAAAAGTGAACGCGCGACATTACTACGTACAAATCATCCGATCTTAATGTCGAATGCCGACGATTTATGGCGTAAAAATTTTTTTGAATCATCACGATACACGCAACCTGTTCTTTTTTTTTTTCATATTATTTGTATGAAGAAGGTTTTCAAAAAGAAAAAAGAAAGAAAAGGAAAATAAATTTAATAAACAAACAAAAAGAGATCTATACGTTAAAATCTTGTACGTATGTACGTATTCGTGAGGTTGACTCGTACTACTTGAACGTCTCAACCCCGTAAAAGTGTTTCACGTAGAATTTGTATCCTGTTTAAATGCCTGACAATGTACGAACCCGGACGACTGACAGCTACGCTTAACTTTTAATATCACTTAAAACTTAATGTACTAAAAAAAAGAAAAAATCAACTTACATACATTTAAGATACACTCATTAATCTTTTCTTCGGAGTATACAAAAACAATTTTAAAATTCCTCCACGCGTCGAATGTTTGCATCCATTTTCTTTCGTACACTTTAATAACGATATGCGTTGTTTAGCCTAGGATAATTATCCTTGTTGAATTTTGTAAGGGAACGCAAACATTCGACGAGGGTCGTTCGAACTCGATCGTGATACTTCGAGAGCGAGGAAGTGAAAAGATCAGTTGTCCTCGGGCATCCTTATTGACGAGCCGCAGTAAGGAAGGATGGAAGGAACGAAAAGGACGACGATAGCCTTGGGCGTTAGGGATGGAGGAAACGTGTACATGGTTGCTCCCTTCCTGTGGGATTCGACGGTATGTATGCGGCTTTTCCGGACTTTCGAAACATCGCGTGTCATGAGAGAGGCGAAAGCGTTTTAGAGGATGGACTGGCTCGTTTCCCTTCGGGCACTTGAACTTGCCCTTTCTGAGGCGAACCCCAACGACAAAGGTCTTTCCTTCATTGTACCTATTGTACGAGCATTTATTGACTTCTAACCTCTTCTCCATATGATCCTCTTCTTCTTCTTCTTCTTCTTCTTCTTCTTCTTCTTTCATCTTCCATCTTCTTATTCCTCTTAACTTTTATTCCTTTTTTCTTTCTATTTTTATCTGGCAAATATGTATCTACCTATTCAGAAATACGGTCAAGTATACGGTAGTAGATGTATCACTGTTAGCAGACGGAAGATTTTTCACGTAAATATTTGTTATTATTGTTTTCGTTTATTTTCCTTTCGTCTCTTTTGCTTTTCATTATAAGCTTTTATTATTTTCTTTATTATTATTATTACGCATCGCGAAGTTCGAAAAATAGAAGGGAGAAAAAAAAAGTTATTGTCAACTTGCGACAAGTATTGCGAGGATATTGTACGTTAAGGTAAACATATTGACAGGGGGATATTATTATCCACAAACGAAAATTCTACACCGATATTCGATGTTGCGAATTCATTTTCATACGGCTTAGCCATATTATATATGGCTACGCCATTGCGAAATTTAATCCGCGATGGATTCGCACAAGAGCTTCTCGTATCTCTCATGTATGTAGAAGAACGTATTACAGAAACGGGAAAGGACGTATTACATATGTAAAGCGTCCTCGTGCACGTAACATTTCCATCCATCATCAGACGTCGCGTAAAAATATTTTAATGCACTCCATCGTATCTCGAAAAATATTATCGTTTTTAATCCGTTTTTATCTATTCGAGTAGTCTCGTTATCATCTTCATCATCATCATCATCGTCATCATCATCATCATCATCATCATCATCATCATCATTATTATTATTATTATTATTATTATAATTATTAGAAGTCTTATTTCAAAGAAGCGGAGGGACACTTTCGTCTGAAAAGAAATTGCACGCGATATAATCGCGATGTTAAATCGATGAGGAAAATTTTATTTCTTAATAAGCGACGTAGTTTCTTTCTTTCTTTTTTTTTTTTTTTCTTTTTCCTCGCGATTAAAAGAGGAGACGAGAGACAAAAAAAGGGTAATGAGAAAGTAACGTGACATTTTTGCGCGGGCGTGGGACATTCGTTTTTAACAATGTCATTCGTACGAGGCTCGTGAAAATTTTCGACAGGGGGGAGGATTAAAAGGAACTATCTAAGATTAATAATTATCATCTCGAAAAGTTGAAGAAGAACAAGGGAAATAGTTTTGGATATATGTCAGACTTTTCTCCCCTACCCCCATAGATATTTCATATTTAAAATACGCGTGTTTAAATGGAACGCTGCCGACTTTATATTCAAAGGAAAGATTAATGGATCGATACGCTTTTCGTATCTCGTCCGTATATAGCATATATATATATATATATATATATATATAGAACGTTTTCGTTTCGTATCATTTTTCAATGCGAAGATGTCACACTGCGATGCCTTCTACGTCAAAGGGAAAACGCTATGCGGAGTAGTATAGTGTCTTTCTCTTTTCGTATATTTATCTTTTTCCTCTTTCACTAGCTTCGTCTCTTTAGCTTTCTTTTCTCTCTCTCTCTCTCTCTCTCTCTCTCATATACATCTCTCACATACATATATAGATATATACGTACACGTAGAATACCCGTACGATTCTGAGGAACAATGTCTCTCGTGCGACGAAAGTACTAAAATATTTATCGCCCTTCTCGTCTATTTCCCTTTCTCTCTCTCTCTCTCTCTCTCTCTCTCTCGTACAGAATTCGTGCTCGTTCTCACGAGCCTGCACTTCCATGAGAGAAATCCGCGCGCGTTTGCGTTTCACCCGACGTGATTTTCGTTGATGCTGCCGCCGTGGGTATGCCCGTAAAGCGACGCCTCTCCCATTCGATTTCAGCAAATCCTTATTGTTTCCGCGATCCACGTAGGGCAATTTGCAAGCTCGGAATGTTCCGTGTAAGGGAGAACCCGTCAGCGGGGGAAAATATTTTCCTCGTTTATACGTGACGAGAGCAAAAATCCTATTAGTTATGCCGGAATAGTTCGGCACGTAAGAAGAAAATCTGTCTTTCTCTCATCCTTATATTTTTTCTCTTTTGTTTTTCCTCCACCTCCACCTCCACCTCCACCCCCACCTCCACCTCCTCCTTCTCCTCTTCTACTTTTACTTCTTCTCATTATACTTATGATCACCCCTCTCTTGTTCCTTATCGCTTAAGAAAAACGGGATCCGTTTTTTGGTTAAACGACACGAGGATTCGTGTGTACGGGCTTCTCGTTCCCTATCTATCCTATCATGCAATGGCAGTCGAACCAAAACTGAATTTACTTTCTTCGAGTCACAGCGCTCGAGTGTAATTTCGTTGTAGCTTCGGGGCCTCCTAGCCTTGCCTAAGATTAAATTCCGTCTATCCGTTCGCCCAGAGAGAAGTAGATTTTTCAAATGCCCTTAGTCCTTTTCTTCTCCCATTGGCCAACAATGCCGTTTATCTCCTTCCATAGCTTTTCTTTTTTTTTATCCTTTCATTTCTTTCCTTTTTTTTCTCTTTTCTTTCTTCTTCTTTCTTTTTTTTTTTTTTTTTTTTTCTTTTTTACAGATACACCGTTACGTCGTCCTAACGAGAAAACCTTTTGAAAGATTCCACCTGAATTTCTCTCTTTTATTCCCTTTTCTTTCACAACGTTTTACGATCTACACAAAGTATATCCTATTAAAACGAAATACGAGTGTGTGTTGTAAGTAAAAAAGAATGATTTACATGGCTTATAAATGGTTCTGTATAGCAGAACCGTGATATACGGACTAACGTATAATTGAAATTTTATATTTTTCATTTTTCTTCTCTTCTCTTCCTTTTATCCTTTCCTTTTTCTCACTTGTACTTCTTCCATTCTCTAAGACGGCATATAAACTCCATTTTCATACGTGAATATATCCAACGTACGTTTAGTCAAACGGGAGATTACTTTTAGGCATTGTTTCGCATTAGATTAACAAATGCGTATTAACTCGTAGTAAATTTTCTTTCGTTTTGATTAATCAAAAAGTATATGAGAAACGTTAGTGGCCAAATTTTTTGTGAATGGAGATGGAGATTCGTGATTTGCGTAATGAAAACCAACCGACCGATCATAATTTCTTAATGATCTCGTTACGCCGAAAGAGAGAATTATTCGTGGGCTTTCGTGTTTACCGGTTATTTAGAAACTTCGTTATCGTGATTCCATTTTCAAAGTTCGCTTTCGAACAATAAGGGATGGTGAATTTGAAAGGGCAAATCGCAAACGAATGGAAAATTGATTAACGATCGCGGTCGCATGGTATTATTATTGGTCGATCGAAGTGAAAATATGAAATAAGAATGTTACGAAGTGAAACGACGCAAGGATATAGAGTTTTATTGACTCGAAACGCTTATTTTTTTTTTATCTCTACGATAAAACCTTGTGTGCCTCGGCGTATGAAATTTTATCGCTCAAGGATCGCGCTCTTTGAATGTAAAGAAATAGGAATTAAGGAATGACAAAAGAAAGATAAAAGAACAATCGAAATTATTAATTCAACATATTTAACAGATATTATGCGAATGGATACGATCGATATAAAGGGAAAAAGAAAAAAAAAAGGAAAAATGTCGAAAGAAACGTAAGAACATATTGCATTTTCTCTCTCTCTCTCTCTCTCTCTCTCTCTCTCTCTCTCTCTTTTAATGCAATGCGAACGATAAGAAGATAAAGGGATATTAACGATATATTATCTCATTAAACCGGTGCGTATTACAATGTCCATTAGCGAGATTCAAAGTGGACGAGTATTAAAACATCGATTGCGTAGCGATAAAAGTTCTCGCTATTGAAGGATTTTTTTTTTTTTTTATAGGAAGAGTAATAATAAAATTATTGAAGGAGGCGGTCGCGCAAAGGAATTGACGATAAAAAGGGGCGAACGACCGATATGAGCTCTTTTTCATTACTTTTTTCTTATTTCTTTCTTTTTTTTTTTTTTTTCGTCAAACGATTCTCATTCGTTCGAACCATTATCGATGACTTTTATGAATATATTCGAACGACGAAGAGGAAAAAAATGACATAATTCTACTCGTATATCGATCCGTAATCATTTAGGATATTTGTTAATGTATATCGTCGATTATATATATATATATATATATATATATATATTTGATTTTGAAAGTCGGTGTTATCAATAACTCGTTATGCCTTGTAAAGGAGAAGAAAGCAAAAAAAAGAATATATCAAAATGAATTTACGGAAAGTATTGTCATAGTTAATAGAACGGTGCTTAGGAGATAGGGTATCGAGACAATCGAAACGAAGGTAAACCGTTAATGCGTCTAATCGTGCTTTCCATAATTACGAACTTTACATGGAGGCTTTTAAAGCAATTCCTGAAAGCGGCAATCAGTGGCCGTAAGTAGGTATAGATAATATCTAGTCTCTATCACGGTTATCTAATTAACGCTGATCATTATTAATTCTCTACGATCACGATAGGAATTCTAAGTGTTAGTATATGCGGTCTAGATATATACATATATATATATAGAGCTCGCAAAGAGACAATTATGTAAAGGAAGTCGAATAGAGACAGGCAGACTTATTCGTAAAATGAATATTTCATATTCATACATAATGTTTTAAAGAACTTTACATTATTCATCAACACATTAAGTCCAACGAACGTAGAATCTCTCGTAGATGGAGGAGATTTAATTCGTTGGAGGAGGGAGAGAAAAAAATTCAAATTCTCTCTTCGTTCCAATTCTTTTTATTTTTCTTTTTTTTTTCTCTCTTTTTCTTTTTTTTTTTTGTTCCCCTGGACTGACATCGACTCGAGAGGAATTTCGTCGGGTCGATTTTCGAACGATATTATTTTCGATCGTTGCGATATTAACGCGTACGAACGTCGAAAAGAGATTTCGGGAGACGATCGTTCCTATGATCGATTTATTCATGGTCTCGCCCGACGTTGGATTTACTACATTATACCTCGAAATTTTCTCGAACGTGCATTAGCCTACAACCGCTCGCAAATGACAGGAGTATAATTAATGAGAATTAAGTGAAGCTTCTAAAACCTCGAATCGTTCGAAATTGTAATACTCCTTACTTAACGGCCTCGCCGACTATAATTTTAACGGAGGAGACTCTTTTCCAAAAGTACAGGTACAAATAAACGGTATTAGTTACTAAGAACTGTCAGACCTTGGTTGCCTCTCGATTTACATGCTCCTCTCCTGATTCCTACAACTTGTATAATTTTCATGCCTGGCCTGAGATTCCTTCCTCGACGGATGGATCTATTCCATAGGTAAAGATTCGGAAATAAACGAATGTCACGAGTTCATACTCCTATTTCTAATAGGTTTAATAAGTATTCAAGAAGTTATTAAAAGCTATTAATCCGATCTAAATTGTATCATCGAGAGTAAGGAGTAAAAACCGTTTAATGAAGAAAGAGAAAAGGATGAAAGGATGAAAGATATTTTGTTCGTAAGGAATATCCTTGAAACGAAATAGAATCCTTGAAAAGTCTACTCTCAAATTCTCTCTCTCTCTCTCTCTCTCTCTCTCTCACATACACACACTATGTAAAACAGGAGTAAGGAAAAGATAGAAAGAGATGGAGAAAGAAAGAGAGAGGATGAGAACAAATAGATGATGAAAAGTCATCAAAAATATGTCATGCGTCCTATTTTGTCGAGTTCTCTTCGTGATTAGGTAACGGAACTCGCTCTTGCGAGTACTAGCTTGCAAGAAAAGCAGTAGCAGCAGCAGCATCAAAGTGCACCGTCGCTGGCAGAGCATCGGCTTCCATTTACTATATTCCACCCTTTCATTCCTCGTTCTTCGAAGCTGCCAAGTCACCGGTTATAATCATCGGATATCATCCGCGGCTAATATCCTCTCGACCCAGACCTCTTCACTCGAGCCTACATCGATATATTATCCGAAGTGTGCGCGAGCACGTCGTAACACGAACACTACACATTCCAACATTCTCTCTCCCCTCTCTTTCTCTCGCTTCCTCCCTTTCTCTCTCTCTCTCTCCCGTTCAAGAGAGTAGATCAACGACTCGCTGGTCCACAACGGAAACACGTCAATTCGGCTTCTGGTTAACAAGCAGTCAGGAGCCATTTTCGCGTGACATGCGTCACTCATTCTCTCTCTCTCTTTTTCTCTCTCATACACACTCACATATATACGTATACACAATTCGGAAATGAAATAGTTATAAAATTTCATAGTTAACTTCGAACAAGATAGTTCAATCGTAGGAGAGGGTGGGATTGTACGAGTGAATATTTTGTTAATCGTTCTTAATTTGTCAGGTGAAAGTATAGAGACGTGAGAAATACACGAGTAATCGTAATTTCGAACGATAAAGGTTCTTTCAATCTCGTTGTTTTACTTTTTATTTTTGTAATTCTTTTCTTTCTTTATTTTCTTTCTCTCTAAAAAGTTTGGGTATTTCGATGAGCCGACAACGTTCGGCGTATAATGTTTCCCTAATTGATTAGCCTATTGGCAATGAACGGATATGTTCTCGCGTGTGCCGCGTGCACGAAACACGTAAACCTCGGACAAATGCGTTCGATGGACGGAAAGAGATTTAGAGAGGGGATGGGGGTATAGGCTGATATACGAAACGGGGTGAAACGCACAGGTTTGGACATAAATGCCATACGCGCTCGCAAACCTCCATATCTACATATATGTTCGTGGCTGTGTATATATATATATATATATATATATCCACGTTGAAAATCAGGGAAGTAAATGCCTGGGAGAAAGGGACAGTTGTTGTAAATCACGGTGAGATAAATTTATGACAGTCACCGACTAAGCGGCACCACTCAGACAGACACCGACGCCGTTTTCGGTTTACTGCCCATGCGCTTTACCATAACGTTGAATATTCCCGTTGAACGAGTTGAACATTTTTCCCAGAGAATTAGAAGGAACCTCACAATGACCGAGGACTCGTTTACTTTTCACCTTTTACATTTCACATTTTACATTTTACATTGTACGTTTTACATGTTACCTTTTTGTACCCTTGTTTCTCTTTTCTTTGTTTTCTCTCTCTCTCTCTCTCTCTCTCTCTCTCTTTTTTTGTTTTTCGTTTTCTCGATATTATCGAGAGACGAAGAAAATATGAGAATTTTATATAAACGCATAGCGTGTTAATTAGAAGTAAGCATCTAAGTAGAATCTCACTTTAACTTAAATGCCAAAGTTAGAATATCGGAGTTTTGTTTAGTCATCGTTCAAACGATAATAAGTAAGAAAATTATGAAACGGAATAGTTTTCAATGAATCAAGTCGGTAGTTAGTTAAAACTAAAGTAAGGAAACTTTACGATCGGCAAAGTCTGCGAAAGTACAATTAAGTAAGTGAAATACAATGGGGGCGGAGGGAGGGGGGGGAGCGGAGTGGACATGAAAATTATGCTTTTTGTACGAATGACAATAGGATAATGAGTCCTCTCATTATCATTTCAAAGGAGAGTAAAAGGAGCTTCTCCTCGTATATCATATAAGAATATCAGAGTGTCATCGATCATTTAGAAAAGTGACAGCTGAAACAACTTTTTTGTTTCTTTTTCTTTTTTTTTTTGTTTAGTTGTCCCTCAGTCGCCATGTCATAATCATGATGAAAGGTTTGGCGTTTCATTTATTCTTTTTCCTTATTCTTTTTTTTTTTTAGATTTCAAGCCCTAATTGGTATTCGTTGGCATTCGAAGAATAAAAAAAAAAAACAAGGGTTTTTCGTTTCTTTTCATTGTTCTTTTTTTTCTTCTTTCTTATACGCAGATAAATGCATTCTATGCAAACTTCGTATGGATTTTGTTGAAGTCGACTACTCGACAAAGTCTGCAAATTTGTGTAACACGTCCAAACGGACGAGGGGTGGAGGCAAGGTGGGCTCACCGATAAGGTTACAAACTGTGATGCAC